>JANQDE010000085.1:287835-404219 GCA_037157785.1 Cephalotes varians
TTGGAAAGAAAGAGAAAGAATGTAAAAAGCGTACATTTGAATAAAGATGTAACAAATGAGTATAAATATTGATTCGTATTGCGGATACGCGCTAACTGCAAAATGTAGATGTTGCATTTTAAGTTGCAGTTGTACGTTGATAAGTGCAGGTAGGTCGTATATCAGAGCTTGCGATCAGATTAACGTCAATTTAGCGCTAAAAGCTAGGTCGTAAATATTTCCTACAAATCAGATGGAGCGGGATAGTACACGTACACATACATGCAATAAGTAATGGAATTGTGATAACGCGAGTCATACCAGCGGAGAATACGAATTTTTCAAAAGAGAAGGATAAAATCAAACAAAATGTTTACTTATTTGATATTCTTTCGGCAAAGTATCCCGGATATTCATTCAAGAATAACTTGTTGTTCGTCCATTTGATACCTGATTTGATGAATTAATAATTAATTAATTGATATCAACGATTGTCGTGACAGTAGCATGCATTATCGAAGAGTCATATAATTTGATCGTTAGATGATTAATAATGGCAACTCGGAAGTGGCTCAATCTTAACAGATAGAGGAATGTGGTCATTTAATTTATATTATCGCTGAAGATGATTCCAAAAAGACGAAACATTCGATTGATATGGAAATATGTCTAATATTAAAATATGTCTTTTACATTGTAATTTACGTTCTAATTATCGTGCCGCACTCTCATTAGCTCTCGTTAACCTTGACATTTGTTTGCAACTTCGAGAATCTATTTTATTTCATTTCTTATTTAAATGATTAATATTTCACTTCGCAAAGAAGCTATTTATCTTCTTACACTGCAAGTATACACTTCACTTTAATTTTTTTTTTAATTAAAAATGACAAATTATTTTATTTTTATCAAAGGCTGATCAAGTTTCTCTAGGCGAGTCAGTTTCGCCGCGCAGATCATTTTGCGAAACTAATTATTTACTGCGAATAAATAGCACGTTCGAGAACGTTGCAGATAATTTGTCGTGGTGGTTTATCGTAATTAGCGTGGATATTATCAGTCGCGCGCACGATTAATTACAGCTTCGTTCTCAGAGAGATGACTTGCTATCGGGAATTGAATTAGACGGAATAATTGTGAAACTTGCGAGGCAGATGATGAAATTATGAAGCGGAAAGTTAACGACGTTAGCATGGCGTTAAAAGGAATTAGACAATCGCTGGGGAACTCGTAACACGACGAAGAATTAATTCGAAGTGTGTTAACGTCGCTGTCCGCTGTATGTCGCGAGCTGATCTCGCGTACTGAAAGGGTTTTCACATTTGTTTGAACTAATACGTTGTTTAATCGGCTTATCCTGCCATTATCCATCTTACGCTTTCCGTCCTTTTCATCGGTCGAGGCAATAAGCGCAAGTTGCAATATCTTTCCAATACCGCAATATTAATGATTACGTTGAATTACACGTAAAAGCGGAGAAAATTGCGAACAGTGAGCACTCCGATTTAAATAAAAAGAAAAGAGCTCTCTCTGTCTCTCGCGCGTGGCAATAATATTTGATTAACAGTCGTATCGGTGTAAATATTTTATTATACATTCGTTTTTATTTTAAGAACAACAGTTGTATATATGGGTATAGCGTGCTGCATTTACTCAGAAATAAAAGGTAAAATTTCATTAATTTGAAATGAACGAAAATACAAGTTATCGTCGTGAGGGAGGTCGTGAGATTATATATTTATTGAAAATGTCAATTTCAAGCTTCATTAGCAAAATTTGTGTCATCGATTCTATAAAAGACAATATTTGTTAAATATTGTTTTTGTATTGACATATTAGCTATCTGCTATAAATCTACTATAAATCTGCTATAAATCTGCTATAAATCAGATACAAAAAAACCACTTGTAAAGCGCACAGCGCAGGATAGAGAGGATAATATGGTAGCAATCATCTTGCATCGATAAATCCCGATCGTTTCGCCATCTAACTTCGACGGCAATTTACGCTTAATACGATTTGACTTTATTTCGAGAGACCAGGAGCTAAAACGGGACTGACAAATACCAAATTCACAATGTAGTACGGTGACACGTGTACAAATAACGCATATCGCGTTCGCGCGCACGTCGCGACAACGGTCATTCGTTATTCCAGCGAGTTAATTTCGATCAATCGTGGCCGCACGGTAGACGACCGATTCCCGAGGATAACAGACCTGTTAGTCTGGCGTTAAAACTACAAGAGCGATAGCGGAAGAAGGAGAAGATGCGCGAGGAAGAAAGAAGACGAGGCAGGCACGATCCATTAGTAGGCACGTCAATTCACCTCTTAAGAAGCGACTTAAAGCCGCTTCCATCTATCTCTCCTCTTTCCTGATTTTCTCTCTTTTTCTATCTTTCTCATGCTCGTCGCTTCTCCTGCTCTCCTTCATACTTATTAGAGGCGGCTGGTCCCTCGCCTTTTACCTCTTCTTTCTTTCCGCGCGTACGGTATCATAATTAATGATAATTCGATTAGCGGGACAAGATTGGGTCTTGGCTAAGCAGCCTCCGTCTTTTTCTCAGCACATTTCTCTCGCGGTTGGTCCATCTGGTCTCTCCTAATAATTTCTTTCGAACGATCAACATAATTCCTCGAGAATATATATAAAAGCCGACAATTAATCTTACGTCCAACATATTAAGCTTGACAGGCTTATTCAGGTTTGTTATAGTTTCGGAATCAAATAAGAATGACTTTATTCTTTATTCGTTTATTTTCCAATTCGACGTAATTTCTTTTATCGACATTTTCACTTCCGATAAAATTACGAGTTATTTGATTTATGAAATTTAATGAAAATCATTTTCTAAATAGGAACATGTGTCCTAAAATACAATAAACTTCATTGATCAATGCTGCATTACGGTGTTCATTAAATCCTATCCTCATATTTTGTAGAGAACTAAGAAATTAATCATTACTTTTATCAAAATACTTTTACCAAAATTTTTAATGTTAAAGTATAGTTATGTTAAAATACATCGCGGATAACATGAATTTTTTACATGCATGTAAAATCTTTTTGATTAATCTTTTTAATCGGAGTTATGTTAAAGAAATCATGATAATTGTGACCTCGATCACACTTTAAAACTTGATATAAAAATTAATAAGGTGAGCCAATTCCAGCCTTTTACGTTCTTAAATTTTTTGAAGTAAGCTTATAAGCAATTTGCAATCGATTGACGCGCGATAAGCGCTTCGATAGCTCGCGCTATGATATTCGTGTCATTGTCAGAATGAAAATTATTGTTATCGCGAGAAACAATACAACGCTTCGTTAAAAATTAAGCATCGCAATATCGATCCGCGTGCTCTTGACTGCGGAAACACGAATGTGATGCTCCGCGATGACGCTAATTTATATCACTTACGGCGATAATATCCGATAGCTGCTCGCCCATTTTTTTCGTCCGCGCACGGTACCAATAATGGTAGCGCCGGCACAAAATTGTTTTGTCGATTCCGACCCTTCCGCCGAAAGTGTTGCGTCGATAACTCGCGCTCTCGCCCCCGTTGTATGTGCGCGTACTTTCAGAATGACACGAACGACAGTTCGCGGGCAGTGTAGGCGAGCCGAGACGAAAGTGTCTCGAAACAGGAATTATCGGATATACGTTTCATCGAGCGGAGACACGCTCCACCTACAATCGACCGCTCGGGTCGGTTCGATCGCTCGATTCGGTTTCGATGCTGAATTAGTGTGTCTGTCTAGTTTGGACAACGAGATCTACGTCGCGATACTAACGATTTTCCAATTATACGCTAACGTTACTGACGAAACGCCTATGCTGCTCGCGTGCGGCGTGCAATCGTACGTACACGACAGATGATTCTAGGATGCGCAGGAAATTGACGCCGAAACTTGTATATCCTTAGAATGATTAGGCTTTAGATAATATATCGCTGATCTTCCAAGTTTTGTACTTTAATAAAACAGAGACAATTATAATGTTGTATAATATTGTTAGATTTATTGTTGGTGAAATTCCTATTTTAATTTTATATTACATCGTTTAGAATTTAGAATTCTATCGGAAGATAATCATCTCGTTATAATTTATTTGATATAAAGAAAGATTATTTAATATAAAAAAAGACAAACATATTTTTAATAAAAATTGTCTGTTTTAATTTTATATCCTTATTTTTATTTAATAAAAAATACAGATTGGTTTTCTCTCTCTTCTTTCTCTTTTTCTGTAAAACATAAATATTTCAGCATTAAACAGAATAATAAAGAACAATAAATACATAGAATCTCACTACATTTTTGGATCGGATTTAAATGTATTAATTATTTAAATGTTTTAATCATCGCGATGATTAATATCATTGCGGCCAATTTAGTCCATTAATCATCGATATACTGATGCTCATGGATGCATACTGATACGATAAAGCGGTATATATTATTTCAATGTGATAAAAATAAAGAGGCTGCGTTATTAGAACATATTTTCACCGCGAAAAATATAGCGTAAATTAAATAATATGGCGCATAAACGTCTCGTGAGAAGGTGAAGAAATAGTGCGCAGCAAATTGATTTCATCAATATGGTTGAAAATCACGCAATGAACGTAATTATTATCTAGATCTATACATACCTATCTATGCCATTACACGTTACTTTATTACATTCGTCACTCGCAAAGTGTACATATGTATGTAAGTGCGCTATTACAATTTTGTTTTATTTTGAAAAAATGACGTGTAATTATTAGTATTTCTTTACAATTTTTGCAAGAAAAAACCAGTTGGTATGAAACACTTCACATAGAAAAAAACTGTAAAACTCTCTAATAAAAAAACTCTTCTAATTTTATATTATAGTTTTATATAAAATGTGTAGCACATGCCCTTAAATACAACTTTTAGTAATGGCTGCATTTAACAGAGAAAACAGCCCAATGAGTTCAATGATTCTTTACGATTGGTTTCTTACACTAAATCCAGCGATGAATTAAAAATTAAAGGCAAGAACCAATCATATTAAAGAATCACTGAGTTGCTTTCTCTGCTGAACGCAGCATTTGAATGATTTTCCAATGTTAAAATCAATAACTGACGTTTTACAATAATATTCTAATAATTATTTAATTTTCATTGTTCCGCGATAAATTGATAATCGCTGTTAATTTCATTGAACAATTATTGCATTGTGCCATTTATTCGAACGTTCAAATCTCTCTTGTGATTCCATTTTACACACACACGCGCGCGCGCGCGCGCACCACACACACACACACACACACACACACACACACACACAAAACTCAATTATTTTTCTTAAATTTTATCCTCGGGATACAGAGGACATGTAAATCGATCAAACGCGATCTCAGCGATAATTAATCGAAACTCGATTAAATTGCATTACTGCCGTAACGCAGCTGCCAGACAGGATAGTAAAGCGAACTCGCAACGCTTGATCGTTCGGCAGGATCTGTCCGGCAGGATGCAAGATTCAACAGACGGACAGCGGAACGGTTTAGTCTGTTAATCGAATTAGTCCGTAAATACGAAAAAAAATGATCGGACCTCGTGGAAAACTACATGCGGCCGTCGGTCAAAATTCAATTAGGTTCTCAATTATACTATTAACGCGCTATTGATTTTTTCGTTTTGGGGCAGTGATACCACAAATTTATACCCGAATATACTCTACTGCACTTTAAAGCATCATTCATTCTTCAACACGCTCAAAATTGAGCGATTTTTTAGATCTTGTAAAGAAATTAAAAACACAATTTAATTAATAATTAATAAACAGATTGTAAACTGTATAATAAATTTTTAATTACTAGTCACGCGATAATGAATGCTGTGATGGCAACTAATAAACCATAGACGGATAGCGAAGGAAAGTAATTGGATGACGAACGATCGAAGCTGCATCGTTAATGGATTTCGAAAGCATTGATAATAGATTTCAGTAGCGTAAAGTATTTTATAAATCGATGCTTTTAATGCCTTACGAGGAGGAGGACTTAGGAAGCTAATATGAGGACCAAATTCTGCGTGTATCATCCGACGGCCCGAGAAAACAACGAAATCTTTTGCAGATTTGCGTCGGATTAGTTCAAGAATTTTGATGAAGAAACTGCTAACTAAAAAAGCTATATTTTTATATTTATATTAGATCAGCTGAGCAATCTAAGCATATCGCAAGTACGGTATTACGCTTGTTTCGTTTTGAATTTGAATTGGACAGTCACTAGGACATTTTTAGTGTATCGATGCTTTAATTTAATTAACATTCAATTTTTGCGAAATTTTGAAATATTAAATGTCAAAATATTAAAAGAAGTTTACTATTATTTTTAAATTTTAAAGATAGAAAATAAAAATTTAAATCGGATCTTTAATTTTAATTTCCTTTTGAAAGTATTTCCATTATATTCAGAGAAAAAGACATAGTGGTAGCAATTATAAAAATGACAACTATACAAGTTTTATACTTACAATTAATGTACATAGCTTAATAAACTATTTTATAGTTATTGCAATTTATCCAATTACGTACTTTAGTTTATTCAACTATAGTAATTCTACATAAATAAAATACTTGTGTAGTTGTCACTATATATTCTTCTTTGAGTGTGTAAGATCACTCCTAAGAAAGTACAAAAATAATTTCAGCTATTACTAACGTTATATAACAAGATTATAAGAGAGTTAAATTAGTACCTGTGTTTTCCTGCGTGTCGCGATTGGTGTCCTCCATTTCCTGATGAGTCCTTTTATGACTGGCCAATCCGAGAATCGCGTCGATGCTGTGTCGCGGTGTACTGCTAGCCGGTTTCGGTAAAACGATGTCTTGACTGTTCTGCGAGGCCGTGTCGACGAGCTGCTGAGAATCCATTGTCGGGAACTCGTTCGGTGGACTCTTCCCGGAGATTGTCGAGTCGGATCACCACTCTCGCCGGTTAAAGATTTCGCGACTGATTCTGTGGATGCACTAAAGCTCGACGATCGCACGACAAAACTCTTTGACACACGTGTCCCTCGTCGTCAAGTGCATTTCGGACGACATCACGCACCGCTTGAGAAGTTTGTCAGTCTTAGGGCAATGTTTGCAGGACATCCAAATTTCAATTTTTTAATAGATCTAAAAACTTCTGTAGTTGCCGAAACCTATTTTGGCCTGTGTCAATCAATTAACAAGATCATGTCATCGGCACGAACAATCGCGGGATTAAATTCGATTTTAAATATATTTAGCGTTCGATCTCTCGCGCAAAACTAAACGAAATCCATTCGATATACGGAGCTAAATTTCATAACGAATTTCCGCAGTCACATGTCACCTGTTCACAAGTCATAGTACAGATCATTGCACTTTCATCAATATTTTCTGTCGACATGGAACTGATCTGTCCCTTCCGAGCGATCATTCAGGCAACAATATGAGATTTCATCGAAATTTTCTCGAATGTTCATCACCGGTACCAATTAGTTCTCAAAAGTGAGTAGTTCTCTATTGTTTACCAACACCAAATTATCGCTCAAGATCCGACTCTCTTAACAATTCCTCGAACGATCCGGATCCACCACGCTCACCTACTTAGCTCAGGAAAAGTGAAATCAATCGCAGAAGAAACGTATCCTCTAATTTCTTGACAGGACGTCCGACTTGGTCCTCGTTCATTCACTTTCGCAGGCGCCAGATGGCTAGATGGAATCTTTCCCGTTGAGGTCGAAGCTCTTGAGCGTGCGTCGTGTCAACGAGGACTAGCCGGCCGTCGTCTACCGGGGTGGCCTTTGTTGCAGCTGTACACAACTACTCCCGAAGATTACTCGCCGGTGAAAGAGGTGGTCCGGGTATGAGCCGCGCGGAGGCGTGGCCCGAATCGACGAATCGGCGATGCCGGTCGTCAGATTCGCCACCAATCGCGGCAGGGATGCGGGAACATGGCGAGATCAGTGATGCTCAACCGACGGGTTTCGGAGGTAACCCTCTCTCTTGGACGAAAGGTAGCCGCAGGGGTTGAGGAGGGCGGTCGGGCTCCCATAACGCGCGTCTCGTCCCCACCAGAGTGTACGTGTGAGCGTCACGAGGGTGATGTCGCGTGTGTACGAGCGAATACGTGTAAGGGACGAACACAGGACGAGCGAGTCCGCGCGCACACGCGCACCGCGAAGGGGTGGTTCACCTAAACAGAGGTAGATGGTACACACACGCGGCCGGAGTGGGTTGATTCTTGCGGCGGATTCTGGCATCCCCTGTAATTGCCAGAAATGAGGTAAAGCTTACCGCTTACGCCAAGCCTCCTACGCTTCTGGATGCCCCGCGGATCCGTGGGACCTTACGCGCCGCTTTTGTCTGCGATTCGCTATGCGCCTACTTGCATCGTGACGTGGTCGTTTCGGCGACTCGTTTTCTATTCATGGATTAAAACTGATGTAAATTGCAAATTTGATGAATTTAACTTTCGATGTTGGCGCGTGAAAATCAATGTTTATCCGTGGCATTAGAAACTCGGAGACTTTATCAAAGTTTTTGCGGATTTTAAGGGAGACGGAAAGATTCACCGCGTCCCAAATGACTTTTCCGACAGCAAAGTATTTATTTTGCAACTGTTTACAGCGGTGAATTAACAAACAAAAATGTTCCTGTGTGGACATTATTTAAAATTTGCGATACAATAAAATAAAGTCTCGTTTATTTTATTGGCTACAGTCAAAATATTAGTATATTACGTAATATTATGCATTATATTGATGATCGTGTATGTATGTTATAGCGTTATAAGCGCATACAATCCCGCCTCGCAGAAATGTCACAAGTTCAAATAAATTCTCTCATTTAAAAACAAATGTCATGTTCGTAGATTTGCGATTATTATCGAGACCAATGGTATTTTTATCAAACCAAATTTAACGTCGTTACCGCTTATAAAATTAGCTATCAAAGCTATCTTGAGCCAATCCGCGGACGTGCTCGATATTGTCGCAAAATCGCTCGTACGATAAGACGAGAATTTATTTTGACGAAAACAGTTTTATAACGTTTTGGAGAGGATTTTTTTCCGTTTTTCCGTTATTTCCTTCCGCAAACTCCCAAAATTAGCTTCGCGACAAAGAGACGAGAAGTGGACGTTTTCCGGTTACCAGAATGGCAGATCCGCGTTGGAAATTGTTTCTTTTTTCGAGCGGCGCGCCGGCCGAAAACCGTGCGCACAAAACGAATTCCCGTTTCCCATTCCACGTTCGATTCCGCGTATCGTCGTTACCATTTGGCGTTTTAGCCCGGGGGGAAGTGTACGCCCACAAAACCGCGCCACAAAAGATATCCGCCTGTAGCGAAACAGTAGCTACTCAAAATCGATCCGGCTAAATCGAGGCAAATTATACGTTGCGGAGACGAGAGTGCGCGCGCGTTTCTCTTCCGTTATAGAAAAGAACCCCCGCGTATTCGTTCGCGCGCGGCTCCGGGCCACGTCGTCGAAAATGCGCCACCGCTGTAATCGAATTGTTCATGTATGCATCGCACCTCGCGAAAAAGGACTAAGTTCGGCGTGAGGATGAATCACGATGGTGACTGTATCGCGTTTTTACGATCGCGCGTCGCTTCAGAAAAAAAGAATAGTCCGTAAAAAAAAAATTAAAAAAATTTCAAGGGGCAGTAAGAATGCGTTTCTTTTTTCTTCCTTCTTTTTTTTTTCTCTATGTCTCTACAAGACATATTTTTCTTCACTAGACACCACAGACGCGCGCTTCGCGCGCTCTATTTAGCTTTTTATTTTTTTTAAATAAATTACGTTAATAACCTTTTATTAATGCACATATCTACAAATTGTCATTTGCTAACTCCGCGATGACAGCCGCTCAAGAAGTTAGCGCAGCGAAAGAACCAATCGACGTCGCGGAAAAGCGACAACAATTAACTTCGAGACTTTCGAGAAGATTTTGATACGTTCGGATATCGATTTAACATACCTTTTTTAGAGAAGGATTTGATAAATAATAGAAAGAAGAAAATAACTCTTTCTCCTTATCTCATGAATATAACAAACTTTTGAAAATTAAAATCATAGTTTAATTTCAAACATGATTAATTATATTTATTTCTATCTATTAAGGCTGTACGATCTGTATTTCTCTGCAAAAATTTTTAAATTGAAAATGTGTTAATATTTATACTTTCTATAAAAATGAATACTAAACCTGTACGCACACATATGAAACAGTTGTGTGAAAATTAATGAATAACATCATTTAACAACAAATTTTTATAGTTTATTTTCTGTATTTATTTATTTATTATTTTTTATTGTTATAATACTTCGACTAATAGCGATGAAAACAGTTTCAATTTTTTGTATAAGTATACAAAATAATTTTGAATGAGTACCTTATATAAGTATTCCAGATGATTTATACGAACTTTTCTTACGCTGCGGAGAATAATTGTTCTGTGAATAAATAAAGTTCAAACAAATAAATAAATAATGTATCCTTAATCCTTATCCCCCACACTTCATCCCCGTAACATAAACCCCACTGGAGGTCCACTGAACCCCAGCTTCTTTTAAAAATTTCTAAAAATTACTCTTTTCATTTTTTCGTTTTGAAAAAAATCATAGATCTTCAAAATATGCTAAACCGATAATCTTATTTTTCAAAGTCTAATTTTTTTATTATAATGTGTAAAAAAAAATCGTGAATTAAAAGATTTTTTTTTTACTTAAAAGTGGGCTCAAATTTTTGCTGGGGTTTCATGGATCCCAGGTGGGGTTTAAGGGTTAATTATCTATTTATAATCAATGTATCGAAATGTTTTTACCCTTTCTAGACATGTTTTAATAGTGATCTCGCTTTAAAAAAAAATTAAGGGCTGAATTTTTTATCAATGTTGATAGAAAATTGATACAAAATTGATACGAAAACATTTTTAAAACAATATTGTTTAAAAAATCGAGTATGAATAAACAAATCGGAAAGAGAAAATTGAGAATCAGCGAGTCGAAATCGCTTTAATTAATTAAAGCAATATGTCTCACCTCGCGTTTCGAAGATCGCACGAAGGCAATATTCCCACGTGCTTTCTCGGTCGCGTATTATGTTCGCACACGCGCGCGAATATCCCGTGAACAATTTCAACAATGCTATTTTCATCGGCGCCCAATCTCCGCTACGAATCTGGCTCGCGGCCCTCGTGGGGCCGAACAGGCGAGGAAAGCTTTTAGGTCCCGTAGAAATCAGATCACGAGTTGCATTTAACCGGATCCCACTTACCGCGATAAATATCTCGACGAGGAGCGAGAGATCGGCCCGCGTTAGAGCGACGCGTTTATTCTATTGGCTGTTCTGTCCCGGCTTCCCCGATGCACTTAGCTTCAGTTTTAGCTAATTTTCCAGACAAAGAGAGACAGCGATCTCTCGGCGTATTCTTAACAGGTCCTGAGGTAAAGCCAGGTAGCTGCTTCCGTCCGTTAAACGTTTCGACTTAACCGAAGGACTGACAGCTGACTAACGATTTTTTTGAGAAGAAACGGGAGCTAAGGCACGTATAATTTCATGTTATGGAGAGATACGGAAGATTTTCAATTATTGAGATTTGAAAAACAAAACGGTTTTAATGTTTGGACGGTAGATCCAAGATGCAGATGTGTGTAAGAGAGAGAAAGAAAATTTCGAAATTTATTTAATTATATTAACATTAGATAATAATATATATATATATATATAATATATATAATATATATATATAACATATATATTTAAAATTAATACATATATATATAAATTTTAAATATATATTTTTTAGAGAAATTGTAATAGAAATTATAAAAATAAGATTTTAAATTTATATGTTAAGTCTGTGTTAGTTTAAGACAAGTCTATACAAGAGGTAAATTAAACAATATTTTACTATTAAAGTCAGACAAAAAAATTTTTAAGACGATAATTTTTTTCGAGTATTTATTACATCTTTGCACAGAGCGATCAAATTTTAAATATTATGTTAAATTCTTTTAATTTTTTTTTACACGTTTTTATAACGATGTCAAACTTGTACTTTATAATTAAATATTACAATGTATATTAATTAAAAAGGTAAGAATACTCCTCAATTAAAACAATTTATTAAATGTATACACAGTCAATAAAACAAGAATCAATTTGATATGATTTAGAATTATTGATATTGATGACATTTACTTCAATGTTATATTAAAGCTTTGAAAACAATATGTCTACATAAATTACTATGATTATATATTCTAAATATATTAACATCTTTTTAACATATGTATCTTTTTTAAAGATAATCCAAAAAAATAGAAAAATTATAATAATTAAAAAATTATAATAATTTGTAATAAAAATAATATACAAATTTATTATTTAATTAAAAATTTATTTAAAATTTATTATTTAATTAAAAATTTATTTTAAAAAATGTATATTTTTTTAAAGACTTTCTCTAAATAAAGATATATTTTTGTACGTTAGATTAACGTTTTCCAAAAATTATAATTAAATCTAATTTTATTATTCAAAAAAATTATATTATATGATAAATTATATAATAAATGTCACGCTTTTCATTTTTTTTAAATTGCATAATTTGTTCGAATGTATTTTATAGGTCATGTGACAATTATCGAGTAATTAAGTCAAATGATCATGTGATATTTTTATGTTATCGAAGGAAATTTTGTTTGCACGAATGCGCTATTCTTCAGAATAAAAGACATTCGACACCACGTCAAAGCGACGCTTCAAATTGTATAAAAACTCGCTATTCTCCTCCTATCATGTTCGGTTCATCGGGAAGCGGATCGTACCAAAAATTACCGTAAATTCGGCTTCTGTGTATCCAGATTTTCCCATTTGATACTTCTCGACTATGTCATTGTGGTGTATTCCTAGATCCGCCATCGGCTCCTATCGGTCGTTTTTCACAATGACGCGTGTCCGGCCGTCGAAAGGAGCAACGTCGTGGCCTCGAATGCACGTTTCTTTCGAACCGTTTGCAAATCTGACGCGAGCGCGGACGAGCCACAAAGGAAGGACCGCTCTTCACGTTCATTCTAGAACTACCGCGAGTGCAGCTGTCCGCACGGATCCGCGACGATCAAGATAAGTCTAATTTCGTTTCGGTGGCTCAAGCTTGAAAATCCGCTCCAATTTTCTCTCTTGAGATCTTCCTTTCTCCTCGACTTCTCCGCCCCTCTCACCCTCCCCTCTCCCTCTTTCTCTCGTAAAGACTCTCTTCGAGGTGCGAATCAAGACAGAGCGTGGAATAAAAGACAAGACTCCGGGATGTAGTTTCCGTTTCTGGAGCGAGCCCCACCGCGAAATTCACGGATCTTGTCGATTCGACACGAGAGCTTGTTTGGTAGGCCACAGTAGCCGTTTTCGCTTCTATTATAAAGCGGTCAGACGGATTTCACGACAGGTTTTGGGAAAACTCGCAGCGGGTGGCGCTCTTTGAGGTCGGATCTGCGGATTACTACCGCCTAATCCGTTGTGTACAACGGGCGCACAAGTGAGGTGCACGCTGTGCGAAGGTCTATTCGAAAGTTGGCTCGTGCACAGCCTCGCCTTCGAGAGAAAGAGGATGCGGATGCTTCCCCGAAGCGAGTTGTCTCGAGAGAGATTTCCCAGCGAACTGAATAATATGCGGCAATTAGCGCACATCGAACGCGAAAGATTCTAACGTCGGATAGCTCAAGGCACCCTTTCCCTCCTTATTAACTCAAGTGTTTCGCGGCACGTACGCGCCTTCAATTACCCGAATTTCTATCGACACAAAGGGAAAATTCTGACGGCTCCGTCCCACACAAAAGAAAAAAAAAGCAAAATATCAGATGTCGCGATATGATTGGCAGCGTTATTACCAGCCACAGTGAGAACCGCTGGAACTGCATATCCAGAGAGCAAATTACGTTTGCAGCCCACAGGACAGAGCGGCGCATCCCTCTATCCCTCTCTCTTTGTAGCACGCATTTGCTTCGTCCAACCTCCACTTTCCTCTCTCTCTCTCTCTCTCTCTCTCTTCTCTCCGTTCAACTTCACTCGCTCTGCTTTTCTCTCGTTGCTTTTCATCCAGCTCTTCCTCCTGCTTCCTCTCTTCTCACTCTCTTTCTCCCTCCCTCTCTCTCTTTCTCTCTCTCACTGGTTAGATACCTCCCGCCCCTCCTCCAGCGGCTCTGCCGTGGTACTCCAGCTTAATTAACTGTGTATACACTGCAGTCAACTCCTACCGTTGTCTTGCTCCCGCCAATTGGAGCTCGGGCTCGAGTCCTCTCGTGCCTCCACACGCCCGCAACGCCGACACACGCCGGGGGTATCCTCCGTTTAATTCTCGCGGCATGATTTCATCAAGTCAACCATCTCTGTGCCATCTCGCTCGCTCCTTTTCTCTCTCTCTCTCTCTCCTTTTCTCTCTTTCTCCATTTGTTCATCTCTCTGTCTCTCATTCGCGCAATAACTTCTCATTTTAGGAGCACAGCCTTCACAGCCGTGACAAAGATTATCGTTACTGTAACAAGATAATTCAATGTGCAATTTAGCGTCGATTATTGTACATTTTATCGGCTCTCACGTGAATTAATATGTACGAAGCGACAGAGGGAGGGGGGGGGGGGTAAATCGGACGAACTGTCTAGAATGGTCTAGAAATTTTATTAGCTCTTGTACGAATGATATACACGATTCTCTCATTGGTTAGATTGACGCGGTGATCTTTTGTACGTCGAATTAGCGGAGCTCGTGAGTGAAACCGAGTGCTTGAATTTTCAGTGAGCGCGGGATGTGAATTGGAATTGCGAAATTCATTGAATAAAGCCTCTACATTTCTCATTAGAGTCGTCTATATATATATAGATCAAAGCCTCGTTATTCCCAATTAAACAGTGGCGAATTTGTGGATAAGCGATACGACAAGAGAACGGTCGCATTTACAGTCTCTATTATGAAAGATTCTCAAATTCTATGAAATTTTCTTTTTCTTTTCTAAAAGTTTTTTTATCATTATCATCAAATTTTTGTCAATAACAAATACATAACACGGAAAACGTTTTTCATAATCAAGAAAGTTAGCATTATGTGGATCAAAGGCAGAAAATAAAATATCAACGTGTCGCGATTGTAACAATTAACTCTACTTTCTTTGTAAATGTACGGCACACGAGAATTAATTACAGCACGTTAACATCTGCTGTAATGAAATGCGATTTTATAAGAACATTATTCGAAATTGGATTATTATTTTTTGACCAACAGTGCTTGATTCTACGTCCTGATTATCGCGAGATGCGCCATTCTTTAATGCCTGTGTAACGAATTGAATAACAATAAATTCGCAAGCTTAGCTCGTCCCATGAGAGGAGCGAGATCCCGGGCGAGAAAACGGTTTCCTCCGTCGCGAGCGAACGCGATGCGTGGACGGCTATTTCGGCGCGCCCTGCGCCGAATTGTGCGAAGCAACGCAAAATAAACTCGCATTAAACGACGTGGAAGCCACCACGTTGCTTCTGCGCTATGCCATCCTGACACTCCATGAAAGCGCGGTGAAATCTCTTCGACGCCGGCGTCGCTCGCCCACCTCCCTGCTCTCGGTCGTTTCGTCGCGATGAAGACAGGGAGGACGAGCGGTGGTGGCGCGCGGGCACGGGAGGGAGGACGATTTGGCGTGTACAAAAAGCACAAAATTAAATTTCGCTCCCCTCGCGTACGCAATATACGAGCCTTGGTTATACGCCGGCCGGAATGGGGGGACGTGAGGTCTCTCCTCTCCAATGGCGTTTAGCGGTACGTTAACTATCATTCGGTCTCGCCCTGGGGCCAATTCGCTAACCCGTGTTTACCGATGCCCAGGGCGCTGTTAAATAAACTACGGGGACCGTAGACCTGGGGTCAGGCAGCCGTACGCGCGATTAAAAGCGTAGCTGTCAAGAGAAAGTAATGCCGGGCGAACAGCGGAATCGAAAGCTCGAAGATTAGAAAAGAACAATCGTCGGATAACAAAGACGTTCTGTCATCTAAGATCGCGAACGTCTTGTAATTCAGAATTCACAAAGACCCGATTTCGGAAAGGTTTGATGATTTATTCGAAAAATCAGATAAATTAGATTGCGAAGAATGTATATAAATTCGATAAATTAATTAATAAAAGACGAGAGAGTGTGTCACATAAATATAATTAAATACCTTTTTTTTTAGTACAATCTATGTTGTTTATAGCAATCAGATGTGAGAGATGAAATAATTGTGAGTATGGAAACAAGGAACGTAGACACTAGCAAAGCTGTTGAATACAAGAAAGTCTAGATGTATAGACGTTATCATATTTAAAATCGATTACAAGCCTTTATCTTAAAATCGGATCGCTGCAGATGGACCACCCTTGCTTCCCGCTGTGTACATATGCCCAGGATATATAGCAGAACTAGGTGAGGCGTGCGTTGGAAGTTGCGACGTATTTATCTCTGTTGGATACCTTTGTAGCCGATACGGGAGTACCCTTTCGGGCCATGTGTTCCGTTTAACTAACTTTCCTCTCGCTCTCTTTTTAGCCACAGACGTTGCTAATAATGTAATAATCAGCTCATGAAATAGTTCGCAAATATTAAGAGTGTACCGATAATAAAAGATAATGATGTAATTAATGTAAAATTTTTTGCATTAAAAGTTGATTGTAATAACTGTTTAAAATTGGTAAAAGTAGCAAGAGTAAATTGTAACATCGGAAGATTCAAAGTAACAGAAAAATTATTGTCAAATATTTTGTCTGAATAATTCGTAAGTAAAGTATTTAGATTTAAATGTTTAAAACGTTTAACTAAAATCTGTTTTATCTATATCACGTTACCAATGAAATATTAAAATATAATTTAATATAAAATATTAGATTACATTATTATATCATATAGTTTTTATTATTTAATACTTATATAGTTATTATATTTTATACTTATATAGTTTTTACTATTTCATACTATATTCGTTAATTTATAACAATAAAAATTTTTGTTTGAACAAAATATGGTATCACACAGATATACTGTTTCGTAATATCAAATATTGAGCAACAGCTAACTAATAATTTTGAGGTGACTCCAACAAGAAATGTTTCTTTTTCAAATATCTCCTGCTTCTCAACCAAGTGTGAAAACTTCACACTGCGGTTAGTAGTTGCTCCATTTTTTCTTTTTTCTCTCTTAGAGTTCCCGTCGTCGCTGAGGACTCCCACCTTAAAACCCCTTTATCCAGGATACGTGGTGCATGGCTGACTCAAATCCCGGCGCAGTTGTGTATCGGGATTCGCGGAAGGCGCGGTAAGACGAGGTGAGACGAGCGAGCGAGCGAGCGAGCGGGCGAGCGCCCTACGCCAGCCATGTTTGCGGGTTTATAAATTGGGTTCGGCGCTGGGGATTTTTCTATTAGGACAAAATTGGTTCTTTCAACCGCCACCAGAGCGGTCGACCCTCCCCCGATCCCTCCCTTCCATCGATCCATACTCTTCCATACTCGCCGCGACTCGTCGATCCTCCCTCTTTTTCCCTCTTTCTCATCCTCTCTACCTATTCCTCCTTTTCTTCTCTCTTTCCCGATCCCGAGCACTTCCATCTTCGTTCTTCCTGTCACGTCCTCTTCGTCTCTTTTGCGCAACCGAGAACCAGGGGGATGATGGGTGATTTGCTAGGGGCTGGTGCACCAGTCCGGGAGAAGGGTAGGATACGCGGGAGGGCAGGACGCGCTACGGGGAGGGATGCTCGTGGCAGCTCTCAAAAGTCGATATTTCCGTCACCGGTGTTATCGATGTTTCCTACATTCTGTGTCCAGCGTCACCATAAACGAGGTTACCGATCAAAGTGGCGCCGGGCGTCGTCGCCATGGCGTTTCTCTTAGGTGTACGCGGATGTTGTTACGGTGGCGACTTTGCTCGTCGGAATTGGGATAACGCGGCACATGGATTATGTTATCTGGCTACGGTTTATATTATCGGAACTAATTGTTGCGTTAAAACGCAAATGTAATTTTCAAGCGCGTCATCATGCACGCTATTCCGCTCTGCGTTAAACACGCGCTCACAATCAATGATAAATCAGTCAGTAAAACAGTTCGATCTATTCGATGTCGATACTTTATTTAAATAAAAGAGACATATTTAAGATTTTGATTGGCTTTTTGGATCATAGGCTACAAGAAAAGTCATCTTTGATCTGCAATTTCGTCGCGAGAAATATAAAAAGTAAACATGAAACGTATCAATATATACTAATTAGAAGCAAGCATAAAACGAGCTATCTCACAACGTACGCAATTGTCACAAACTGCATGATATATACATAAATTACAC
Organism: Cephalotes varians; assembly: GCA_037157785.1. Taxonomy (NCBI): domain Eukaryota; kingdom Metazoa; phylum Arthropoda; class Insecta; order Hymenoptera; family Formicidae; genus Cephalotes; species Cephalotes varians. The sequence goes on from JANQDE010000085.1 coordinate 306,180, forward strand.
AACAATGGTACCCTCGCAATTTTGTCAGACTTGTCGACACGAAGGAATTTAGAATCGCAGCAGCTTAAACAACGTGTCTCGTTAATTTCGTCGCTCGCACTTAGCACGAGCAGTTTCCAATAAGAAAATTTAATTAACCACGCACTCTGCTCGGGCAGGAATTAATTAGATCTCGTCGTGCAATTAATGGAACGCGATTGTTCGCGATACTCGAGCTTAAGTGACGCCTGCCACTATCCCTCTCTGTCCTCCTCGCTCGTCCCGGGGCTCTAATTAGCCATCGCCATTTTTCCATCGGGCACCCCATTATCGGCCATTGAGGCAAGAGCGGGGCAAGCCGGAATAGAAGTTTAATGAAGTTTACCGCGGCAACGAGATGATTTCACGAATACCCCCGAAATGGGAACACACCCATTTCGCGATGTCATAAACCCGATGTGACGTGCAACGACGGCCGAATCGACCGCATTTATCTCCGTAATCGGTAAAACGATTGGCGGGTCTCCGCGTAAATCACGCTCGTGTTTTCTCGAAACGATTCTTCCCAGGTAGCATTTTGCGAGCGGGTAATAACGATTCTGGTAATAGCGGTCGTCGCGGTTCCATTTGCTTCTCGTCGCGAAATTTGCGTTTGCAATTTTATCACACCGACGTTATATTTTTATTTATTCCTTTTTGCATAATTGCACGTCTTTACGTGTATCTCCTCCCATATCGAATATTGTATTATCTCGCATTCCTATCGCATTACATGCATATAAACTGTACTACGATTAATTAGTGATAAACTATTGTATTTTAAACTAATAATTAATATAAAATTTTTTATTTTAAACCAAAATTTATATTTCCGCGCAACATGAACTGTAAACTATTATTGTATTGTTACATATATACATGTATAAATTTTAAAATATCGTAAAAAGAGAAAAAGAAAGAGAAAATTATACGGATTTAAAAGTTATAATACTACCAATTATACTAACAATTATATAATTATACAATTATATTAACAATTATAAATATATATAAAAAGGCAAAGCGAATGTAAATTATCATTATCATAATGAAAATATAGCGAGCATAAATTTGCAATAAAATTAAAGCTGAATAAGCAGAACGGCAATAATTGATCTATAATGGTAATAAAAGGGGAAGCGAAAGAAAAGATATTCCACGTCTGTTGATGACAATATCTATTAATTTACTCGGAACTCGATAAGCTCCTGTAATTTCGAAAAGTTGGATCCCTGATTTTTTCGCGTCCTTCGATGCCCATGTTGCTCTTTGTTCTCAACAGGGCGAGCGTAATGCGCGCGATATGCGACAGGCAGACTAAACGAAAGCGAGCGATTGCGAGCTCTCCCAGGGTGAAATTATTCGATTTGCCGCGACACAGCGCAGCACGAGATGTACATACGCGGTAGTATATACGTCCCACGTTGACGAGCGGAGGGCCGTCATAAGAGGGCGACGCGGCTTGGTCATTTGGCTTGACTTCATAAGTCATTAGAATCAGCCCCGGAACGAGTCGTTTGCAGCAAAACACTCAGCACGCGCGCGGGAAGTTACATACGCGTATAGGGTGCCCCAAATGAACGAATCAAATCCCGATGAGAAACAATTCAAAGTTCATTCCATTTTCCCATTTTTCATATTAGTTGTTTCTGTAAACATTAAGATCTTGTTTAAAATAATAATCTCTCGAGATTACGCGAGGCATAAAGATCGTCGACTCTTGACCCCTCAGATATCAAAATTGCGACAAGTTATGCGCACTTTAATTATCCGCACGTTAAAAAAATTTCTCGAGTGGTTTTAATTAATATTAATTAAATATTTTAATTAAGCAAATATTTATCTGCGTTTTGATGAAAAAGAAAATAGTATATTTAAAGTATCATGTGGAAGTTCCAGGACACCTTGTACAACTGGCGGACTTTAGGCAGAAGAGGAACGCGGGGTTCGCCTAACCAAATTACATCAATCCCATTTCACATCGTTTTGACATGGTAATTGAATTGAGTCTCGCGCAACTGTTGTGTTTTTGGTCGTGCGGAGAGGAGGTTTCGAGAATGACGGGGATCGCCAGGAAAAGAGAAGGAAGCGGTAGACAATAATGTCAATTCCTTAATAAAGTGCAACTAATGATCGGATATGTTTCCCTTTGTGTTTCTATCCTATATTAAATAAAACAACGTGATATAGTGCTTGCAATGATGTAAATCATAAACAGTAAATTTTAGAAAAATTTATATGAATTTTCAATACTTTTTAAATATATTTGAAATATTTTTTTAATACTCATATAATATTTATCCAAAATTGTTGAATATATAGCTAAAAGAACACGTTTGGTATATTTCTTATACGTATACATCTTTTATGCGTAAGTTTTGAAAGTTGCTGGATTATAAAGTATATTTTGCAATAATTATTGTGTTAGAATTATTATATTAAAATTTTCGTTACACTCGTGTATGAGCAGACAATACCAGACGTCGAAATTCATAAAGAGTCTTACTACAACGCCTTGCTACAGGTCTAAGCATCGCGCATCTTTCCTTCCTTCCTTCCTTCCTTCCGCACCCTCGGCAGGGAACGACGAATAACGGCGTGTGAGGGCGAATGGCATTCGAGTATTCACCCCGGGCTTCCCCGGGCCGTTACGAAGGGGGCGGCCGGTTCGGTGGATAATGGTGGCGCGAGGCAAGTGCCTTAACTTTTCCTTATCGAAAATAAGTCGTTAGCCGGCCTTTCATCTTTAAACGAGTTTTCGCGGCGCGCTGAGTTTTTACCCGACCCGAACCCTCCTTCCGCGCCTTTCCCTTCCTCGCGCCTCACCCGTTCCTCAGCGTGCGACCCTCCTGTCGGCACTTTCGCGCACGTTGCCTCGGTTTAAGGGATTTTTCAATTTCGCCACGGCAAGCTAATTTAATTTCTGGCTGTGGCCTGCGCACCGTAAAGAGGTGGTTATTATACGCGACGTTTGCTTCGGGCCAGTATGGCCGATTGTTTTTCTCTTCTCTTTTTCTTTTTTTATCGGCTTAATTGCTGCGGTAAACCTCCTCGAATGGACGGTTACATAAATTTTCTACTTGAGAAAAGAGAATTTAATTTTAATGGCGAGTGGGCGGTTTAAATAATACATCGATGTTATATTGCAAAGTAAGTAAGCGGTTATTGGATTACTGATTGATTACTTCTATTAGATTGTCACTTGATCATATCCAAGCGTAAATGTCCAAATCGTCGAAATATCGTGAATAAGAAAATGAGCAGGAGTAACGATTGAAAAGTAAGTGTAATATATATATATATATATATATATATATATATTATTTTTATTATGAACTTAATTTTTTATAGAAACCACATCACAAAGAGAATTTATTTTATAATGAAAAGTCTTTTCCTTGTTTTACAAATTCTTTTTATGTCAAGATTTATATACTTTTTTGCTGATATCTGACAAATTTTGCCATGACAAACACACACTCATAAAGATAAGAAGAAATTACGGCGTTATCTGATAAATTAGTAAACAGAGACAGCAGCTTCTCGCGAACAGCCGGCTTCATCGAGAGACTGTCGTCTCTCAATGAAAGAAAAATACTCTTCTTCTGAGAGAAAATCGAGTTCGGGAGACGGGTAAGCAGGACGTTCCGGGAGCGCGTTGCTTCATTGTTACCGTCGGTTACTATACGGGGGAAGCGAGAAGTAATGGTCCCCTTCCCTTACCGTTGTTGGTCTCGTGGTGTGGCTTAGAGGAGCACAATGCTGCAAAACCGCTGGCAATCCGCTTACAAAGTGACATCTTTACGCAATTACTAGTAATTGGTCGCTCTAGTCGTGCCAAATCCTCGTAAACCTAATTAGGATAAAGAATGCAATCGGAGATGCTTCAAAGGGAGAACTCGGCTCTTTTCGTCATGTCGCAGCAGCGGAAATTCGTTTGCCGCATAAAAATGCGGAAGAATTTGGGTACCTCTTATTGTGCAAATGTGTGCGCGGATGAAATTTTTAGCATCGATCGTAAATGTTGAATATAAACGAGAAAAATCACATAATGCTGTAGTCGCGATTACAAATCTATACGAAAAATTACGAAAAATATTATTATCATTATACAGAGCAAAATTGCAGAGAAATTGCGAGTACAATTATTAGTTTTTATAACAATTTATGTTTTTAACGTTTTGATAATCTGTCATGTCCATTCGGTTTTTCAGACAGGATTTTTATCTATTTATTCAGGACTAAATAAAATATTTACCATACAAGTATTGCTTTTCACGAATTATTAAATTTGAGACATTACATAGATTTTTTATGAAACTAAATGTTGCTAAGAATTGCAGGTACGTTGTATCGAAAGGTATGTTGTACACGATGCTTTGACGGTCGCATTTATTTGAAGTTGTAATGTAGTAATTCTGAGGAAACGAAAACGCAATCGATTTACGCTACGAACGTGATAATCGCGTTATCGAAATCGAGTAATAATCAAATGAAAGCATTTCGCTTCGGCCCAGATGAGCGTCTTAACTAAGTTCATCCGAATTATCAGCAATTATCGGGCCTTCAATGTAATTCCGTTAGCGACACTATGAAGTTGGAAAAGGCGCCGCTAAAAGCATTCCCCCGAAAGGTCAAATCAGATTGTTGAACTGCTGACAGAAATCATTTAGAACGCAATTATATAGCTTCTCGAAATACGTAGCGATAAATCTTATCGCGATTGTAAAATTGCCGATGGACAACGCGACAGATAGAATATTGGACATATTTAATATGAGTAGTACAATGAAAGGCAAGGGCACTTTTTCTGATACTTGTGTGCGTGCAGAAATTGTAGCATTTAAAATATAAAATTAATTGTCTATCTATAAATAAAAAAATTGTCGTATAAATTGGTACGATCTCGGAGGTAGACGTTACTACGTGGCGCGTCAATGATTCGTTCGAATAGGAAATCTCGGAACGGGGCGTCTCGCGCTCTCGTGTCTCCCGAGCTGGTGACAAAATTACCTTCCTTTGCTTCCCTTTCTTCGAATTCGACGAACGGCAAACGGTGTTACGACAAAATTGTCACTTATACTTCGGAGGAGAAATAAAGAGAAAACGAGAGAACGAGGGCAGAAGCACGGTCGCGGATTGGAACGGAAAGGGAAGGAGAGAGCGAGGGAGGATGGGTGGGAGAGAGTGTCGAGGGGAGCGAGAAGAGAACTTATCATATACGCGAGTACACATGTTGTTGCGCGTCGGGAAGGCACTTCTGGAGCAGGGTTCTTTTTCTGAAGCGGCTTACACGGGGTGGCAGAACCGCCAGGTCACGGAAAACATCTTTTACTTCTCGAAACGCGACGTGTGGCGACAATTCCATTGTACATTTCATTCGGTCGGCCGCTTTGAGATACAAGCACGCACACCCTTTGTCCCGAAGCAGCGCGGGGATAAAGGTGGCGGGAGGAGGAAGGGGAAAGGGGAGCAAGAAGAGAGGGAAATTCTCTGTATAGGTGCCGAGAGGATTACGAGAGGTGAAAAAGTATTTTGACACCCCATATAATGGACCGGCCACGGGGCGCACCCAATTAGATGTCGTTGGGGCGTGAACGAGCGGCGCGGTTGGGAGCACGGAAAAGATACAAGACTGTCTTGTAAGTGGTTTCGCGGGATCAATGGCTGTGAAGTTTTTGGGTCCCCGAGTTGCCCCGTGTTGCGAGGATACGATCTTCGCTCGGTTTGGCTTGGACGTAAACGAGAACTTCGCGATTCTTGCAATATCCTTTTGAAACGAGGTTTTTGTTCCTTTAGGAGAACGGGAGGGGAGACTTGAGAGAAAGACGAGTCTTACAATTCTCACATAATGACGGTATATCGCGTCTGTCTGCGCAAATGCGTCGTAGTTTTTGAAATAAGGCAAAACGAATGAAGATTCTGTAAACACACCGTAAAAAAGGGAAATTTTGCAAGAGTTTAAGAAAAAGAAATCCAATCTAGATTTATTCAAATAATTACAATAATTAAGGTATTCAATGCCAGCGCGTTAATTTAATCGGATGTTAAATACGCGAAGAGGGAAGGAGCGCACGGTACGCACGGTACGCGCGAAATTTCGCTCGCGATCTTTCGCCCGTGAGTATTCTCGCCAATAATTTCCCTCCGGAAATTTCCCCGCTCCGTATAAGACGTAAGTCCGCCGTCCGCCAGCGGGAAAATAATGAAATTTCAGGATAACTGGTAGGTAATTCATAGTCGCTGAATGATTTCTATTACCGTAATGACAGTCGAAGGCGGTCGAAGGCGCTGAGAGAGGCCAGCAGAGAAATTGTAGGAAGGCAATCTCCCGTGAGGAGATGGGCCGTTTTTTCTCACCGCCGCCATCGCCGCCGCCGTAGCCACCGTTGACGCTTGTCTCTCTGCTCCGCCGCAGAACGCGATGATCTATTTCCTATCGAACTCGCTCCTTTTTTCGCTCTCCAAGAAACTAACTCACCTACGACGCGCCTATTAATTCGCCTCTGCCGTTCTTCTCCGCCGTTTCACCTGTGAGGCACGAGAGGATTTCAAGCCTATGGTGACAAGCGGAACCGGCAGGCGGCGGGGGAAAGAGGGAAGAAGCGGGAGGTGACGAAGGGGTGATTTTAGGTCGGCTAATGTCGTTTCGCTTTTAATGAACTTCTCCGTTCGTTAAGTACGTTTCTCCATCTCCGACTTGCTGCCCTCCGTCGGAGGTAGAGAGAGAAAGAGAGAGAGAGAGAGAGAGGGAAAGAAAGAGAGAGAGGAAGACATTTTCCACTTACGATCGTTTGCGTCCGCCTTTTCTGAACCGGAACTTCGTACTCTTCGTGTCGTCCACGCGCGGCACTTGTAGAATAAATCACAGCGAATATAAAACTTTATATGATTCTTGCACGTACATTATTTTTTATATAATTTTATGTTGTGACCGTTGTTATCTTTAACGAGTATATTATATTAATAAATGTAAAAAATGAATATAACATTGATTCTAGATTTTTCCTATTAATTTATCCTTAAATACTACTTCGTTAATTTAGACAATTTTTTAAATGCTTTTCTTAATAAAAATGCCCTAGATATGCTCCAAGAAAATGACAGTATATTTTGAAATAATCGAAAAATAACAAATGACGATTTCTTCTTATGATTCTTTATATCGCTGTGAAAATATCGCCAGGATGATGACATAATCTTTTTGAAAATATAGTTGAAATAAACAAATCAAATAAAAATAAAATATTTTATTATTGTAAGCGCAACCATTTTATCAAAACCTAGCAAATAAAATATGTTCATCCACTTGTTACATAAATTATGTTTATGTCATCGTTTTTTTTCACATTAGCTTCTTCATTCTACTATATGCTTGATAAAATTGTAATTATAATTTGACTTGTAAAATTTAAGGAAAAGAAGAGTGAAACATATTATTTTTGTATAAACAATTGTAAGTTTCTTTTGGCGATGTCATGGATAATATACAATATACATTTCTAGAGAAGAAGACTGATACACGACTCGTTTGAATGACCTATGACGCATTCCGTTGCGTTCTTAATACAATTTCGTAATAGCAACTATGTTGAGGCATCCGAGGAACTTTCGCTGCGTCTCGATATTACTCTATTCTGCAATATTATTCTAGAAGCACCGATTAACTACGTCATGACTACGTAATTACCTCGTTATTATAGGCATACCAGCTTGTCGCTTATACAAAATGACTTCGGATAACCTTTGAACACCCGTATATTAACGATTACACCCTTTCGTGCATTATATTTGTTCTTGAACATTACTTTTTTTATAACGATAAATCGTACGAACGAAATGCTTGTAAAAAAATATGAATAAGGGCAATGGTAATATCTATAAACGGATACATTCAGAAATGAAAAAACTGTTGTGTATTCTTTAATATTATAATTACGAATTAAATTAATCAATTAAAAAAAATTATTTTTAATAGAATAATTTTAACATGTTCTTTGTCTTACGTGTATAAAGTTTGATCGAATAAAGACGGAGATTGACTTTATCGTTTAGATTAAATGAAGCGGAAAAACCGACATTGGCAATCGAAACAGAAGAAAAGGAAAGGGAGAGAAAAAGAAAGATATCTGTTGATATTTATTCGATCGCGCGGAAAAAATGCGTTTTTCTGATAAAAAAATTTTCTCAAATTGAAGACATTCGTTATTGCAAAGAAATACGAACATAGCGTGAAAGAACAAAATATTACAGCCCATTATAGGTAATAATTGTAAAAATAAGCTTCAATTAATTATTAAAACCAATGAATATCGATATAGCAATAGGATCGAACTAATTTAGCTAATCGAGATTGCGTGCAAATTTCGATTCTTAAATAGACACTCTCATAATTTTGGAACGTATAATTTATTAACTTTTCATTTCTCGATTTTTAGTTGTATATCGCTCATAGTCGTTTTTAGAAAATTTATAGAAGATAAAGATAAGTAGATTACACTGCGCTCAAGATAGGATAATGGAAACGAAAGATCTATTTCACGCATAATTACGGTCAACTTATACCAATGGCACAAAACAAAATTAAATTTTAATATTTCGATATCATGGAGATTTTACTGATATATGCATATATAGATTCGTTAAATCACGCAACAGCGGTGACAGATCTGGAAGAATTCCGATGTGATTGCGGGAAATGAAATTTTGCTGTGAGATGAAAAAGCCGAGATGAAAAAGAAACGATATAATTTTGACGCGGTCAGATTTCTATATTTGTCCCATAAAATATGTTCTAAACATAGCCATTATCTTCGCATATTTATAGTGTCAAAAAATCAGTTCTTAATATACGTCATACTACTTTCGAGTTTTCATTCTTAGTTTTCTTCAATATTATTGTTAAATCGTTCGTTTGTGTGTGTTTTAGTTTTCATTAAAGACTTATGGCAAAATCACATTTATCCGTTTTAATCGTTTAACCGTTATAATCCGTTTTTGTACACGAATAAAAATCTCATTTTACGTAATCGAAAGTATCGCTTACGTGCGGAGCAGCTTTTCATACGTAGTAAAGAAAGCCGATGACATTATCTCTGCATGCGCGATTCATCTTGTCAGTATCGAAAGGGGCGTATTATAAACAGTCCATGACAATATTACGTCGATATCCGTAACATAGCTTCGTATTATTTATAAATAATGTTACTAGTCTTAACAAAGTTCTCAATCGCGAGGAAACATGATAAGTGTTAAGCGCTGTAATATTCTTGTAGTAGTTTCGCGTGAGAAGAGAAGTCAAACTTATTATTCTGGCACTTATCGGCGCTGACGTCTTGCTAAGTTTCGCTCAACGGCAAGAAAATCACGATGGGGAGAAAACTTGCATTTATCGCATTCTGTTGTTTTGATTCATAAATGAGCCGCAGCTCGAATTCTTCGAGCAAAAAATATGATTTAACAAATCGTTATCGTGCTCTATAGTAAAATCAAAGAATTGAGATATATTGCAAATTAGTATGCCGTTATAACAATTATATGCAAGTTCAGGAATAGCGTCACACTGAAGTAAACATTAGATAACTTTTTATATATGTAAATTTTTGTATACAATCGCTTTATCACTAATACACTCTCAGAGAAAAACAAGTGTTGACAATTATAAAGGTGACAATTATAAAGGTGACAATTATATAAATCTTATATATAGAATTAATGTACATAATTCAGTAAACTAATGTATAATACATAGTTGAATAAACTATTTTATAGTTGCAATAACTACATTAATTCTACAGATAAAACTTATATAGTTGCCATCACTACGTTTTTTTCTCTGAATACATTATAAACCTTGCATTATTTTTAGAAATTTTTAGAAATTCTCTTTTATTCCTTAAATTCCTTAATCCTTTAAATTTCTGTTCTATCTGTATTAAAATATACATATATACAAACTATATTAATTGTGTACAAAAATAATATTAAAATGACGAAGTTTATAGAATAGCATACTATTTAATTTAACATTCCGTATAACGCAAAGATGATTTTGAGAAAGGAGACGACGATTGTTTGAATTGTGTGCTCGCAAGTTAAAACAATCTGACGAATTTTAAAAAATTTACCTTGTTTCTTATTTTTTGTTTCTTGTTTTTCGCACAGTTTCTGTTGCTTTAATGTTTGCAAGACGATACGTGAAAGACATAAAAACTTTAAAGCATGTAACAAAACTGAGGTCAAGAGTTATCTAAAAGCGAAGACGACATTTTATTCACATATAAATAATATAATAATGCTATCTAACATTTCTTATTTCTTATAATACAATCATCTTGAAAAACAGCGATATTACGCAAAAGATTACGCAAATTATTAATATTTTTGTAAAAAATTGTAATAGAAATGATAAAAATGAGATTTTAAATTTAACTTGTTTGTGTAAAATATCAATAATAATAATAATAATTATATATTAATAATTATTATTATTATGTTTTAATAAAAATAATGACAAGCAATAATGTTCATCAAAATTGATGAACATTAATGTGAACATTAACATGAAAATAGATCAATATAAACACATCAAAATAGATAAATAATTTTTATCTTATCTCACATGTTAGTTCGAGACAAAGTCTCGACTATACAGTAAATTAAACAATAATATTTTATTATTAAGACAAAAAAAATTTTCTTTAAAATTTTTTTTAGTAATTATTACATTTTTGCACAGAGCGATCATTTTTTGGAATGTAGTAGAAATAAAAGACATCTCGCTATTCTTCTCTGATGAGATCTCTATAATAATCTCTATAATAATACCGATGGAATGTTTATGAATTAATACGGGCTCAATTTTTGCATTTTTGACGTTGGTTCGATTCACATTTTGTACCCAAATATTCGACGCCGTTTCGTCATCTGACTGGATGCCACTAGTTTGACGTATTGCTGTTATCGGACTTTCCAACGATTTTGCAATTGCCCGATGTCAGTTATTAACGACCGATTACGCGTGCAAACATACGCGTATCGCGCGTGCGAATACATATACATTTATGCGTGGCGCGCGCCTGTGATTTGGATAAGTTACATCGCTCTTGTGAATGATAAACATGTGGGGGGGGACAATCGCGAATTTCAATATCAATAATTCTAAATCATATCAAATTGATTCTTGTTTCATTGACTGTGTATACATTTAATAAATTATTTTAATTGAGGAGTATTCTTACTTTTTTAATTAATATACATTGTAATATTTAATTACAAAGTACAAGTTTGACATCGTTATAAAAACGTGTAAAAAAAAATTAAAAGAATTCAACATAATACTTAAAATTTAATCGCTCTGTGCAAAGATGTAATAAATACTCGAAAAAAATTATCGTCTTTAAAATTTTTTTGTCTGGCTTTAATAGTAAAATATTGTTTGTGTAATTTATCTCTTATATAGATTTGTCTTAAACTAACATGTAGACTTAACACATAAATTTAAAATCTTATTTTTATAATTTCTATTACAATTTCTCTAAAAAATATGTATTTAAAATTTATATATATATATATGTATTAATTTTAAATATATATATATATAATATATATATTATATATATTACATATATATTATATATATATATATTATATATATATATATATATATATATTATTATGTGTAATCAAATATTTATGTGCGTAATTAAATATTATTTGTTGATGCAATATGCGATCTTCTGACGTATAAAAAATGCATTGAAAATTGTTATTTTTAAAAAAGTTTAGTATCGTCAGAATAGCATGATACAATAAATACGATTTCGTTTTCGTCATCCTTTTCTTCCTCGTTATGCTCGAAGTGAAAGTAGCGGAGTAAAACTTAATCGACCGTTGCATCAGAATAGAGCTGATGAAACGTTAAATCAGCATAAGACAAAAACAAGGAAAGCGATATGGAGCGATAGTTCTTTTGAGAGATAAAACTTAGCCGACGGCGCAATTAAAAATTAAATAAAATGTGTAAGTTGCATCAATGTTTTACACGCAAAAAAATTGCCCAGAAGTGTGAAATTGACGATCATATCTAATTGTAAAAGCCTTATACATTTTTCGACTATAAAATTATACTATGAAATTATTAACGACCTCATTAAAATTTTTTTATTTATCGCAGAGCTTTTTTCATGTTAAAAAAATTATACTTAGATTCTTATAATGGCGTTCAGCAAAATACTTATATTATTTCATATTTAATAGATAAAAATATTAATATATACGTTTCTAGTCGCAGCACGTGCTGATTCGCCTATACAGCAATATAGTTTTATTATCATATCAATAAAAAAAAAAATCATCGAAGATGATGACTTCATTAACTTCGAAAGAGTCATTGTTGGTAAATAAATCCTTCTACGTGATCGTGCACACGCGATACGAGGTCAATTCCCCCTGAAAGCGTCCAACGAGAGACAAACGTGCGAGATTGTCAATACGCGGTTTCATCATTCATTCCCGTAACTATTCGCTCAGTTACATCATAATTGATACAAGTACGCTGTTAGAAAAGAAAACTGCGAATTAGCTCTTAACTATTGTCGTGAAAAAAACGTTACATTTCTAACGTCGTGGATTCACTGAACCCTTATTTTTCAAGGGCTAATAAAACGAAACTCATTAATTTTGAAAATATTTTTATAATATATTACATATTTTTGATATTTAGACCCTTATTTATATATTTTTAATCAAAACTAATAATAGGAACTAATAATTAGTCTTGCATTGTTCCTTATTTAAAGTATGTTAATAAGCTTTCTACTAAGTAACATGTTTTGAAAGATTTAATGTGGATCTACGACACCAATTAAGAGTTAAAGACATTAACTTCTGCGATCTCTGATACAGATTATCATTTTCTGGTTCACTTGCATTCCGCTGTTTCAAAAGCAGAAATATGTATAAAACGCTTTGATCAGAATGATACAGCTTAGGAATTTTTGTTTTTAACTCTTAATCGTTTTTATAAAGTTCTGAAATGTAGCTTTATCTGGAAATAATATCTTGTCAATATTTTTATACGTAAGAGACTGTTCAATAATCTAGTGCAGAGGTGTTTGTTAATTTTTAACTAATCGAATGAGAATAGATCAAACGTTAAAGAAGCCGATATTGACAAGCACACTGATTAGACGCAAGAAATCGTCAAATTATCACAGAAAGGACACATGTTTTCATGATGTTACATTGATAGGTGTGTTTACGCTTAATAATTCTCCAGACGTCTATTGTTTGGAAGATTGTCGTTTTATTCGCGCGCGGATGAAATACCCTGGAGAAATCACGAAAATAGAGAAAATTGAAGCGGAAAAGTGCATGACGAGAAAATTTTGAAGAAAATATGTAGTGTGTTTGAATGTTATGTTTACTGCTGTCTCTCTTGTGCGTCAATGATTTCGGTAGCGCGATAATGCGCTTGCTCACAAAAGAGTAACAAAATTATTGAGAAACGCTGATAAGAGTTACGACAAATGGAGAGTATGATAGTGTAAGAAAAAGAACATAGTTTATAATTTACTGTTGTTATTTTATTAACAATATCAAATGTATGAATTAATGGTTTAAAATTGCGAAATTAAAAAACAAAAAATATATTTATAGAATTACTATCTTGATATAAAAAATTCTAAAATCATTGTTCCTTTGCGAATGATGAAAATAATTTGTTTTATGAGTTAAAGAAATTTACAACTTCTTCCAATATATTTTACAACTTCTTCCAATATATTTTACAACTTCTTCCAATATATTTTAAATATTTAATAAATTACTGAAAAATAGAACGATTGAATTGCAAAAATTGCAAGATTGCGACTTAACTTCCAGAGATTTATATATATTGTGTGACGTAAGAAGAAAAAATAAACAATTTAAAATACTTTTAGCTTGCTCCAATATGTTAAAAATAATGCTCAAACATAAATTATGTACGAATCATATAAATATAAATATATATATTAAGCAATTTTTTGTATATTTCGCTTCTCTCTCTGCCTGTAGGAAATTATATGAGGAAATTACAAATATTCTTCTCCCTTTCTTGAATTTTTTCGGTTATTTCCAGAATTGGATATTTCCAGAGTTTCTCTCAATCATTTATGTTTACAATACTTATACTTATGACTCCTCGTAACGACTAAAGTGCTCCAGATTATTATTTCAAAATATAATCTATATCTCCAATCGGTAGTAGAATAGCCGCGGCAAGATAATAGGATAGTCGCGATGCCGAATCGGTAAATGTAGTCAGGAACTATTTAGTTACATTCTACATGTAAGTCGTATTTCTTTTTGTATATGAAATGTGGTTTTCTGACGCAACCAACGTGTTATCGCTAAATATAAAAGCAGGCATAGCCGAGCGCACTGTCAGTGTTGACGGGAGTAACAGAAGCGTTCACTTTAGAAGGATATGTCTTGACGAGTTTATCTAGTCCATGCATTTATCTTTTGGGAAACATATAATATAGAGAGAAGAAGAAAGTTGCAGACGAAGCGTTCATTTAGACTTTCTGAACTGATTAATATCGCTCCCGGTTAATAACAATAAATCGATATATTAATAATATTGTGTCAACTGTGATTGTGTGCAGAAAAGTAAACAGTAACGTGCCTGAATTAACGCGTGATCAATTCGGAGATTATAAATTTATTGAACGAGTACAGCGTTAGTACAGAAAAATGAATTATTCTTATTTTATGACAGAGGTTGCCAAACGCAGACGGCCTGCCACGACGCGGGAGCTAAGTAAGTAGCAAGCTCTTCTCTTTATTGTCATGAAGATTAAGCGTAAAGCAATAATCATTAACGAGCAAAGAATAAATCAGTGAACGATTTGACTTGTATCTAATTGCAAAGTCTTTCTTTTACGATAGATTAATAAAATCACACCAAGTCTTTCTTTCACAATAAATTAATAAAATTATCAAGATACAAAATTTATGCAGGATTTGGCAAATTAACTTAAAATTAACTAATTAACTTTATGATGGTCGCGTAATTTAAATAATGATGAATTGTTAATGTCCTCGATAAACATAAGGAGAGTATCTTATAATTATACCAATTGGATAATCAATGATCTTTTATTTGTTCTAGCTAAAATAGCGTACTCCGCGCCGAAAGGCACCATTTCCTTAGCAGAAGGAATGCCCAACGAAGAAACGTTTCCGTTTACAGAAATTTCGGTTAAACTCTACGATGGTTCGTCCTTCATTCTTAACGATGGCGAGTTAGGTGCCGCTCTTCAGTACATACCTACGCAAGGTTATCCTCCTCTTGTGCAGGTAGAAAATATTTTCCACGTTATCTGAATTTTCTCCAAAAATATCCCGTACAAAAATGTTAGAGATTGTAATACCATTGACACATGACGCATGACACGTAGTGCTCAATTATATGCCTGTGATTTGATCTAACTTGTCGAAACAAACGTGATAAACATAAAGAAGATAAAGTTAGATTAAAGAACATAAATAAAAGAAAAAGTGCCTTTATTTGATCGAAGCGAATCTTGATGCTTAATAATATTTTCATATAAATTTTAGATTTAATTAAAATTTAATTAAAACTTATTAAATTTTATATTTTTCTGTAAACTATGTGCCAATATGATTGTCGGACTTGAAACAATTTTAAATTGAAGCTAGAATAATAATATCACAAATTATATTGATCTTCAGTTTTAATTATAATGCTAATAAGTATTTTTAAAAATAAAAAATTTATTACTAAAAATATATTCTCAGTCAGGGAATCTCTGCATATCCGGAACGAACATATTTTCAATTCGACACTGAGACATCGCAATAATCAAGAAATAATAATAAAGGAATGTCATTTTCAAAGAACGTCAGTTTTATATATATATATATATATATATATATATATATATATATATATATACACAATTCTCTGTAGTTAAGATACTTATTAGCATCATAATTAAAACTGATGATGAATTTAATTTGTGATATATATATATATATATATATAATTATTATTATTATTCTAGTTTTAAGTTCGACAATCATATCGGCGCGCAGTTTACAGAACTGAAAAATGTATCTAAAATTTATTTGAAAATATTATTAAGCATCAAAATCCACTTTGACCGAATAAAGATACTATTTTTCTTATTTGTGTTATTCACTTTGGTCTGTTTTTCCATTTATTATTATATGTAAAATTAAGAGAAATCAAAAGAACAAAAAAATTATATCGTTAAATTTTGATTATGTCACATACATTGTTGCGCTTCGTATAATCGACTGTCGTTATATCCGGAATCTTTCGTTCCCGAGATAAGGGAATCGACTACAATGTGTCTAACAACGTCGGACATTAAATTGGTTTCAGGCCCTGAGGGAATTCCAGAGAAGGGCACACGCGCCACCCTTATGGGAAAGCCGCGACATAGTCGTTGTTTCCGGAGCTCAGGACGGGCTTAGCAAGACTCTGGAGGCTATAATCGGCACTGGTGATCCGATTTTGGTCCCTGACCCCTTCTACCCTGGCGTCGAAGTTGTGGTTAGTGAATATAGATATGCTTTCATTAGAGAAAGAAATTTGAGAAGAATTCCGTACGTGTACGCATCGCGTCGTTTTAATCCTTTTAGCTACAAAGTATGCGATGATAAATGATAATTTGTACGATAGCAGTAAAAGACTCTTTTAGAAAATTTTATATTTAGTCATTTTTTTATATTGCAATGTAGAGAACCCGTATAATAAATAGAAATGAATATTTTTTTTATATTTAATAAGTACTTAATATATATTTTTCAAATTATATTAAAATGCTAAGCTATTTGTTCAAATTTTCGTCATTACGATAATATCGTAAGATCGATAAGTGTATCGTTGATTTCGATCACAGATAGCACCTCACAAAGCAGAGTTCATAACGATTCCACAAGACGACGATGGTCCCATTCCGGAAATACTTCGGGAAACTCTGAGAAACCGGGAACTTTCCGGCGAGAAAATGCCGAAAGTGATGTATATAAATGCTACGGGTACAAATCCTACCGGCATCATTATACCTCAGGAGAGACGAAAGGAGATCTACAAGATAGCCTGCGACTACAATTTCTTGCTTCTCGATGACGATCCTTACCATTTCATGCATTTTGACAAGGTGAGTCATTTTCATGTACGACAAACAAATGTGCTATTTGATATAGATAGATACATAAAGAAATTAAGTCGGACGTATAAATATAAAATAACGTATAATATAACGTTGATAAACGTGCTAAATAGCCAAGTCTGCAGAGACAAATTTTAGAGCATGCTACTAATTTTTGGTGGCAGAAAGGCAACAAATTTCACACAATGTCTGTAACATCTGGCAACATCGGCAAGCTGTCAGAAATATGACAAAGCCTGCTGACATACTAGCAGACTGCTGGCACAAACCGAGCAGGATTTGCAGCTCATGCTGGATTTCTGCTGCCGTCAGATTGCCCGCGCGCAGATTCTGCTCGGTTTCTGTCATCATTTTGCTGGCATAGCATGTCAGCAGGCTCTGTCGACCGAGCTTAATGCAGATACAGACTGCTATAAATCTGTAGTAAAAATCTGATTGAATTTGCTGTTAATTTGCCAACAAATTGCTAGCATTTTGCTATCTAAGGTGTTAATAGACATATAAATATACATGCGTTAATATTTACTATGCAAATAATTATATCGAAAATTACAAAAAAATGGAACGCGCAAATGCAATTTTATGAACGAACTCGCAGATTATAGTGCAAATTAGATTTACAGTATGACGCATTTTTTATATGTAAGTTCGATATAATTTTTCATAAATGTAAATTAAATTTTGAATGTTCCATATATAACATTAAATTTTACATTTTTGAAATCTGTCAATATAATAAAATGCAGTAGTAATATATTCGAAAGAAATAAGTTACTTACAATAATTTGTAACTAACTTATTTGTCTGTTAATTACAATATAATATTAAGTATTGCGCTTAACTATTTGATGCATTCACGATAATTAATAAGAATATTATTAAAAATTCATGGAGATAATATATCAAAAAATTCGCGTATCATAAATATCTTTCATGATTCACATTCTTCATCAGCATTTAAGATAGAACGCAATTTATATTTGAATTTATAATTTATAATTTAACTGATATATTATGCAAAATTATATTTATAAAATTATATCAGAATTGAGAAATAACTCATTATTTGTAACGAAATTATAGTTAGAGTTACTTTCTTCAGTAACTGTAACTTAATTTACATTTTTTTTGGTAATTACTTTATTCCTGATAATCATTACATCAATATATAAATCACTACATTAATTTTATTAAAAAATAATTTGTTTTTTAGTATGTAAACTTAACGCACTTAATCTTTAGAGGGCGGAAAAACTATTTTTAAATCTTTATTATAGTTTTTCCATGAGTAAATTATTATAATTTATTGTATTCTTTATTTTAAAATATGACACTGTTTCATTATAGTGNAAAAAAAATTAATATTAATCGCATAATTTTGATTTCTAGAAATATATTAATTTATTATAAATTATTATTTCAATTAATATATTGAATGGATTTTTATTTTTTATTATACTTGCTTAAATATTTGAATACTTAAATGCATATAAAATTAATATTACTGTTATTATTATACTATTAACCCCCTCGATACACACAACTATCAAAATATGTGATGTGATGACAGTCACGAAATTAGCGTAGCGAGAAGACCAATCATGGAAAAACGATAACAATAAACTTTGATATATGCGAGTATCGATAACATGCCTTTTTTAAAAGTGGAGACATCATAGACGCGCGCTACTTAGCTTCTTACTTTGTACAAAGAATAAGTATACAAATCAATCATATGATCTCGATAACTTGACGTTTATAAACTGTCAAAATACAATCACTTCATTGACAATTATTCTCGCAGCATGACGTAAGCAAAACGAGAGAGATATAATCAATATTACGGAAAAAAGCACCAATTAAATCTCTTTTATATAAACCCTTTTTAAGAATGGATAACTGATTTATTATATATGAAATAATATACCGAGTGTAAAATAATAATCGAGTGTTTAGTATATAAATAAATAAAATAATTTAGTAATGTTAGAAACAAGATTCTTGTATTTAAGATAGCAATGTATACATATTATAAAAACTTAACAGAGTAATCAAAGTAACTGAAAAATAACGATTCGTTACTTTTTGAATAACTATAACTGTTGTAACGAGTTATTGTTCAGAATCGATATCTTACGGTACACTCCTGTGTTCAAAAAGTAAGGTAACTTTTTAATTTGAACCTCTCTTGCGCGAAAGTCGTAGTTCAAAAAACTTTTTTTTTTATGTTGGCACAACCTTCACATTCGCTCCTAATTTCAGTTTGTTATGTCAAATAGTTTATAAGTTACAACAGTTTATTTACATAAACTTTTTGCCTTTTTTCAATTTTTAAAATGTCTAACTGTGTGTCTAATTGTGGAACAAGAAAGTTGTATTACATTTTGTGTTAAAAATGAAATTAATGCCACTGAAACATTTAAAATGGTGCAGAAAGCATTCGGTGATCAATCTTTCGAGAAAAACTGTATTCCAGTGGCATAAGCTGTAAGAGAAAGTCGTGAATCTGTAGAAGATGAACTTCGTTCTCTGGTCGTCCATCAACATCAATAATCGAAGAAAATATCGAAAAAATAGAATTTCAGCAACTTCAGCAAACTCTTTTGTAGTCAAATGACGATGATTTCCCATTATTTTGTTCTAATTTTATATATATGTATAAAACTTATATAAAATTTATAGTTATTTTTTGAGAAAGAAAAACTTCTAACTATAACTAATTCCTTTTACAAAAGTAACTTTTCCAATTCTGATATATATAATATTTATAAAATTAAAATAATTACTATTAAAGAGATTCCTTTCATCGTGAAGAATAAAAAAATATGACTAAATAAATCATATTTGTTTTCAGGAAGATCCTAAATCCTTCTTATCGCTTGATACGGAAGGTCGAGTAATTAGGTTGGATTCATTCTCGAAAGTGATCAGCAGTGGCATTAGATTGGGTTTTATAACCGCAGCGGCTCCGCTCATAGCCTGCGTAGAGCTACATTTGCAGAGCAGTCATCTCCATGCTCCTACCTTATCGCAGGTTGGTAGAGATATATCCTTTGTTATAGTCTCTTCGTGATCCTTCACCACTTATCTTCACCTCTTACATTTCCCTGTCGCCGGTAACACATGAATATCATTCACGCAAACGAAAACTCTACGGAATGTATGAAATTCGAACCTAATTGACACATCAGAAGATTATTCTCAAATTATTTAAACTCAAACGAGTAAAATAAATGGGAAAAATAATACATCTTTTTTAATCAATAACATTATATTAATTTTTAATATATTATATGCATTAGCAAAATATATTCAACATGTTCGTGATACAAACAATTTACATTTGAATGCTAAGTGAAAGAATAAATTTATTATATTTTTTAAAACATATGTAAAAAAAAACGATAATCATAAATATAATTATCTGGAATGATGAAATGTCATGAAATGTCGACGCACGCCTCGCTTAATCACTGACCATAAATCAAACGTGGCGCGTGTCGGTTCTTATCGAAATTGTAAACATTGACCGCTTATCATAAGAAAAAATGACAGAGATAGCTGATTTGACTTTTTAGGTGATAATATACAAGCTGTTGAAAATCTGGGGTTACGAGGGCCTGATGCAACATTACATGAGATTAAGATGTTTCTATATGAAACGAAGGGATGTTATCTCGGCGTTGGCACGCAAGCATTTGAATGGTGGGTAATTGCTCTCGATGATAATTTATATTTAACTTAGTAGTAACTTTTTTATAATTACTTTTTTATAATTAACAAATAATTTCTTAGAATTTGTGTGTTCTCTGTACACGCTTAACGTTAAAATATATAAAATATAAAATATAAGATATAAAATATAAAATATATTTAAAAAAAGAAATTAATGCACATAAAAGAAAATAAATTATTAATTGTTAAAATTTAAGTTTCAAGATAACACAATTACAATTTTGTGTAAATTACGTGTTGTACTTTTTTACTGGTTTATAAACTGTATTCTTTACTTAAGACAAAAATTTATTAAATTGTCAATATTTGCAAAAATGTTTTATAAATATTTATAACAAATTGTTACAATTAAGAGATTAGAAAATTATGAATTTTGTAGGTCTGGCGGACTTCAACGTACCAAAAGCTGGATTCTTCTTATGGATTAAAGTACCAGGAATTAAGAATACAGGGAAGATAATGCAGCGAGGCGTAAAGGATGGCGTTATTATGGCGCCAGGAGCTGCGTTTATGAGAGATTCTACAAAACCTTGTAATGCCATCAGAGCAAGTTTCTCCAAGGCTTCTTACGAGGAAATGGATCTGGTATTTAAATTTATATTTACACACACACATACACGCGCGCGCGCGCGCGCATCTAAGCTAAGCTAACAGCATCTAATCTATCGACAGCGAATAAAGTTTCATCGGAATACATATATGTTTATCATTATTTCTATTAAACTGAACTGAGTCGCGAAAATTTATATTTATATATTTGTATTTCAGGCAATGGAACGATTGGCACAATTAATCCGGGTGGAGTTAGCTGGAAATTATATCGAAAATGTCGACACGTGATAATATGTCTGTACATAATATATTATCAGCAAATAATGTACATGACTACACAGTTGATATTGAAGTTAATGAACATCGGTTGGTAATATAACAGAGAGATATCAATTAATTGAATTGTCGAATGCTATGTGATAAAAAAAATGACATAAAAAAATTAGACAAGTTATGTTAGATCAAAATTTATATACGTTCTTAAAATGTAGAACGTAGTCCTGAATTTCGTTAACAGAGGACATTGCGTCATATAAAATAGCTACTTTACGCGCACATTAAGTTTTAACAACAGTTAAAATTTAAAAACTTATTATAATGCAAGCTTTTAGAAAATATATTGATATTTATAGACGTTTTTATTACCGCTAAAAGTATGAAGGATAAGTTTTTCATCCGTTTTTTTATAAAAACATGTATGGTTATAACATGGTGTGGCAATAGCTCAATTAATCTCATGAAATCTTGGCAAATGCGCATATTATTAAGCATATTAAATTAAATTAAAGGGTTAATTTAATACATTAAATCCTCTTAAATCTTAAGCATATTGTATCGTCACACATTCACAGTAGATTATTTTTATCTTTCTATTTAAATTTTCGTAAAAAAACGAGACTAATTATTTAATGACATCTTTTTTTACTCTTTAACACATTTTATTTTATAAATTTTTATCTTTCTTGAAAAATATATGTTAATTTATTTTGCTAAATATTCACATGAAATGTAATTGTTTAATTGAAAACCATTGTTTTATTTTTATTATTTAGAAAGACTACATGCAAGTTATTTAAACATTTAATTAAAACCTAATATTTTATTTTTTTATAAAATATTGTACTTAAAACTTTAACACTTGTACATGTACTTATTATATTTTAATAAAAATTCTTTGCTATTAATTTTTCGCTTCTATTATTTATTATGATTAAAATTAAGGGAATATGCAAATAAAAAAATTTAATTTATCTTTATATAAGAATTATGCATTTATTATGAAAATGTTAAGAAAGATTTCGTCATTTAAAATCTTTAAAATATCAAGTATTATTGATATTTTATCACTTTAATTGCAAATTATGTAATAATTTAAAAAATGTTTTTTTAGATTAAATATTATTCGTATTTTTCGATTTCTCTCTCCTCTGGTAGAGTAGCATTTAATTTAATTTTAAAATGTGACTTTGTATTATCTAAAAAAAAGAAATGAGCAAATTAAGAGATTGGAAAGGAAAATGAAAGGAAGTGATTGTGCGAAAGTAAACACAAGAATAGTATGAGTAAGATTAGTAGTAAAAATAGAAAAAAAAGGGAGGGAGACTCTCATTTAACGTAAACATTTTTATTATCAATTAATTTATCACAATTAATTTAATCTTTTGTAATATAAGACGAGAGCTGTTCCGTGATTCGCTTATTTTAGCGCTTTTCTTAGCTTTCATTTGTTTTGGATGTATATAAGAAACCTTTCGAACACGCATTCTCTAGTCCCGACGGTCTCATAGCTCGAATAATATCTCGCCGTTTATTTAGTTAATTAGAATACTAATAGCGCGCAACTTGTGCTATGTAAGCGTCTTATATATGATGCATATTTCTAGAACTATCTTTCAACTTTAATGTGAATTAAGCGAACAAGTAAACTAGAAAAATAGTAGTAATTATAATTTTAAAAGAAACCTGAGAAAAAATATTCTTCTTTTTTTCAATGTTTAAAGCGAGAAATTTAAATGCTAAGTGCAAGCGAAACTAGAACAAATCGCACCCTGACTTTAACAACTCAAAAAATTAAGTTTTCCAAAAAAAGGAGAAAAACTATTTTTTAATTTGATAAGAAAATTATTGACAAATTAAATAAAATATCGAGAAAAGAATATATTTTTTAACATAATTATTTTTGTCATTTTTACTTCATAACCTTTAAACAATTACCCTTTTTAAATTGTGAATTTGATA
The DNA here is from genome assembly GCA_037157785.1 of Cephalotes varians. Taxonomy (NCBI): domain Eukaryota; kingdom Metazoa; phylum Arthropoda; class Insecta; order Hymenoptera; family Formicidae; genus Cephalotes; species Cephalotes varians. The sequence continues at coordinate 329,933 of JANQDE010000085.1, forward strand.
ATTTTTTAATAGAAATCAACCTTTTTCAATTATGATGATTTTGATGACTTTTTATATGAAGTTAAGTTAGTTCTCTCTCTTTTAATAATTGATAGGATATTTATCTAATTCATGGTAAATATAATAATTAAAAAATCACATTTAATTATTGTCACTTTTGAATTAAGGTTGCGATATATAATTTTTAACTATTTTTTCTTGAAAGCTGTTTAGTATTCTCTCTCTCTCTCTCTCTCTCTCTCTCCCTCTCTCTCTCTTATAAGCTTTTATTAAGTTTAATAATTTACCACTTTTGACACAATTTTATTTCTGAGTAATAAAATCAAGCAAATGCGCGTTCACACTGCATAGTAATGTGTAGGGTGAGTTTCGCGACAGATTCGAGGGAACGAGCTCATATCAAAGCACAAATCGGTTTCTTCGCAGGGTGGAAGCTCGTGAGGATAAACACATAGCCCTTCGAAGATATAGTGTATATTAAAAGACGTTTTGCGGAGCTGCACGGATATAGCCGATCATACGAATGGCCACATTTTCGCGAGAGTGGGATTTGAAGAAAAAAGAAATCAGAAAATACACTTTCGTTTTTCGTACTCGCGAATCGTACCGTGTTCAATGTACTGTAATTCTCTGTAATGTCTCTGATTAATATATATGATCAAATTTACTTATCCTTCTTTTCTAATTTTATAATAATTATATTACTCGATGGTCATTTTGTTGCGCAAGCACATTTTCATCATCCGATGCCTATATTTATGCAGAGAAATTTTTTTCTATAAATTATAATAAACATGGTTGTTCAAAAATTACTTTGAAAGTTTTTAATACAATCGTTATTAACACAAAGAAAATTTAATCTAAATTTGCTTTATATTAATTTCTATTAATATATCCATAAGAATTCTTTAATCAAAAGAAACTCTGTCTGTCTCTCTCTCTCTCTCTCTCTCTCTCTCTCTCTTCTTTTATCAAAATCTATTTCCTTTAATTATTTATCAAATGCACCATAGACAAGTATCAATTAAAATATTAACAGAATAATTTCTTAATTCTTTAAATTTAATTGCGGTTTTGTATTAAATTTACGTAGAGTTCAAGATTAGTCTGATCTAGCATAAGACGACAATGTCTTATACAGTATGATCGAGATGCTTTCGCTAGTTTCTCTCTGAAAAGAGTCAGTATTTTAATCAAGCGATCGTTCCAAGCGCGCTTTCTCAAGTAGAATTGTACTTCTTCTCTGGTGTTCACGAAGACAACGGTCCGATATAATGGTCCGATATAGCAAGAAGATAAGGGCTCGGGAGCCAAGGAAGAACGGCAGAGGGCAAGAGAGAATTCTCAGGATCCGGCAGCGCGCCCTTAGTCTCGGCGAGTGCTCGTGGGAGCCGCTATCGTTTCCGTCTCACCGAGGTTCGCCGGCGGCACGGCGCTCACCGCGGGAGCCGAGGGGGTTATTCCCTGGGGGTGGGTGAGATCGGTGAGGTGATTCGAGCGGAGGCGGGTGAGAAGGCGCACCAGACTCATGGGTCGGTCGGCGGGATCTCGAGGGGCGAGTGGGAAGGGAGAGGGTGAGAGAAACGGAGGGACGGTGAAAGAACCGGGAGAAACGGACGGGGTGGCGTGCCAGGGAGTGTGAGAGCAAGATGGGAGCGAGGAGAGATCGGTAAGGGTGCGCGCGAGGGGTAGTGCAGTTTCGTGTTGGCATTACTCTTGATTTCCGTGGTGACGTCGCTACCTCGCCAGCCCTCTCCCTTCTACCCCCTCCTCTTCTTCCCCGTCGCTACCCTCCTTCTCCTCATCCTTCTTCTCTCCTCCACCTTCAGCGGCCTCCAACCCCACCTCCCCTTCCTGCAACTCCGTGTCTTGTGTTTTGCCATTTCAGCGCGCGAAGGCCACCCACCCCTCGTACTACAGGGAAAGAGCACCCATCCAGACTATCTGGGAGAGATAGATCCTTTCGCGTGCGCTACCCTATATACCGACCACGAACATATCGCGTCAAATGATATCTCTCCTTCTCCTGCATTCGCGGCTCCGACGTGGTCATTCGCCGACGGCCAGTCTCATGGAGAAGGACAGGCATTGTCAAACATTTTCTACTTCTCGGAAATCATCAATAATAAAAAATTAAGTGCACCTCACATATGCGAGTTGTCGCACGTTTAGAGTTTAAGCGAGATTTTGATCGATATTGAGAGAATATAATGTTTGATCTTGCATCAATATTAAAATCTCAACGTTGAGATCTCTTTTAAGAGTTTCTGATAGAAATATAATGCTTTATTTTCCGTCAATTCATAGCGATTTTGATCCGATCGATATAATGTAAAATGAGATTAATGGTCGATCACACTATGAAAATAATATTTATCGAATTTTACTTAACTTCGAATCAAACAGTTAAATTTTTTAGTACTTCAATTATTTTTGAAGCATCTTATCGAACTATTTTAACACACTTTTTTGTGAAATTTGAAAATATATATTATTTTTTTCATTTGCATATTACTTTCATTTGCATATCGCAGTCATGATCAAGTGATCGATTCGCGATTTTTTATGCCCAAGTCTGTCATCACTGAAGCCGCGATCGAGAAATCCCAAAATTAGACTTGCTAGGAGATGGCTATTTTAACTCCGCAGAGACACAACCAATATCTCACGAACGTGCGGTTTTTATTGTCCCTGGCTGATACCTACGTCGGCGACGTTGGCCATCTACAGAAGAAAACCCACAGCCATTATATATCACGCGTAAAAATTCCTACTTTACGAAGAAAGGGATAACTCGGACTCGCGCGTCCCAAGAAACAACGAAAGGTGGTACGTACCTCTCTGTCTACGAGCTCCTATCTCTTGTCCGCAACCGTCGTTCGTTTTCCTAACGTCAGCTGGAGAAGGCGGACCCGTGCTTGCGAAGCTCGCTTGTTTGTCTCTCGCGGTTACGTATGGGCTCCCTGTTTTTAAATCGTATAGCCGATGTGTGCGGCAACATCTACGCCGATTTATACGTGGCGTGTCATCCTCCCTTTCGTCGAGATGTATCGATTTGGATATAGCCTCCGAATTACGGCGTATAAAATTCACGCAAGACATCTGCGGCCCGCAATTTGACTTTGGATAAATAAATGGCGTTACACTTGCACTAAAAAGTTGAAGAACGATGTAAATAAGCAAAATTTTAGTTTTATATAAGTTGTTTTATGCAAAAGCGATACAGGCATTTTATTACGCTTGATTTTTTTGTTTTTGACGGCTGTTTTTGAGTTCGTATTCGTTACATCGAAATAAATCTTATATAATGTGTCAGAGTTTATTTATTGCTCGACAGGGATCTTAAAACGAATTTACTTCAGTTTTATTTTATATAACTGTTAATGGACTTGTACAGGAATACGTACGGAAACTATGCGACGAACATGTATATATCGAACTATCTCGTGGTGCGCACTATTATGTACAATATGATGAAAATATCAAAGTATGAGAATTATGAGAAAACAAGCTGCGACTTGCCTGTAGTGATGTAGAGCGCATTATTAGACAGAATAATGACACACACGTAATTTCGCTCGTTTTGAAAAGCAGAAGGCAAGTTTACACGAGAGTCTAATTTTGCATTTAATACTTAACTATTTTACCACGCGTTGTTTCTTTGACGAAAACTCAATATTTATTTTAGTCATTACAAACAGTCACGAGCGCAAACTGGCATATGTCAAATTTTATTTTTGTTGATTTTTTTCGCAAAACTGTCGAAAGAATTATGTTGTTGCAAGCGTCATTTGCTTCATTCTTCCTCGCGAGATACTTCAATGCTAGTCGACGGATTTATATCTTCCATCCTAAAAAAAAATATCCCTGTGGGTCCCCGCTGGCAGCAGAGAGAGAAGTCACGGCCCTTCACTTATTCACCGAGCTGGTAAATAAAAAAAACTCGCTGCAGAGCGCGGCGAGTGCATAAAACATTGAAACCGCTTGAAATCGATTGCGTTTGATTACATCGCCACGAAACCACGTCACTCGGAGATTTTTTTACTTTCGCGAAGATACCGTTTTAGGTTGATTTGCGAGTTCGTTGACCCGCGAGAGAATTCACGTCGTCATCCGAGGTCCTGCGAGAGATACGTAAAATGCGACGCCGCTTTTCATCGTTATAAATAAAACGATTGGGAACAATTAATATATATTTAAAGCGCGATGTGCAATACCAGCGGTGACGGTATCGCCGGTCCTTTTGGGCATCGACCCTGGAAAACAAATAACATGGGCCGTCGTGGAAAACGTGTAAAGAGAAAAGATGAACTGCTCTGCTGGTGAGTTATAAATTTTAATACGGAAAGAAGTAGATATTTTTGCTATCAATTCGCGAATTATATCGCTATACGCGACCTGCCTTATATACAACTGGTATCAATATTTTATGGACTTAACTAATAGCTAAGAATGCGAATCAAACTTGTCACATTGACACCAGGTAATTGATTCGGCTATAAATGAACCAGCTATACAAGGTTCAATGAATTCTTTACGTAACCGAATCAGCTACTTCTAATCCTGTGGCATCGTTACCTATGTACCATGTCCATTTTCGAGTAAACTTTCGTGCACTTGGATAAAGTAGTTTTTATGCATTTTATAACATTAAAAGTAAATCTGCACAATTTTTATATCGTTTCCCTTTCCTGCTATGTAAAATTCAAAAAATTTCATTCGATCACGCATCGTTCGTAATGCGGTCACGGTTCAATAGGCATCGTGAGATCGAGTCATGCGAGTCTTTTGACGCCGAGTCTGCGGGCCCCAATCGGGAAGCGATCAAGAAGCCCGGATTCGGAACTCCAACGGAAGGATGACGCCAAACGTACGATAGAAAGGACTGCTCAGTGAGGTGAGAGGGGGGGAAGAGAGGGGCAAGGGGGTGCAATATAGCCCCGCGATTGCCCAGTAAATATCGGGGCGAGGTTATAGCCGGCTCCGCGGCCCGTAAACCAAGACATTAAATTTTATAATATTGCGTCCCGTCTCTCGCATCCCGTCCCTCCTCGACATCCCCTTCGTTTTGTTCCTTCCCCGTCCACCCTCTCTGCTACGGCCGCCCACGCTGGGTAGCCTCTCCTCGACCCATCCTTCTCTCGAATGTTGCGTGTGTGCGCGCTCGCGTACACGCCGTGCTTTTATTGGCTATTTACAGAGGAAATGGCCTCTAAATTAACTGCAGACTGCCGGATTGCTACCTATATCGAGCGGCCTTGTATAACGCCTCGTCGGTTGCGCCCGTTAAGATCGAAATCGAAGTGACAACGCATCGGGGAACGATTAATCCCGCGCGCGTCCAAAATACCGCTACCGCGTGTCTCTGCGCGATGAGAACCCGTCGAATCCTCCGTATGATCTCTTAATAACGGTGCGATGCTTCACTCTAAAGGAAATTCTAAAAGAGGAGACGGATGAAAACACCTTTACACTTTTCTATTTGATATTTCATCGGCTTCTACGTTTATTAGTTTCGCAGATATATCGATAAATCTACCTGGACATTTTTTTATAAAACTAGATTCATATAAATAGAGAAATTTAACAAATATTTTCGTCAAGCAAGTATAATTCTTTTCTTTTAAGAAAATGTAAAAGTATAGAATGCTTGATATTATTATTTATTCCGTTGTAAAGAATTGAAACAATTGCGACAATAAGATAAATATGCCGTTACAATATATTACAAAATAAAATATGATTTTACCGTAAATAACTGTTATAAAATCAAAAACAACGCTCTCATCCATCTGAATACAGAAATACGCACGTGGCATCCAAATCACATCGATTCAATTATCTTTGACATCTAATTTCTTAGTAGTTATTAGAAAATAAAGATGTTAATTTTATTATCGAGAAATATTCGAACGTCATATTTGCTCCGATTAATTCTACTCATTTTACTAATTAAGCTTACCGAAAATATCAACTCTTTGTAAAGCTTATTTCTACGATTTCAATGACCTTATAATAACTTATCAATAACTATTACTTTTTAAAAAATAATGTTAAAAATAATGTTTTTTAAAAATAATGTTTGATAAGAGAGATAATATAAAAACATATATATAACAAGAAGAGTACATAAGAGTAACAAGAAGTACATCATTAAGATATCCCATAATTACAAAATAAAACAAAATCATTGTGAATGCAATGATATTTGTTTCAACGACGATCCTGATTCGCATGAAATCTTTATCGACTCGAAGACGCTGATTGGTTCTGACCTATGAGCGTCAAATAAATTTCATGTCTCAATTAATTCTTGGAACACGTGTCGCCACGTGACCACCGTCGGTCCCGCTGCTCGTCCTCTTTCTTTTTCATTTTCTCGTTCGGCTTACAGCCGTGCGGCAGACAGGGATAAGGATAGGGGGTAATACAAGCGCGAGTATATTAAGTGTTGTACGCGCTACGACTTCATTTATAATGCTTGTTTATTCAGACGGACGATATGCATCTTTCGTGTGATCATAAACTTGTCGATGAAATCGTAGCCGACAGGATGAGCATGATATTGTCGATAAACGCGATAAATATATTGTTCCTTACATTTTCAATCATCGTGCTCAGTCGGGTGCTATAGTAATCCGAAATAGAATCAGCAAATGACGCCGTGGTTGATTAATGGGATAATTTAATTAGCAACTTAATTGTGGAAACATGCTTGCGAAAAATTTAGAAACCGAGCAACAAGTACAACGTTTATTTTGCCTATTGTATATTAAACACGTGAACTTATTCATTATATGATCAAATGTACCAATATTGATTTATTTTAAGCATAGTCTCATGATTATTTTTTTTTGGTAAAATTATTACAGTAAGAAACATTTTGTATTTGTGTTAAAATCGGTCCTTGTTAAAAATTTTGTGTTGAATCTTTATTTGAGTAATAATGTAACATAATGTGATTGTGTTATTTGAATATTTTGTGTTAAATTGTTATTCGATATTTCTAGTGTTAAAGTATAAATATAATTTATGAATAAATAACGTAACAATAATATTTTAAAAATAGTATTTAATAAATATTTTTGGCGATGATTTTGTTTTATTTTGTTATTACAGGATAATATTATCTTAATGATGCACATCTTTTTGCTATACATAATATATAAAATATTTAAAAATAATATTTTTAAAATAGTATTTTAAATCATAAATTCTATAAATGAATAAAATGTGTTAATTTAACTTATTATAAATATTAATTTAACTGAAGAAACATCCACAATTCAAATAAGGAAGAAAAAGGGCTAATGGGAATCGGCGCGGTAATTAGTGCACAAATTATTAATACGTAAAATTAGTTTATTAGATATACGTTTCGGCCAATTTTTTGGCCATCTTCAGTGCAACAATAAGAAACAATAGAATTACATAAGTTATTCACGTATGATGTGGCTGTCACGAAGTTGAGCTATCTGATTGTTTTTAATGTAATTTATTGTAATTGTACCCATGTAATTGTATCCAACTTTTGGAAAGCTGATATGGAGCAATTTTATAATACGTGGAATGAAACCCAAGATATCAAAATCAAAATTATAGATCGATTGAGTAAGCAATTAAATGTAATGCAGACAACTCACCTCCAACAGCCAGATTACATCTTCAAATTTAAACGAGCGGCACATCAAACAACACGTCGGTGTTAGGAGAAAGTCAAACGCTGAATGCGAAATATACGTTACAGTCTTATTTTGACAAGGGAGATGATAATAAATAATGTAAAATATATAATGACTAGTAAATAATGAATATCCTAAATATTCGAGAGGCACGAAAAGTAAGCCGGTCAAGGGAATCCGTGTCCGTTTGCAAATTTAAACCCTTACTTTGAGATTTAATATTTATCATTTCGGAGATCAATCTTTTGTTCAGATTCCTTTCCACATCCAAAATCTCTACATTATCAATCAAAATCATAGTTAGAGATTATTCTGTGATTGGTGATCACGGAATGTGTGGACGTATTTCTCTTTATGTGGTTTCTATGTTCAACTAAAGACAAGAATCGTTGAACATAGAAACCACATAAAGAGAAATGGCCGAAACATATACCTATTAAACTAATTTTACATATTAACAATTTGCGCACTAATTATCGCGCCGATTCCCATTAGCTCTTTCCCCTCCTTATTTGAATCATCGGGAATCTAGAATCTTCGTATCCATAATTCACTTTCAAATTGTGTCGGTGTTTTACATTTTGTTTGTTTTTTTTTTTTATTCATGTTCTAACATACTCATTTTGTATTAAATTAATACAAAAATTTTTGTAAATTTTGATAAAAATTTTTTTGGTTTGGGATGTGTGAAATGGTTTAACACAAATTTTTTAATTGTGCTGAAATAGGATTTAATCGCTAAGATAATTAATTGATTGATAAAATTAATCGTTAAAATGAACGATTATATTAATATTAAAACTTGATTTTACAATTTGAGAGAAATGATTGCTTTTAAACTTGCAAAAGAGAGTTTTATGTACATAATTAAAATTATAAGTTTTAATAGCGTATACTGACTGACCGTTTATTCCCAGGAAATGAAAGGGCAAGATCTATAGATCTAATTCTGAATTGTAATATGCGCAATGATGTTATTATCTACTGCTTCACGTTTATTTTATTTGTACGACGCCGCATCTCTTATGAGAAGCCGTATTAAATCTCTATTGTGATTATTTATCTGGAACTAATATTTCCTTTTTATGTCGAAGACGAAGAAATGATTCTAATACTAGCGCGCTTTGTATTCACTTTATCACTTCCGATTAGATTACCGATTTTATTCTTCTATCGGAATATTAATCAGCAAAATGCATTCTGAATATAAAAAAAAAATAATTGCAATAAATTAAAACAAACGTATCTGCTTTTTTTTGTACGCGCAATACATTCAGAAATACAGTGGTGGCAACTATATATATGTAAGTCACAACTATACAACTTTTTGTATGTAGAATTAATGCTACATAGTTGAACTATTCATATATATTGCAATAATAAATAAAATGATTTAATCAACTATGTACATTAATTCTAAATATAAAACTTATAGTATAGTTATTACCTATATAGTTGCTATCACTGTTTTTTTCTCTAAATGATGAGATAGAATGATAAAAACAAAAAGAAATTTTTTTTTCCATTTCTTCGATCTTTTTTTCGTTTATATATATATATATATAAAATATATATATATCTATATAATATATATGTATAAATAAAATAAGATATTATTAAAAATATATTACATGTGTTATAAATTTTAATAAAATTCTTATGACACGTCGTTTTCATCTTGCATTTTCTTTTTTTAATTTTATCTTCTATATAATGATATTCGTAGAAGTTTTTAATCACTTGCCGTTTAGTAACACTAAACTATTTCTATTAATGAGAAGTCGAAAGGCACCAGAACATTTTAAATCAAATAAGATCTGACTTATCCGCAACCTATCCTCTGCATCAACACGATCATGAACGACATATGTTTGAACAGCGTGGTAATATATACATAGTTTCTCCTCGGACACATCCTCGTACAACATATTAACAGCTTAGCCAGTAAGCCTTTTATATTACATTTTTCCCTCTATGGGGTCTCTTAATCCAATGGGGTAGGCCGCCTCCCTATAATACCAAGGGTGCACACAGCGAATTCGACCTTGCCCAATGCTTAGCTTCGCGCACGTCGAAATCAGACGACTGAAAACTGTGAGTTAAAAGAATCTATTGGGAAAGCAATTTGCGAAGAAAGTGTATTTTTGAGAAATTCATTATTTGAGAGAATGGTTTTCCACGGGAATTCAGTTCACGTTAATACTTGCAATTTTAATACGCAAATTATTAAAACTTTATTGAACGAGGAAGGTACTTAATTTAAACTATTAAAAATTTAGAAATTAGGAAGAAATTAGAAATTAATGGAGAAAATACTATCTATGTACTTTCATTAAAAGTCTAAAGCTTACGCTTATAGAATTTTGCAATGAGAAAAAAATTTTAGAAATTTTTCCTTAATATATTTTCCTTTTTACAGGTGTAGAAAAATATACAATAATCGATATCTTTTTCATTAAGTTCTTTCATAAAATCCGTTTCTCGAAATATAGTATTAATTATACAGTATAAAAGTATTAATTATACAGTTGTCACGTTAAACTACTGAAATCACCAAATTGTCATAAATAGCGTGTAGTGGACATCTCGCGTCGGCGCTCGTAAATCGCGGTGTTAAAACTTACAAATAGGACGCGCGCGCGGTCGCTACCCTAATTTATCAGCGCGCATTATTCGACCGATATCCTATCGCATTGCTTTCCCATGTGCACCACCGAGCCGAACGCACCTCGGCGATCCGGCGAATCGTTTTGGGCCGATAACTGCTTCCTCTGACTTGACTTTGTGAGCATTTCACGCCCGCAGCTCCAATTAACTAGAATGACTGACCGCGCGCGCCGTCGTAAATCTGTTGCCCTACCGATGCGCACCGAAAGCGCATTAATGGAACGGACATAAGTTTAGCGGCAGGTTCGTGTTTGCCAGGGGCGCACCCTGGCTGGGGTCGGCCCATTGTTTGCCCCGAAACGCACGCAACACGGAATCATCCCTTGACGCGTGACTTACGTGCCCGTAAAGCCAAACACAGCGGGATGTACGTGCGCGCGCGCGTACACATGCACATACGGAGGAGTATATTTTTACCGATCGTGGAATCGCAAAGAGAACGGATTCACGCCTTCGAATTCCGCCGATGGAACTTTCAGCGGAAATTTTGTTGGGGCGGTCGATCACTGATTTCATCGCGATTCCTCAACGATTTTTTATCTGATCAAGAACGATATGAAAATATACCGAGATAATCGAGAGCAACAGTTGGCAAAAGGTTTACAGGTTAGCGAGACTATCGTATATATTAATAAATATGATTGATGCAGTAAACTTTACCCTCGATAAATTCTATACTCTTAGAATTGATTACGGCATTGCTTATGAGGAGACTGGAGCTTATTGGCACAAGATGCAAGTTGGCACTGTGTTCCGTTTACGTATTTATGATAAAAGAAACAATGAAACAATTGCTACTAAATATCTCGTTTATTATATAGGTACTTTTTCCTTAGTTTTATTTAAATCAAACAATCCTCTCTTTAAAAAACTGTGTTAAGTCGATAATCGAATTCATTGCCTTTCTTTGTTGGTTCTCTTACTGCGCTTATTTCATGAGTTGTCGCAGTTTGTCATAGTTTGACAGTTATATGTATCGATAGTAATAATAGTGTAATATTAATATATACATTAAAATATTCAAGTATTTAAGCATAAGTAAAAAATAAAAAAGTGCGCGCGAAGCGCGCGTCTGTGATGTCTAATTTTATAATAAAAAAACAGAAAATTTCGAGATGTCAAATTTTCGAGCGTTTTAAAATTTCGTATTAATGTTCTTGAACTCGAGACGGTAACTCTAAATAACATATTATTAGTTACAAGGAAAGTTTCTGTTACGATGTTATTTTGAGTAGGTAAAAATTTTGAATAATTTGTTATAATAAAATGATTGCGAATGATTGCAATCAAATGTAGAGATGAGATATGTCAAGTTTAGCTTGACTATTACCGCGCACGTGAGAAATGTGTGAACATTCAATTACTTAATTCTGACAAAATACTTTATATTTAATATTTTTGTATCAAAAGCTGTAACAGCATGCTATTTGATCGTTATCAAATTACATTACTTAAATTTTACATTACTTTGAAAGATACAATCTTTATCAAAAAATATATGTCTATGATCTGTTTTTTATTTCTGTTATATTTTCATTAATTTAATATAGAGTTTGTTTTGTAAGTAGGGCAAATTACATCATGATATGTATCAACTCATCCCATTATTGGGACAAACTGACTACAATGCATGTTCTTATTACAAAGAAATTAAATAAATAGTATACAGAATTGTTCCTAGTATGAAAAAAGAAATGTGGAAAAAGGCTTTCTTATATTAAAAAGTACAGTTTAATCGCAATAATTAGTTGTTTGAAAAATCGAATTTGTGAAATTGTGAAAACTGTGCCAACGAGCCTCTCGGTATATTTTCCCTAAATATTTTGCATGATCTTGAAATTCTGATAAAAATCTTGAATTTCTGATAAAAATTCAATGAATCCCGAATCTCCCGTGAAGGGTCAGCTGTATTTTTTATCAGGGTGGCATTTATACTGTCGTGGAACATCAAAATGCAAAGCATTACATCGACGCGCTGGGATAGCGAAGTCTTTGAAGATATGAAAGGGCGTATAAATCTTTAGCCGGGACTTAAGTTCCGGAGTAAATCTTGCCACGTTTTAGCAGTAAGTCCAGAGCTCACTGCGAAAAAGGATCAAGCATACCGACTTGCCGGATAACGTCCTGCATGGCGTCCTCGTCGCCGTTACAGGCGGCTGCGTAGTCCACAAAAGGTACTAAATCCACTTGCGACAAGTTTAAAATCGACTCTTCCGCCCATACTGATGTGTTTCGCTTTAATCCGCAAAAAAGTCGAGCCTAGCGATTCACTGCGAGATTATTGCAAATTCCGATAATCTACTCATCTTTAATTTTACGAATTATTATGTTTAGTATATTCTTATCATATATCTTTTTTTTTTACTTTTCAGATTAATTGTAATTTTAAATATTCAAGTGTTTGCTTTGATTAAAGATTATTATACTTTTACTATTATGTATATTATTTATATATGTTATTTATTATTATGCGAGGCTCGCTTAAATATATTATAATAATTATTGATTTTCAATGTACTCAAAAATAAAAGAATAATTTTAGCTCATCTCTCGTTATATCGCAGCAAACAGTTGGCGTCAAGAAAGATGCGTAAAAATATACTCGATAGGAAGTTGCGTGAAAGTTTCTAGTGGACGGAGGGAGAGAAACTTCGACCGGACTAGAAGAGAGAGCGGCATGATTTAGATATCGCCTTCTTGCGGTAATCAATTTCCATTAACAAAGTCTCAGCACAGTCAGAGAGAACGAGGACTGTAGGTGAGGGAATTCGAGAAGCACAGCCTGAAAACGGAGGGAAAGAAAGCATGGGAATAAAAGACGGGTCTTAGTAGATACTGTGCTGTAATAAGGTCTTGTAAATTTTTATCTTAAGAAATCATTGCCGGCAGACAAACGGAAATTCTTTTCTTTAAATGCCCTGTCAGTTTCAGTAATTACTAGCAGTAACGAAGCAATCGCGCAATTGCGCTCCATGAACAGAGAACTAAAAAGGAACGGAGCAAGTGTAACAATTTTTAAGATGAATAAATAAAAAAATATAATAACTAAGTTGTTAAAATATATTTTCCTATTGTACGAATTGTGTAAAAAATAAGCATGTAATTATTGCACTGAATTTTACGCGTCTGTGAAATAAATGTGGTAATAATTACGGTAGATTTATTTATTATATTTTTATGTTAATGATTTTAACAATCATGTTCCGTTAATATATTCTCTCAAGCGATCATGCCTGATTTCTCTGAATAGCAATAGACAAATCTTAGATAAAGAAGGCGTCGACGCGTCCCCAAGCTTTCCAGATAAGTTCGTGAACCGAGAAAATTGAAAAACTTCTCGGTAAAATTGTCCCACCACTACTTGCACTAAACTTAACCACCTTGTGCTCAATACATTCCAAAAACTAATTAAACTTTGGACATGTACATAAAGAGTCTCCAGCGCAAGTTTCTTCTGACCAATTCTGCGAGGTGGATTAAGCAACGACGTCTTTCAAAACTAAATGCGTAATAATATATAAAAGAAGAAAATATTGAATAATCCAGTACATATAAACTTCTGTAAGATTTGATTTAATTAATTTAACTTGCTATGGCATCAAAACTTTTTTGATAATGCAATTTGATTATGATCTTCCAATTTCAAATATTTAAAACGGAGAACTAATCGATTTTTTACTTTACTCGACGCTAAAAAATAATGATAAGTATGCAATAAACAAATATCGACTAATTCGAAAGAATAAGTTGCTTTACAATTTCGATAATGACAATAAAATCATTACTGATTGTTTCAGTACGAGTTATGTTTAGCATCGCTCCATAAAAATTTATAAATTTTACTGTCTTATAAATATAATTCACGCGTCTCTCTCTCTCTCTCTCTCTCTCTCTATCTATCTATCTATCTATCTATCTATATATCTATCTATCTATCTATCTATCTATCTCACATGAGACTAACAATAAACGAGACGATACGAGAAATACATCGCTCTTGCGGATGAAGAAGCGAGGCAGACAGGATAAATCGGCCGAAATTCGCGGATCGCTTCGCATCGCTGGTTCGACAATTAAGCGAAAGCCGAACGGTATCGAGTGGCAAAATATTTGCAGAAATGTGGCATCACCGATAACGGTCGGTAACTCGTTGGCAGCCGTACTAGGAATGTGAGATATGGGTGGAACTCGATCGACATCCAAATGAAGCATGCTACAGAGTCGGCAAGTGCCTGGCTGGATATTATAGACCTGTGAACGAGGCTGAGGGGTGGTTTCGCGCTAAATTGAAACGCTCGAAGGTAACGTCTAATGAAAGCACAAGCGCGGGAGCTAATATCCACCCCACTAGAATGTAATAATTTCAGAATGGTACTTCAGAGAGAGCTGTACTTGTGCAACAAAGGTTAACCACGCGAACAGCTATTCGCGATCGCGTAGCGAGAAATCGCCGAGTCCGGCGTGGAAAAGTACCGGGGCTGTAGGTGCGCGATTTATCACGAGTTACCGAGTCGGATGATCCGCGTGCGCATTACGTCAGATATCCTGCCGGAAATAAGGATCATTGAGATTGGAAGATGAACTCGCGTGACCTTTGATATCAGCCACGAAATCCTGAGAGCAGGATCGCTGACGAGCCGTAAGTCAGAATCCGTTTTAGGATCTATTGTGTCAAGTTTTAATAAGATAATCGATTACGTGTGTGTTCAAACTGCGTGCCATTTAACGTTAAATGAAAAAATTCACAATATATTTAATCGAGAAAATCAGCTTATGTTTAATATGTCAAGAAACATTTTTATTTTTATATTTTTAAATGATACTTGATTAAAATCGGAATAGGAAATTTATAATTTTCGTCATAATTGACATTTAATTAGTTCCAAGAGAAAAATAATCGTTTCAAAAATAATATTAGAGTTTATATTTATTTATTAATATATTGCAACATATTACATAATGCAATTGTCTGTGAGAAACAAATATTTATTTTCTAAAAAAGGAAATAAAAATAAACGTTTATATCAAGCTAGTGATTATTTTATTGGATAATAGTATCACTTATTCAGAAAAAAATCGAGACGTCTTCATTGCATCGAGCTTCATTGGCTCGGAAGAAAAAGCGGATTATATGATGTAACTCGATGAGATTTTCAAGGAGGTACTTTTTTAAATTAAAGATGTACTGAAAACATCAAGACATTTCTGTGATATATATCTCGCTGCCATCTACGACATTTTCCTAGATGCAGGTAATTACCTATGTAGAGATTATTTAAAACAAAGTGATCACAACATATGCGTCTATGATTACAGATGTAAAACTAACATTTTCTATAGATATGTAATTCATTATCACTCAAAAATTATATTCTGTCGCAAGTATTATATTTTATCGCAAAATTAATCACGACACGGATTTAAAGTATTAATTAATTGATTCGATCAATTGACAGTAATAAATACAGCAACAAGTTAACATCACTTCATCAGATACAATTTAGAGATTTAAATTTAGATACCTTTGCATTAGCTACCTGTACGAAACAGCAAATATTAGTTAGAGCTATTACGATACAATCAAACGAAGCTTACTCTTTTTTTCACATCGTAATATTTCATTGCAGTTAGCAATGAAGTTTTACGAGTATAGCTGCCGGATAAACCTTGATAACTGACAGTAATCTACTCTAGACGGGTCGATAGCTACGAAAGCCCGGTATAAAAATAATATCGAAGAGTCCGGCGTGTGTAAGTGCATCCGTAAAATGAATTTTGTTGGAGGACCATCTCTCTCTCGTAAGCGTAAACGCTTGCGCGTGCGTGCGTGCGTTGACGGGGCGGAGGGGACGTGAGAGCATGTAGGTGCTGTAAGCACAAATTGCCACAAATTGGAGAAAATTGAATGAAGCTTACAGCTTAACGAAGGCACTAAACCCTTGCGGAACGACCTATCTCAACATGCAGCCCATTTTCGTGATAAGTGAGGAGATGTCGTGCGTTTAAAACACTCTAACCAGGACAACGCTGCGACGCCGGTCGCTGATATTTCTATCGCAAATATTTCCCAAAGATTTCTCGCATTTACCGCGCACGATGGATATTGCTTGTAAGGCGGTATAGAATCCTGCAGAATTCTATCGTTAGAACTATATCGTGATAGAAGATTTTACATATCTTTTTGGAAAGTAAAGATTAAGATATTTAATAAGACATCCACTTACTTTATTGTAGCATTTTTTATTATGTTGCAAATAAACATAAAATTCTATTGCAATGATATTTTTAATTGTTATATGGAAAAATTTAATTTAATTTATTTTAATCTACTTCATTTATATCACTATTCTGCTTAGCAGTTTATTTTAAGTATTATTTCGGCAAAAATATGTATAATAAAATTATTTATATTTTCTTTATTACATAAAATATAATTGCAGGTGTAGCTGTTTTTATTTAATATTATATCTTTTTTTGTTTAAATTTATTTTTATTCAATATTCTATCGTATTCAAATTTTAAATTTATGCTAATCATAAAATAGAATGAAGATTGTCTTTCTCTTTTTTATAACTAAACTTTTGGATTACAATCTTACTGATAAAAAATATATTATTTTCGCAGTAAACACGTCTCAACAAAATTGTTATATTGACATTATCAGCCTATTACAAGGAAATATAGTTCAAACATTGAAAAAAGCGAACACTTGTTTCAGACGACAAAAGATTTTGATTTTCCGATAGAAAAAGATCGTTATTGAAGTACTTCGTCGCCGCTGAAGAACTCCGAAACGACCGTAACCGGTGGGAACAGGAGGGAGGATTCGAGGCACACACATACACACGCGCGCGCGCGCGCGTACACACATACACACACAAACACACACGCAAAGAGAGAACAAAAAGAGAAGGGGACAGTGAGAGAAAGAGAAACGGAATGGAGAAGGGAAGAGAGAGAGAAGGATAGAAGAGGGCGAGGTTGAAGGAGAAAGAGTGGAAAAAGAGGAGGACGGCATGGCGGTTTGCAGCAAACAGAGGACAGTGACTAGAGCGAGAGGCGTGCGAGACGTGGAATATGTCTGGCGTATGTGGAGAAGCTTGTACACTCCCCCGGGATCGTTATGGGGGCATTCCGGCTTCTGGTATGTAATATCAGAAATTCCTGTCTACCTGTGTGTCGCCTATTGCCCGTGCGCGATGTTCCAATTGGAGCGGGCGAAACGCGCGCCCGTGCGATGCGAAAGTGGTATTACTTGTGTCGGCGGTGGGACGTAGGGCTGGTTCACCGGCGCTCAGAAGGATAAAATTATTCCACGCGTTGAAAATTAGCTGCGCGAGAGAGTCCGATAGAAGCTACCGTTGCCTGCGTGTTTGGCTCTCGAAATGAATACTTATCGGTGAAAGGAACATGCAGCACGTAATATTATTCATAGCGCTTTACGTATAAAGCTAAGAGTATCTTCTCGCTGTTTGATACTTTGCTTTGACATGGAATTAATTACAATTTTCATGTACATTTTATCAAATTAAAAAATATATACTTTATATAATATTTGCCCTTTTGAAATGAATGAGATAAATAAATATTTTACTTGTTCTAACATTTGATATCAATGATTATATTACTTTATAAATATATATATGTATAATTATAATTAATAAAAGTTATTTATTAATGCCATGTGTTTAAAATGTCAATTCTTTAATATTTATATTAATTTAACCGCTATTAAATGTAACTCCTATTGCAAACTTATGGTCGGATCTTCGAAGATATATTGCAACCTTTCCGAGGCAATGCATTCGGGCGATGTATATAGAGAGGATTTTGGTTTCGTCGCGTGGTAGGGTAGTTTTAGCCAGAGGCATCGGTTGTCTGCATTCGACACATTGTCAATTTGCCGCTGTTCGTCGCGTCTGTTTAAAATCGATCGTGCCAGGGCACATACCTGCCTACCAAATACATTTTCGGTTTACGAGTGCCGTAGACGTCACTCCCGTTCTCTAACAATGCGCTAAAAAAATAGTCGCTTTGTTCGATTCCTGCCTACCGCCAACAAGTTTGGAATCATATGTATTAATGTCTCCAATAATTTTCAAAAATATACATAGCGATTTCAATCAAAGTTATTTTCATCACTTTCAAGTTTATTTTATTTCATATTTTGCGGTTATAAACAAATAACAAATTCTTTTGCCAAACAAATAACTGATTTCGAAGCCTCGATATACTTTTCCATTTACTTTCTTGAGCATATTTTCCAGCGACGAGATAAATTTCTGTCTATCATTTAGAGATAGAAATACATATAAATAATTAAGAGAGTTGACTATAATAACGTTTAGCACTATATATATAACGTTTATTTTATTTAAAAAAGTAGAACGTATTATGTAAGAAGATAGAGAAACACGTTTTCTCTATTTTTCTTTCTCTACGATATATTCGATTTCTCATAAGCATCATAAATAAATTGAAAATAGCTCATTTATTTCACAATTTACGAAATTTTTTTCTCTACTAATTACAACAATAAGCTTACAAGCGTAGGAGATAGCAAAAAATTAAAATTTAATTTATCCACTGCCAGCAATCTTGCTAGCCGGAATATCGCGATCACATCGAAAATGAGAACCGCAAACGCGATGTATTTGAAGTATGATGTGACTGAGAATTCCGTACGAGCGAGCAGCGCATTCCGCGTGATATCTATTTCATTATGGGTGAGATTCCACAGCATTTTTGCAATTATATGCAACGATCATCGCCACTGGTTACACAGGTTATACCGTTCATATTGTGTTTGCGAATATTGTCGCAATATAGTCGAAATTTCTCGGGGACGGCCCTGTGATCGAATACTCGGACCAGCGACGTTAATTATCCTTAATCCAATTAGTTATGTATTTGCATATGCCGACTACGATGTTTTCGCGAGCGTTCGCGCTCATTAGCCCGTTGAATGTGATGCAAATAAACGAAAAATGAGTCCGCAAGAGATGTGACGCGCTACCTGAAAAGTATAATTAAAAATTACATCTCCGTTATATTCGCGATGCTTCTTTGCACGCTCGATAAAATGACTTTGTATGGGTTTCCCTTTGCACAGTATCACATATGAATGTATACTTCGCAATTTTCTCAATTTATCCAACAGCAGGGTGGATAATATATTTGATCGTAAATAAAAATAAATAAAAACGTTGCAAAGAGTGAGCTAGAAAAATTGAATATCGAAAAAGAAGGTCGCGAATAGTGAATTCTACCAGCAAACGTAATGTCCTTAATTAAAAGACGCGAGACATATGAGCGAGGAATATTAAATTTTGTCAATTAAAACCATCGTCAATTATTCTTAAATTAACGAGAGAATTTGGACGGCAGAGCCACTTTATTCGTGTTTATTAAATTTCTTTGAACATTTTTTTGTCTCGCCTTCCGCGCAAGCGATATGGTTATGTGGCATGCACGTTCCTTACGAACAGCACGGCATAACATATAGAGTGCATATGCTATTAATTTCAAGACTTATTCGTGTTTTCAAGAGCGCAGAAAAGATATATTTAATCAGCTAGATCTCTATATCTTTATATACTAAAAATTTTTAATGTTATTTTGCTACGTTAATACAGAATCATTTATAAACCATTTTTAGAATCATTTTTTAAATAAAATTAAAAAAACTATTTATTTATTTCGCCTAAAGCAGCAGAAAATGTTTCAAAAGCATTTAACGCAAATTTTAACTTGTGCGTGTGTGCGCGCGTGCGTACATGTGTGTGCATACACACATATGTATATATGTATACACAAAAATATATATAAACATAAAATACATATAAAATATATAAACATTAGAAGTAATGAATATTTATATTCTCATTACAAATTGATATTATATATTCTTATATATTATTGTTATTATAAAAAGATAGTGTCATTAACTTATATAGTTTATACATCGCATTTTCAATTATTTGTAATCTTTTGATAGATTTTGTAGAAATTATTTTTATGATGGATAATAAAATAATGAAATAATTTTTATAATCAATTATAAAAGTTTTTATTGTACCAATGTTAGCTTTAATTTATTTATGTAATCATTATTACTTTTGTAATCTATGCATTACAGCAATACAATTAAAGAAAAATATGTAACTCGTGATTTCTCTGGTTTGTAAAAAGTAGATAACAATTCTATTACACTAGAATGAATTACGGTATAATAATGATTTAGTATTACCTAATGTATTAATATATTAATATATTATGTTGTTTACAAATTACTAATATACATACATGACGATTAGTACGAATTATCGATGTAAAAGTGACTTTAAATTCATGAAAGAATTTGTCATTAAAGTTAATTTAATGGAAGTGAAATACTCTGTATATATTAATTTATGATATTAATAATATTAATAAGTTCTTTCATGCACTAAAGCAGAATAGTTCATATTCATCTATGTTAATCTTTAACGGAACTACGAAAAATATTAATGATCTGATCCATATTACAAGAAAATTTAATCAATTACGGAATTAATATCTCATGGAGATAAAATTAGTCTAAATCTAGAGTATACATTTAAATACCGAAAGTATGTGTATCAAAATATAATGTTAGAGAATAATAGTCTTAAAAATAAATAATTAATTATATTGAAACTTTTATATCTGAAAATAAATTGTATAATTTTTTGTAATGTTATATGTAGGCATAAAATGTGCTAAACAGATTGTTTTAAATTGTTTTAGATCCAAACAAATTGATAAAATAAGCCGCACATTTTTTTAATAAGGTGTTAATAAATAATTGGCAATAATACAAAATGTAAGTATTTCCATCTGCTTCACATATCGATTGACAAGCACACGTGATCACTCTTCGAGCGAATCTGAAGTTTTAATAAATTAATATGAACACGTTATCTGGCGTAATTACAAAACTACCGCGTTATACACATCTCTTGTGATCGTCGCAAATAGGATGGAATGCCGCTCATGTAGGATCGCGAGATCGTGCGTTGGCGGGTCAAGCAAAGCGTTAGGAGCCATCGTGACTTCCGTTCGCGCGCTGCACGGGGCTGCCGCGTTATAAAAAGGGGTAGCTATTGAATTAAAAGGACGTAGAGCGAATAAGGTGGGCCGCAGCGAGAAAGCGAGATCGCGGCCGGGCGAGATTCCGGTGAGTGAGCGAGTACGCGTGGCGCGAGGGTGGAAAAGAGCGTAACGAAAGAGGACGCGAAACACCGTGGTGCGAGGCGAGAGGGTAGGTCGGCGAGGACGAAGATAGAGAGAAACGCTCGGGTTCGGGAAGGGAGAAGAAAGGCGGAGGAAATGAGAAGAAGAGGGCTCTCTCTCTCGGCGTCTCCTTCGGCCGGTCGTCCGCTCGCATCTCTCCTCTCTCCTACACATCGCCGCGCCGCGCCGCGTCGCGCCAAGCGTTCGCGCGCGCTCTCTCTTGCCGGCCATAAAAATAAAATTTCAATAAATCTCCGCCGCGCGAAAACTAGTGGGGCATCCAGAGGGCGGGCTACCCGCTCATTGGAGCTGCGTTCGCGGCGGTTACCGCCTACCACAAAGCGGAGACGGCGAAAGAGACGGTAACCTGGATAGAGTTTACCTCGGGATATGGGCAACCCTCGCATGGCTACCAACCATTGCGATCCGGCGATGGAAAATCTGATGACGGGATACCTCCGGGTCTCGTCACTGATTCCCGCGTTCGTCTCAATCGGTTGTCTATACCTTTGTTTTTATTCTGACTCTCCCGAAGCAATGTCTCGGCCTGTCACTCTCGTGTCCTGTTGGAGCGCGCACTCGCCTAATCCTACCGATTGGTGACCGCGTGGTTACGCTTTCGCGCTTTCGGTCGGTATAATCGTAGTAACTCTTGACACAATCAAATGAATTTCCTAGGAGAAAAACTTTGAGCAAAAGCAAATATATAAAACATAGTAATCCTCTCTTGAAGGGAACGAATTAATTCAGCATCGTTCGAAATTAGAAATTCTGCCTTATTATCACAATCGTTATCCTAATATTCTAGGATAGACAACGACTATTTTTAATTTAAAGTAATTTAATAATTTAATAATTAACAATTAACATTGTGCTCCCACTAAAAATAAATAAATAAAATCGCTAAACGCGAGATTTCGAAGAAAGGCACCGTCGCGGCTAGCTACCTTCCTGAGTTCTGGTGTTGGATCTGAAGGATAGGAACGATTTAATATCACGCCCACCAGCGGAGAACGCGAGGTAGTAGGGACTCCCGCGAGTCGGTGGCGGAAGTGAGAGATCGGCGATGCGCGCTTTGACGCGAACAGGACGTCGATATGCCCGCCAAGCCGGCGCGAGTGGGGGAGTTCGGATATGGCAGTCGGCCAGTTCGCTGTTTGCCTTCCTGAGGCACGGGCCGGTCCTCAGGCTCGTTTGTACACCCAAATACTCATCCAGGAAGGCCTCAGTGCGTCGCGCCGCCAGTCGCAGTTTTTTTTCTTGTCCGTGGTTCCTCGAGAGTTGAGGGTGAGGTGCTCGCGGTGTCGCGCGGATTTCCGCTTCCGCGTGCTGTATCGGAGCTACGCTCCCGGGGTTGAGCGGCATGCTCAACAATATCACCGCCGGCGGTTCCGTACACGGTATCTCCGGTAAGTACCGTATATGCTTGAATCAGAAAATTCGATCCGGCTAGTGTGCGTCGAGGAAACTGTGCTCGGATTGCAATTAGCGATCTCGTCAACACGAATAATATCGCCAATACTCGCTGTGTGTTAAGACTAAGCTCCGATTCCCTTAGAAACCCTGAAGCTGGCCGAGATTCGCGGTATCTATCGGTTCCCGTCGTTCCGCGTATCAAATCGGAGTTTTCCAGTTTAAATGTCCTTACGTTATGCTGAAAATAATGGTTCAAATGGTTCTCCAGGATAATCGAGTGTATATTTCGATTCTAAATACAAAAATTTAACATGTGATTGTAAACAGAATTGTGAACTGTATTATTACGATTGGTCCATTTTTAACTATGAATCAAAATTAAAGTCATTAAGTGTCGGTCAAGTCCATCGTATCGATTATCATAATCGTATTTTTAGCATTGCAATAATTAATCACGTTTTGATTACCTGATGTGTCACTAGTGCTCACGCGGACCACGCGGTATCTAATGAGTTAAATCTCATTACCTCACTCACTCGGTCATATATAGCAGATGCATTTCGATCACGAGCACCAAACTTGCGATCAGAATTCTTCCATCCGAAAACCACATGTGATACGTGTTGCCGACGGTACCTCGCATATCGCTTTCGATTTACAGCCTAGCGTTCCATATATAGAATCAAAACAATTTTTAACTAACGTGAAAGTCAACATCGTGAAGTGTTCGAATCAGATACAGACTCTCTTTCAGAATTAAGTGTCAGTAGCAGATTTCATAAATTTTAATAGCGGCAGCCGATTTCCATCTACGTTAACATCGGTACCGGCAAAAGTATTTAGTTTTTCTAAAAAGAAGAAATATTATAGGACAAGTTGGGACTGTAATGTGAGACTGAAAAATAATAATATATTTCATCTGTAATCAACATTGTCGTGACAAGTATAACAATTATTAACGCATTTCATCGCTGTGTCAATATTGTGAGGAAAATAATGCTAAACATCACTTTTGCTAATCTCGCTTTTGCATTCAATATAGAATGTAATGAGAGAAGACGATAGCACGATATGATATCAGTGTTAAAAATTTTGTAATACTTCGGTCTTAGATTACAACCGCGGCGCCGAGTACCGCTGTGTAGCATCAGGTGTCCCATAAGAAGCGCGTTTCTTCATAGCTTTTTCATAGTGCGCGAGCTAGTTTATTTTGAGCTTAGCGTGTCAGCTTTTTGTTCACGTAACGCGACATTATCACGTGGGTCTGCTACAAATAATAATTACAATTGAAAGTGACGTCGTTAATTAATCAGACATTATTACGAGTATTACGAGTGCTCCCGGTCTAATTGTAAGCGTGCTATTAGTAAAAGATATTCAAGATGAAATAAAATCTGACGGAAAGAAATATCGAGCGCTAAATGGTCTTGATTTAAATAGATTCGGTTATAAATTTAGTTCTATATAATTTTAAATCCTCCTAAACTTTTCACGTGCGTTACTATATAGGTCACACAGCGTTAAAATTAATTACATGCTGTTTACGGTGAAATTTATAACGGAGATTCGTATATCTCACAGTATGATAATTGCGCCAGCTAAAATACATAAAAAGTGGCGGATTAAATGTGTCCTATCGATAGTGGACGAAAGTAAAACGGATCATAATCTGCCGTCGAATAATTATTATTAATATCTGACAATTGTATTTTGCACCGTTTAACGCGTACTTTTGCTTTTAGTCGCGAATTATGAAATTATGAAATTATTTTTCTAAAGCTTATTTTTGATTGTCCGTATTGATGTGCGACTCCATGCTTACTAAAAAAGATGAATTCTGAATGAATCCATTTTCCTCAATTTAACTTTCATCGGTTGGAGAAGGGACTGTTTTGCCCGGTTAATCCACTGTGACTAATTTTGCCGCAACTGTGCATTGCCATTAAATATTGTGTAACTTACTACGAAATATTTATGCATATTCATAAGTGGTATATTCATAAAGTCACATTTTTTTACATTATAATTGCATCAGTTTTAATTTATTGTTGCAAATCGACGTGCAAAAAAATAATGTTTCTTTAATTTATTTTTATATAAAAGTTTATTATTATTTTTATTATTATTATTATTTTTTGTACTATTTGCATGATAAAATCATGATATAAATAGTAGCCGCAAACATTTTATGAAGAATGAACGTTGATTATTGTGTACTTAACAAAATTATTTGAATAACAAGTAATTATTGTAAAAAATTATTTGATTTTTACCTTCCCAGGCAGCACGTGTGTCCAAAATCGGGACACACCCGATTGGGTGTGGAATTTTAATAATGTCTTTAAAACGTCTGTCTCGATTTTGGAGCTGCGTGCTGTCTGGATCATATATGTAAAAATAAAATAATTTCGTTAATTACTTGCTTACCTTTATTTTAGTATATGATACAGTAATATTTTCTTCGAAATTTCTTGAAAATAATAAGACCGCAAATTACGTTGATTTACGACATTTTTAAAGATAATTTTTTTTGCAATAGATTTATTTTCTAGAATTACAATCGGAAAAATCGATCGATCGATCGAGAACGAAATTCAGGATGGAAAATCGCACGAAAGAATAGAGAGATGTGCCGGTAACACGTGACGTTGTAGGTCTTCGATCTTCTCCATCTCAAGAAAGCCGCTTCTCGAGTTTGATGATCTTAATTACCTCAACACTGATTACATTACGCGAGAAGTTGAGGAACGGTTTAGAGAGTTAGAATGTTGCAGGTGGCGAGAACTGAGTAAAGCGGTACGCGTTAACCGGATTAAAAGAAAGTTATAGCTCCACTTTTTTTCACGTTATGCGTGTTAAACGTTGATTTTTTTTCGTATTTACTCTGTCACCATGTGATTTACACACTTCTCGTTCAATTTCGACTCAACATATTATTGCGATTATCGAATTAATTGAATCCCGACGACAACGAAAGTAGAAAGAATTTCTTTCGAAACTATTGCTTTTCGTTAAAATTTTGAAAGATCTTTTATGCAAACGATCGTCATGTACCGTCCGAAGTGATTATATCTGAGTTTACGCGATGGACGTCACGCTTGTTTCTCATAAATTGCACTTATCTGTCTTCCGTCAAATAAGATCAAACATATACTAGCTGCCTACCAATTCGCAGACCGCATCGATACGTCTTCAATTACCATCCTTCAATTTATCAAAAAATGAGATTTGGCCCTCAGGAACGTTACGCGCACATCTCGCCACACTTAAAATGTGGCGTTAAAATCCGTTAAAATTTTTTATGATATACGTTAATTGCATTTGGTGCATCGGCTATCCATTGAGACAAGGCGGGCACAGCTCGCGAGCGTGACACGGGAATAAATACGTCTGTCACGACATTTCCGGATAGTAATGTGATTTATGACTTTATTATTCAGACGGTTCATGCGCGGGTGGCTGTCAATCACGAGATTTTCAAATGTCGATAAACGCGCGACCTCGCGTTATAAAAATTCTGTTTCTGTTCTTTTTTTTTTACAGCCGCTTCACGCATCCTGAATTACCGCGATGCTCCATGAGCGAAAAACAAAATACACGTGTAGAACGAACGCCTAGCCGCATCCCACGCGGTCCTTTAGCGATTAGCGTTTTAATTTGATTATGATCTTCGATAATCCGGTCAATTAATGCGGGATTAAACAATCATTCTCAATCTTTAACAAGAGAGAAGGTATCTCGAAGTATAATACGAGTATAATTACACAAAGTAAATGTTAAAGGACAAACTTTTTTCTTTGTATTAGGAGATGTATTATCTCGGATAAAAATTATGATCGGTAGAAATCAAAGCCGGACATACCGGATTTTCGGATGTTCGGCTTTGACCCGGCTATTCAAATCTGGTACTCATAAAGGATGTAATGAAAATTTGGGCCGAATCATGTATCCGGGACTGATGCGGCATATATCCCTTAAATACATGATTGGAAATCATGATGTTTTTGAAACATTTCCTGTATAATGAGGATTCGAGTTCTAGCGGTAACTCCTTGATTTTTCTGTAGAATCTACATAAGAAAATAAATTTTTGTCCGGAGACATGAGAAAAAATCGAACAATTACCAGATAACTAGTAATAATCGAATTTGCTACATAAATTTATTCTTAATATACAATCATGCATGTAATATACATGATTGTGTATTAAATTATTTTTAATTAAAATTGTAATATTACAATTAAAATTATATGTTAGACTAAATCCAGAATATATATATACATGCCAGATAAATGAAATCCGATAATTATTTGGGCCTTTTCCACGTGCCGGACATAAATAAAAAAATTATATAATTTTGCATAAAATATAAAAATGTATATATTTATATTTATGTTTCTATTTTTTATAAAATATAATATTTTTATTTTTTATAAAAATATTATTTAATTTTTTGCTTTTGTTCGACATCCTGAAAAATTATTGCCGGATCTAGTATGCCGAATACTCCAGATGTAATATCCACCAAGTACACTCCATCAAGACTTGATTTGAGCCTGATCCGGAGCAAGCTAAATCCGGCATACCGAATAAAATTTCTATCCGGGATAGCACTCTGTGATTCATGTGGCATTTGTGCGCGACTTCTGTATAATAGTGTTTATCATTGCCATATATGGAGAATCTCGTTGAAGATAAAAGAATCCAGGTAAGAATTTGAATTCTTATCAAATAAAGGGGCTCATAAATATACCATCAAATCCTACATAATAAAATAAAATCATTAAGTTCTATAACGCACATAAAAAGATCTGTCATAAAATGATCCGTCATAAAATTCATTCATATAAAGATATTCATTCAGTTAAGTTTTACTACACGGTGGTCTGATAGTTTAATATCGAATATATATTCTCAGGATCTCTAGCTTCATATTCGAGGTCACAAACGAAACTAACAGAATATTCCATTCCGCATTTATTTTATTATTAAAAGTATGTATATTAAAATAAAGTTATTGAATAATGAATTTTTGTAAAATGCAATGAAAAGATCTTCTACGAAATCTCTTTTAACCCTTAGACTACCATTTTTACCACCTTCATACATGTCCCGTTAATAGTCTAAGGGTTAAGTAAAAAATTGTAAAATAATACTCCTTATTGTTTTTTAAAAGTCTTAACATCTGAACATAGAAATTTAGAAAAAAATAGGACTTCAAGATCTTTTTGTTAAGAGGAAAATTTTTGCACTGAATGTCTAATTTTACGGAAAATTTATTACGCTTATAAATTGCAATATAAATGTAAAAATTGCAATATAAACGTAAAATAGATAACTGTTTCGAGTTTATTCCATTGCTTCGAGTTTCATTTATTTTTCGCGCAGCGTATCTATTCCATCGCGTTGTTGCTTACCACGGGTGGAAATTTTTAACGCTCTTTTCCTTCTTGGTGACGCGGTCGTACCTGACTAAACTAGTTTACCTCATTACATAAGCATCTTTGACAATGCACAACGACGTGCGATACTTGCGATCTGACACACGGAGTAGGCGTACCGATCTGAAATAGACACCCAGCGCGATACAACGTTCACGTATGCACATAACGTACACGATGCCACGTACGTTCGTATACACACGTGGTATCATATACACGTACGTGTATGCGTACACCTACATGCGTGGACGAGTGCGTGGAGTATTGAGACGTGTGTTTGCGCGCTTAGAAGTCCGGAGTACACGGTGACGATTCTCGCACCTCCTCGCTAAGTGGTCCGTACACCCCTCGGCCAGCTTCTGCTCCTATACAAATTTAAACTACGTAGAGCGGGCGCGTGGGGCGGGTGAGCGAGAGGCATGTGCGGAGCACGAGGAAGCCCGGCGAAAAGAAAAAAGATGGGAGAAAACTGAAGCGGCGCGTCTTCTTTTTTTCTCTGCCTCTTACCTACCTCGTCGCTGCATGCTGCACATAGGAGCGAAGGATGCGCAAGATCTGAAGCGGTACGAGAAGGAGCACGGCGTGCTGGGTGTGAATCTGGGCTCCGGTCTGTCCGCGGGTGGTGGCCTCACGCTTCATCAGGAATTGATCATGACTATGCCCGGCACAGGTACGTAAGCTCGCCGTCGCGTTCGCTGCGAAACGTTCGATTTCATTCGATCGAGAGTCAATGAAAAAAAGGATAGGGGAAACGATTAATCGCGCGAGTCGCGAGCTTAACTCTCGTTTCTCAATTTTGACAGTTAAAACGCGTATTTCGCGAGACCATCAAAAAGAGAATGAAAAATAAATAGAAGGAATTCAGCACCGAGAATTTGATCGCCTCTCACCCCTATTTTATAGATGCGCCTTTTATTTACGTTTTAAGATAGCATTGCGAAATTGTGAATGATTTGCGATTGAACGATTGACAGATTTTATCTGTTAAACGGGTTGGATGATGATGGTAAATGGAAAGATGAATCGCATCGATTTTCCACGAATATTACGTGAGCAACTGCAATAAGCGCGTGAGATATTCCCAGAACTGGATTGCGCGATGTTTTCATCATGAGTTAGATGGTGAAATCATTTTGCTGAGTGCAATAGCATAATTTTTTATTATTGAGAGAAAAATTTAAACATGTTGAAAAAGACGTAACGCGGGCGCATCGTCAGTTTACATTTTATAATCAGCGCACAAGTTGCAGTAAGAGAATGTGGAAGCCTCATAATATAACTTAAGTCAAATTGAGTTTAATTAAGTCAAATTTATCAATGATTTGTAATTTAAGGTAAAGTACAGTCTCACAAAAATATTTAGAAAATCATAATAATAAAAACAAGAACTGTATTTTTAAGATATCGATTTTCGAAATCATTGCTCCGGATTAATGTTAAATTGGCCACGTCATTTTCATACGTCACGTATTAACATTGAAGTTACATAAATACCGTTTCGGATATGCCGTTGCGTCACAATATCTTCGCTCGTAGAAGATACGTAGGGAAAAAATAAAGGCACTTTTATTATTAATTCAAACCCAAAGTATCGATTGAATCTACTCAGAACTTAATCGGTTCAGCCGTTATTGAGATTCGTAATCGATAAAGGGTCTCTCAACTAGTCGGTTTGCACATAGATACACGGTGTCGTTGCGCGCAAGACACTATCGTGGCTCTCTTGTGTACTCTCTTAAAATAAAACTTAGAAACAAAAGCTTTATTAAAACGCATATTAAATGTGCAATGAGTTTACAATTTGGCTGTTGGCTGATGTACAGCACATATTAGGAATAATCAACGTAATTGAAATATCTTGGCTAAGTTGTATTAAGGTAGGATATTTATTAACAATTATTTAAATTAATAAAACCGATAATTGTTTAAATTAAATAAATATCTATTAGAATGTGTTCTACCAAATATGAAAAACTTTATCGATACTATACTTACTGGTCGATTTCACACTCTTTTATATATTTTTAATAGATTTATAGATTTTTTCGATTAATTTCAGATAAGTAGAGTATGTACGACGTGTGCGTGCGTGCGTGCGTGTGTGTGTGTGTGTGTGTGTGTGTGTGTGTGTGTGTGTGTGTGTGTGTGTGTGAGTGCGCGCGCGCGCACACGCGTGCGTGCGTGCAGGAAAATTTTGAAACTTTACGCTTGTGTTATTTAACCATTTTAGGTAGCGCGGCGGCGATCGGGCAAGGCGATGACAAACCTGCGAAGCAAAAGCGACATCGGACGCGTTTCACACCGGCCCAGCTCAACGAGCTGGAAAGGTGTTTTGGTAAAACTCACTACCCGGACATCTTCCTGAGGGAGGAAATAGCACTAAGGATCGGCCTCACGGAAAGTCGCGTTCAGGTAGGTGTGGTCAAAATATACACGCTGCTGTTGGCACGAAA
This sequence comes from Cephalotes varians, assembly GCA_037157785.1. Classification (NCBI taxonomy): domain Eukaryota; kingdom Metazoa; phylum Arthropoda; class Insecta; order Hymenoptera; family Formicidae; genus Cephalotes; species Cephalotes varians. The sequence goes on from JANQDE010000085.1 coordinate 360,846, forward strand.
TGATTAATTTCAACGTGCGCTAGAGAATTATCGCGTGACTTCGCGATAAGTTCACCAAAATTACATGCGAGCTTCTATGTCACGCGCGTTAAAATAGATGCAATTTGGCACAGTTGGGCACTTATTTAAATCGACCACTAAGTAACGCATATTTCCTCCGTGATATCAACCCTTGACAATCAGAAGCAAAAAGAATATTGTAGGATTCAACTCCTTTTTTTACGATTTGATTCATTGGAGAAGTTAATTATATCTTTTCCCCAGAAGATTATTTAGTTAATTTGTAACATATACGCATTCTGCAATAACCGATTCATATGTATAAATGCCTCAATTATTGTGTGTGTGATAATTTATTACAAATATTATCATATAAATATACAAAGTGATGTATGAATGAAATAATAATATTGAACAACAACGTAGGATTGTAAGAACAGACATTTTTATAAACGTATTTATAATATAATATACAAAAAGATATAATGTCTACGACATATAAAAATTTGAGAATATGGATGTTTGAGCGATATTAGGACGTTACAAGATAACATAAACTGTCGTACGGTGACCTCGCGGTTATCCTCAGAAACGCATACCCAGACAATACCGGAACTCCGGCGGAATCAATTGTGCCGGCCTACCGTGGCTTTTTGGATTAAAGTGAAACTTGGAGCAGCAGCTAAGCCCTCGCTCTGCGGGGTTCCGAATTTTGGTGGGTTCCACTTGGTTGCGAAGCGACCGCGAAACTTTGCGGAAGTTCTGCCTCTGGCATCAGGAATTCCGGGATCAAAGCATATATAGAGACATAAAGATTCAGAAATTTCAATTGCAGTTCCCTCAAAAGCTGCTCTGTTGCGTATTTTATTAAAGTCTTTTTAATGTAAAGATATACAAGATATACACATGGAATCATGATTAATTAGAATAATGTGATTCAAATTCGTTATTATTCAACACATGATTGAGAAAAAAGTTTCGTTTAACGAGTAAAATTTTTAGAGGATAATTTAAGAGAGAGCTAGTTATATTTTATTAATACGATGAGAGATGTAATGAACCAAAAATAGCGCACATTAAAGACGAAAATTAAAAATAAACAATAAATGTCGGATCAAATTAAAAAAGACACGATAAATCGAGGCATCTTCCGCATTAATAATTTAACGAGCATTTAATGTGTTTTTGACAGCGAGAATACACTCATGATTTCCGCGGTTTATCTAAATACGGAACTCTGACGAAAATCTCAGAATTCATAATACGAAAAGGCTTGTGAATTCTCCTATCCTATTCATCTAAGAGTTTATCGACCTCCTCGTTTGATTGCTGGGCGCATTATTAGCACGTATTCCACTAAAGATCGAAAAGAAAATTAGCTCATAATATATTCGGCTTCGAAATGAAAAATTTCACGTAGTGATGAAATTTAAAATGATGAAGACTAAAAGTGAAACTCAATAGAGAGCATCATAAACTAAGATTCCGATTTATTATAATATACTTGCTTATAATATATTCAGTAATATAACATATTCTATATTATATTATTTCATTCGCGCGATTATATAATTGAAAGGAAATTAGTTTACATTATGTCAAAACTTTTATAATATGAACATTACTTTCTTAAATATTAGTTCCTTTAAAGATATATGTATCACATCTCAAAACATTGTGCCAAAAATGTAAAAATTTCATAGATAATTATTATTTTATTATTATTCTATTCCGAATATTTGTGTAAAATTTAAGCACAATTCTCTTGTTGATTTAAAAGTTATTTGATTTTTTATTTGCATTGATTTTTATGTAAAATTGCATTTTGTAGTATTACTTGCGAATTTGATGAGGAAGCAGCATTACGAATTAAATCAAATTTTTTACATATACTAATAAAATTCTAAATATTCGTACAAAAATTTATTTGGACTTATGTACTTGTTTAAATTATTTAAACTGCAGCAAAATATAGTCATTGCGCTGCATAAGCTATTATAAATCTAACTATTTGTTGTTTTGTTTCTTGCAATTAGTTTCAGGTATTTATGACAAAACTTTTTCTCATTTTTTGTCGTTTAAATTTCGATAACTTTTAGCTCTATCGTACATCCTCTCAACATCCTTAATTGTACTCTTAATCTTTAGAACTTGACAATAATTTTCTGCGTCAAATTAATTGAAAAGCGAGCCCCACACACACACACAAAATAGTTAAAAAATTGTCTCTTCGATCGAATTTGGCCATCGCGAGAGGGTAATTTTGGCCGCCTCGCGCGCCATCAGCTGACAGAACTTTTTTAAGTCTCCCGGGCACGTCTAGAAAAACGGAGTTAATAGAAATTCATGAAAATTTTATTCGCAACTTGGAGGCGTCAGTCAAGCCAGGCGTTGCGCCGCATACCAAGCAGCCATGCTCCGTCTCTCTTGCATATGCGTATAGGTATAAATTTACACATGTGAGTTGCTGGATATGATGCGTATTTGTTCGCTATGTAACAAAACGTCTGTTTGCGTGGAAACACTCTACATAACAAATGATTAAGGATACTTTAACGCTACTTTATAATTGAAATAATCTTAGTCGCTTGATAAAAAGAAAGCTTCTAGTTGAGACACTCCGAGATTCGCAGCGATGAATTTTAATTTGTGTCGCTTATCAATTATTTCGTCACACGCTAACCCCATTCCGAAATCGTTTTTTCAATATCTCGTATGGATACTTGTTTTATAGTATATATTTTTAAGAAGTTGATATTTCCCTATTATCGCAACATCTCGATTCGTGCTTTTTATTACGCCAGAATCGCGCGACACATTGACTCCGGGGTGTACGCCTTCCGGTTGTTTAACAAATTAATGATATCAAAGATACGGAGTCCGAGGTGAAGAAGTCATCTGGATACTCGATGACTTCTTCGCCTCGAATCTCGTAGTTTCGGCGAAGCGTCAGGTCAAAGAAAATTCAAAAAAAAAATGAAAAAGAAGAAAAAGGAAAGATGAAAGGAGAAAGAGAGAAAGAAAAGAGAACGGGAGAGAAAACGGACCGGGATTCGTGGATCTGTCGGGCGGCAGGCTGCCTAATTGAAAGAGGTTTTCTGTGGGCGAGGGTAGACATCAGCGTGAACGAAGCGTTTCCAAGGAAACCCGGCGGCGGGCACTCGTGTGGAGAGGGCCTTCGGCACCAATGGGGCTGCGAGGGAAAGGCGCCGGCGCTCAGCATCGCTATACTATCGAGCGTCGCTATCAAAGGTTTCTTGACTTGCCATGGCGGATCCATCGCGTGTTTTAAGGACGGCCGAGTAATCTCTCTTTTTATTTTCACTTCCTTCAATTACACTTCTGCCTGCAGTTACGCGCCGATTGTACGTGGTAATGAACTTGAATGGAAAAGATCCCGATGCGCCCGTAGCACGCGGTCACCGTCATTTCGTGCTCTGGGATACTAAAAATATAACTACGCATTTCCTCCAATTGTGTTTTTCAGTCTTCTGATTACGTTTAGAGATTTCAAAGATATTCGCACGTATCGCATTCTTATTTCAAAAGACATAACTCAAAAAACGTGATGTTTGAGTTATTACATGAGAGAATTTTTTATTCTATTTTATTGCAAAATTTACTACAAATTTTATTATGTTTGGTAATAAGCTTGGGACAATTTGGCAACCTATTAAATATTATTGGTAACTACATGAATTTTTGAAAAAGACATTTTATAAAAAAGACATTTTACAAATTACATAAAAATTATCAAGCAAATTGTTTTGTTATTATTTTATTTTGCAAAATATTTACAGTACGCTTTGTAAAATTTACACAGAAAAAAAAATTAGTTACTGAAGCAAGAATTTGTATGTGATAGCTAAATTTCAGTTATAAATATTAACCTGAAAAATTTTAGCAGCAACCGATTTTAATTAGCTGTATATATTTATTTTTATTTTTGAACCTAATTTTGAAAACTTGCCTTCTGTTATGAGTTTAATTTGATCTCCGAATATTCTAATTGATATTAGTAGTACGTATCGATTTGCGATCTATCAAATATTTTATCATGAGAGTCAGTCGACGTCTGATCACTGAGCAGAATAAAGATAGTCTAGTCTAGAGATAAAAAAGACAAACTCGTGTAATTTCTAAACCGGATCACACTTTTTTAAGTGGAACGGTCTCCGTTTCACGTGGGATAACGGCGCGAATGGAGCATATTGTAATTTGATATATGTAAACGTGCAGAAACACATTCAAAAAATCATTTTATTATAATAGAAATATCTTATAATGCCGCGCCTTTTGTTCTTGTTTGATTTTTATTTACGACAAGTAGGAATTCACCGCGTCCATCTAGTGGCGTATAGTGATGCTGCATATTGCTCGCGGTTGAACGATTTTATTGAAGAATTTAGTTTAAGTGTGATTCATGTGGTTATAAAATTATCATATAAACAATTAGTCAGATTGAAATTATCATGCTGTATTGTAAAATTTGTGTAAGATATTTTATTATATTTATCATATTACTATTATTGCCATCTATTTTATTTAAAGAATTATAAACTGTGTAACACATTTTAAAATTATTGAAATTTTATTATATGGCTTAGTAAAATTAATCAAACATATTTTATATTTTATTGTGGTATTATAATATTTTATAATAATAATAATAATAAATCAGAAAGATATTATAATAATAAATCGGAGATAATCATAAAATTCTTCGATGTATTATATTATCCTACACTACAATGATTTTCAAAATAAATTCTAAGAGAAAATTTTCTCCATGCATGAATGAATTAAATAAACATTACTCTATCAATTATCAAAAATAAATTAACTTCATAAAAAAATTGTCATAAAAAATGGTTTTTATAAAAAACTGTCAAAGTCATAACTCAAAAAGGATAGTCTTTTAAGGATTATGAAGCGAAATTGAATATTCGATCGTGTGAAGAATATAGTATTCTTTCTCTTGATTATTTGATTAGTAAATTTTTGTCAAGTTAAAAAATAGTTTCTCTTCTTTTCTGGGAAACTTAATTTTTTTGTCATTTTTGAAGCAAGGATGCTGTATGTCAAATTATAAATCGCTTAGAGAAAACAAATTTTAGATTGCTCTTCAAAGTATACCCGATTAATGCTGACTTCCGTGAAAAATTGTCTTATAATAAATATAATTTAAAAGAAATTTTAAATTCAGAGTTAGGGGGAAATCCTCGTCCATGAATTCCGCTCGTTTTTATAATCCGCGCTACATTGCATGCAGCATAAATTACTCCGCATCATTGATACAGTAAGCGTAATAGCTCTGTTGTATAATCGTTGCATTAATGGGTAGAAAATTGCTCGCTACGAGTGCGTTGCACATAATAACATGGCAGCTCTTCCCTGCTGTTTCTCTGATAATAATTGCCATAGTTACACAAGAATTGCTCCGCTCGCTTATCGATACGTATCCTTATCGATACTTATCCAATCATCCTTTATACACGTTTGCTTCTTTTTAAATTTTATTAACAACTTTGTCAAATAATCTTTCGAGCCTATACACATTTTTGTGTTCTAAAACATCAAAATATTAGATGACGTTTTTCCTATTAAGAAAAATTGGAGCATGTTTCAATGTTATTACGCGGAATGCGTTTATATTAATTTCCAAATGAAAAGAAAACTATTTGTCGTCATAACTCGTTGCACTCAAAATTCGATCGATATCGTGTGCAATAGAGATATTTCGAATGCAATCGACACACATACACACTCGCGCGCGCACGCACATCATTGCTGGCAGAGCGAACGGTCGCACGGAGAGATTAATCAGTCACCATTTTTCCGATCGAGCACAATGCGGCGGAACAATGGGAAGCATCCCTGATTAGCAACAAAATACTTGGCATAGCGTAATGAAATATTACGGTTCATCGATTTGTAATTTATTATCGCTCGAAGAGAGGCGTAATTGCTGCTCCATCTCTAATTCCCGTTAATGAACAACTATTAAATTGCATGGGTAACGCATCGTGAGAACTGCTGTACAAACAACAATTACTTCGAAGTGGCATTATGCAGCTATTTGAAATTATGTGTAACATTTAATTAACGTCTTAATGCGATTATTGTTGCGTTGCGAACTCGTTAGCGACGATATGTATTGTCCTAAGATGCGTATCGACGATACGCGCATTCCCGCGATGGCACTGCAAGATTTGACGTATGCGTATGGAATAGCGAATTATCGGTTCGCGCGCGCGTTTGTCCGAAATAAAATAATTAAGAGTCGCCGACTTTATCGCTGAAAAATGCACGGATTTTTGGTGAGTGTGTGCTCCGCTTAATTAGCCGTAATGGATATAATGAATTTTACATTAGACCGAGTTTTATCATTTTCGAATGAAAAAAGGGTAATTCGCGGTACTCTCGTGCACCCTCATACTCTCACACGGCGCGTTACTCGATTTGCGGAGCGGTGTCGCTAAGCGCAACCAATCCCCCTGCATCGAAATAGTCGTGTGATCGTTGCATTTGACACGCGTGCAACGACTGCTTTCCATAAGCGCGTCATGACTTATTAATCTTCGGTCAATGCATAATTTTTCACCTTTTCACTATCGTGTCTCATTTTTCACTAAAAGTGAAAACAAGATAAAATTTGTGCAAAATTGTTCTGTGTTGTTCAAACGATGGGGGATTTGTGGCGTCATAATGAAATTCGCACAAAAATATAAAAATTTTCAACGTTTCTAATTCGAAATGAATATCCGTGCATTGACGGATTAAAACGGCATTTTAGCATGCGATTAATAATTTTTGTCCGGCAACGAGAACACAATCAAGCAAGAGAATGTTGTCAATGTGTAAACTTAAAAATTGCTTCAAATATCTTTTAATAAAATTATTCGAGATTTCATGACAGCTGAGAGTCTGCAGCTTAATCCCCGGGATAGACGGGGAAGGAAAGATGGAAATCAGCGCGTGTTCGTTTCGCATATTCCTCCTCTTATACCCTCGCGATAATATTTACAATGTTATTCCTCAATGGAAGCGTCGCTCTCGATTATACATTATTTTGCGCGATAGTACAAAGCGCGAAATAATGCGGGACTGCCGCGAGCCGCTCTCCGCGGCGGGAATTCACGATTGACGCACGGGGTCAACGGCTTTTTTTCATGCGATGTGCACGCTTTTAGAACGCGCGCGCGGCGTTATTCCTTACCGTCAATCATATCCCGAATATTAATTCGCCGCGCTCGATGCTTCAAATAAAGTTCAATCATTCGAGAGAACGCGACGAGAGTGTTTGAGACAAAAAGCTTTTTTCAGCCGGACGTTTATTACTAAGCCGACAGTTTATTTCGGGCGGCGTATCGGCACTTTACGATTTTAATTACGCGTATTTTAATCCGCCCAGGAGACATTTTCTGTTTCGAGAGTGCGGCGCCGGATAGAACGAGCTTTATTAGACTGCACACGGTCGATTTAAATTTAATCATAATGAAGAGGCGATTAAAATTGCAATCGTCCACGGAATAGAACCCATAGCGCCGAGCAGTTAACGTCTGCTAACAGGCATTTAACTTAACTGCCTCAGGTAACTGCTCGTTTCTAGGCTGAAGGGTCCTTTCGATTGCCGTTGCCGGAAATTTTATGGGGCATGACCTTTCGTCGATGAGCGCGAACTTTCGGGACTGTGAAAAAAGACAACTGTTTTCGCGCGTGATCATTTCGTAGATTATCGTCGTCCGACCGTCGTCGTGTATCGGACAAACTTCTTTCGATTGTTTGAGTTCCCGAATCGCGGTGTAAAATCATTAATGCGGAAATGGCTAGTGTCTCTCGTAATATTTTTTCGATAATGCCGCTATTTATGTAAAAACGAAAATTAGGTAGAATAAAAATATTTTCGTGATTTTTGTTATAAAAATCCTGTATCCGCCGAAGCTCATCTATCTCATGCATTTCTATAATATTCATCGAATTATCAGTGTAATTAAAAAGTGATCGTATAAAAGTAATATGAAATTTGCACGCATTTTATATTAAATTGTAATTAAGAGACGAATTATTTATATAAGATTATAATTAATTTCGCACAAATAAGATTAGATTATAATTAAGAGACGGATCTCAGAGAAATGATGAGTCACAGTGAGTACATGAAAGTCTCTTGGAGGAGTCAGTGGCTAAACCCGTGACTTTTCTCGCCTCGATATATCGCGAGTTCCAGAAGTCACATATGCCACGAGAGAAATGGTAGCTCGTCCACAGTAGCGGGTGCCGGAGTATCGCTTTCAAAGTATCCCCCGGGAACCGGATGAATGGCGATGTCATTCGGCCGTCCTTTGGGATAAACAAGTGACTGCAGCGAGGATAAATGTAGTTCGTTATTGTCTTGCCCCGAGAAATGGGAAATGGTTTCGTTGCTCGCTACGACGCGACGTGACGGAGAACTTATCGCGGCCTCTTTCAACTTAAGAGCGACGTTTCCATATTCGTAAGTTTTATAATTACGATAGATATTGATTTTCTAAACGTTATTGTTATATAATTGCTGAATCGCGATTAATTTATACGAGTCAACGCAATTTCTTTGTCTATTTATTGTCTATTTAAACGTATGATTCAGAAGAGAGAAGCTTCAATGAATATCCCCGGAATCGACAGCTCGACTGGAAAAGTGTTCCTTCGAAAATGTTAATTATTTATCGGGACCGTCCTTGTCATATTGCACTTGTCATCGATAAGCTTTTATGAACGAGAAATTTACGTGCCAGAAAATATCCGATTCGACGATATAATATCGTCTCGCGAAGAGTCGATAATTTCGCCGGTCGACTGTGCGCAAAGGAAGCGCGAGTCCGAGAACGTTTATTGCAAAATCAATACCTTTAACGCGGAGTTATGGTATCGCGCGTGCGGTATCGAAAGTCGAATGTGATCGAGATGCGATATTGAGTTGTAAAATTTTCGCGCGATAAACTATCACCGGTTCACATTTGCGAATGGATGTACTATTCGGCGTATGACCGGACATGTGTACGCGGGAATCGAGTGTTTTACGACGATGCGTCAAACATTCGTACGTCAAGTTATTGTGCCGCGAATCACTCTCGATCATGAACGAACATCACGTTAAATCATTGTCACCGCTGTCACCATTGGATCTTCTTCATCCTTAATTCATCCTTAATCTCTTCCTTCCTTAGGGATTGCAGTAGATTATGCATTGCGTCGAAAATCTTCACAACGAATTAAACAGATCCATGTATATAAAATAAATTTAAACAATAAGTGAAAAATAAATCGATATATGAATAGCACAAATAAGGGAAAAGAGTCTTATTCGATCAAGGCGAATAGTTCCTAATAATATTTTTATGTAAATTTTAAATATAGGGCTTTTTTTAAATCATCTTTTCCCTTATTTGTGTTAAAATAAATTTATACATAAATTATTAATTTATTATTACAACAATAATAAATTATAAAAACAATCAATCATTTTATTCGACGTAAAACGAAATAATTATTGGCGTTAGAATGACAGTATTGCGAAAAATTGTTTGTACTCCATGATCCATTTTTGTTACGAAATTTATAGCTTGTGCTTTCAAAGTATCTCAAGCAAAAGTTGTATCGAAATGAAACATAAAAATTTTGTTTTAGATTCGTTTTTTTGTTAACATTGCGAAATTTCAAAACAATTTATGAGCGCGACGTTCATAAAATTCGCATCGATGTACCAATTCGCTTTTCCTTGCGTAAAAATGGAACTTCAGCGAGCGATGAAAAGCGTAAAACGCGTGCGCGAATCTCGCTTCGCCACCGCCGCTTCTGCGTCGCGCTGCGAAGATTCAGCGCCTCTGCTATGCAGTGGTCTATGCATTTTAAGGGAGGGGTGATTTTTAATGCCGTATAAATATGCATAGGCCGCGATATTAGCTCTTACGTGTCGCCGCCCGAAAAATATCGCGTGTAGGGTACGGCACGAACCGCGTTACACGCATACGGAGACGCGCGTGTGTAACAAGGTCGGGGAGAAAAGCATCCCCGTGTAGACGTGCGAGGTAACAGGGCCGCGGAAGGGCATTAGGGTTCTCGATGGATAAATTGTGTCGCCGCGATGACCCGAGGGAGCATCATCTAACGCCCATTTTGTTATGACGTCTGCAGTGCTGAATAATTTCGAAGTAGCGAAAATCCATAGCTTCAATCGATTAATTAAAGTACTCGAATATGCATACTTAAATTACAAAAAGTGAATTCTATGAGAACTTTAAAAAAATGTTAAGTAAATTAATTATATAATTTGATAAAATAAAGAGAGAGAGAGAGAGAGAGAGAGAGAGAGAGAGAGAGAGAGAGAGAGAGAGAGAGAGAGAGAGAGACATACAACCGCACAATACAATATACAATAGTAATAATAATAATCTTATATTATTATTATTATTATTTAATATATATTAACATATATAATATATATAATAGGATATATCTATGTTATCATATTAATGATTATTATGATGGAATGATTATTATTATGTATTATATATTATATATTATATAATATTATATGTTTATTATTATTATCATATTATCATTAAATTATAGAAAAATTGCATAAATAATTTCCAATACTTACACAAAATAAAAATAAAAATTAGATTGTATACATGTATATAAATACGTACAAAAGATTAATACATAAAATAGGTGAAGTTGATATTAAGGAAATACCTCTGGAAACACATTGTTATAGTTGCATTGCTTATTATGTCTTCAAAAACAATATATGAAAATTGAAGCAATTTTATACATAATTTAATATATTCATCGAGAGATATTACAAAAAGATATCCGCGAACCGTTTTCGAAAACTATTGTTGTGATATGTTGCCTTTTCGTAAACGTATGGTGCCATATAGACTTTTGCGAGCGAGTTTATCCCAACAAGTAAATCCAGTTCCATGAGCAATTCAAGCTAATTTGACGATAGGTAACGTAAGCCGGCGATATTGCGCCCGTGAAATAATAATAAAGTATAAATGGATCAAGTTTATGACCAAGGTGCATGTGAGAGCACCAAGTATGCATTTTATCGTCGTGTTTCCCGTCAAACAGTCAACCCTTTATGAGATTATGTGCTCTAGAGGAAACTGCCTACGTTTCTCTCCTTGCCACGATAAATTTTTCGAATCTTCCATTAAAGGTCACTCACCTTCCATATTTGTGCTAATGAGATAGTTAGTATTTTCTCAATAATAATATTTGAAATGTAAACTGTTGCTTTTTTAAATTCTGCATATCTAGAATCTTTGTATAAAGATAATTATTTACGCTCGACATAAATAACAACATATAACACTCATATATACATTAGTCATATAACATCAGACATATCATAATGATATATCAAAGCAATTTTTAATTCTACGTTAGAAATCAGGCGATTCACTAATGGCGTAGCGAAAATCTCTTCTCTGACAGCACAACGCAACATGAAACAGTGGGCGGTCCGGGTAATGCGTCTTGCCACCCTCAGACTGTCTCCCGACCACCGTCATCAATCAGGGTCACATCCTGCAAATACAACTTATGTAGTATTTATTTTCATTAAATTTATCACCACCTGGTCCAGCGTACGTTCTTTCGTTGGTTCCCGAATGCATGTTGGTTATAAAAAAATTTCTTGCTACTATAAATGATGCAAAGAAATATAAAATGAAGTAACTATAGTTTAAATATAATGACTTTTATAATTTCGTTGAGATAAAATATTAAATTAGTAAAATTAAATTTATATGTACAAAATATAAAACAATATATTTATTGTTGGTGATCAGAAATGAGTCATTTTATTTATATTAATCTTAATTTAAAAAGGCAAAACCTTAATGTCAATTTTTCTTATCAATCTTTGAATATTTTTCTATCAAATTCTTTCTCCTTTCTTTTTGATCTATATAAATATAATAATTACGATCGATAATGCTTGAAAAAATTGGTATCAAATCGTAAATTATAATTTAATATTTAATTAATTAAATATTTAATATACGATCATGTAGATTTATCAGATTAAGACCTATTAGCTTTTCGTACCGTTGCAGAATATTAATCCCATAAATCGGCTATTTGAGACAGTGAATCAAGATTTCATCGTGGAAAGCTTCTCCCATCCCGAGCGGAATCACGAAAGAGAAACGTTATCTCGTTTCGTGGCGATTCGAGGCGTTTTTCCGCGAAGTGAGTCGGACTATTCTTCAATAGCGTGCTGAAAGCTACTCCTATATATCTTGTGGCCTCGGGCAGATCCCGCCGCTTGCCTTGATGGCAAGCTCAATTTATATCAGCGCCTGCTGAAACCCCCTTTACGAGGTCTCGCCACCCTTTCCCTACCTCCTAAACTTCACCCTAACCTCAAACCATCCCTGCCTGGCCAATGCTCGCTTCTTGCCATCTTTCTGGAGCCACCTCCCCTTAAAGGCTTGAGGGCTCCTCCGGAGTTAAACTAAGCCATTCGCGATCGACGAAAAGAAATAGAAAAGGTCGCTTTCTGAAAATCGCGATCTTCACCATCTTCCATGATCTTCTGTCGTTGTAGAAATGCTTCTGGGAAATATTGCAATTTGATTTGATAAAACTAGTTCCAGCCAAGATGAATGAAACATTTCAAGATTCCGTTGTTTAATGAAATTGATTATACATGTATGCAATTGTAAATTAATTATTATTTTAAAGATATTAAATAAAAATTTTATCAATTATTAATTTAACACAAATTCAAATACAATTACAATCTTTTATAAATAAAATTGAAAAAATCATTAACAAAAGAATGATAAATAGGTGCTTATAAATAAAAATGATAAAAATTCATAGGTCTTCTTTTAAAATTTTGCGATTCCGTCGGAAATACGTACGATTTGATAATGCATTATCATTATTGAAATATCGATCGTGTATACTACCATTACATTACAAATACGCGCTCAACGAGAAAATAATTTAACGAACGGAATTACTTGATTCTGGAATTAATGAACAGCGAATTAATGTAATAAATGTAAATAGTCTGTCATGTAAATTTTGCGTAAGCCTCTTGTGTAAAAATGTTGGCGGATAAATTTATGGCAATTTTTATCATGCAGGAAGAGTATCAAATGCACTAAATATAAATAAGCGTATTACATTCTCTCTGAATAAACGTATTAAGGTATTAAGATATATTTGCATTGGATTTTGTAACGTTAAGAATCTAGAAGATATTTTATTTGAAATTTTTATTGATAATTCAACATAAGTAATATGATTAAATGAGTTTTAGCGCTTATACAAGAAAATATTTTTTCTTTGATAAAAAAGTAAATTTATTTTCTTTTACTTGACTTTTAATTGATTTAATTGATTTTTAATTCATTCTCAATCACTAAGAAACTTTCTCTTTAGCTTATTATCTTTGATATTAAAAATTTATAAAGAGATGCAAATTTTATGAAAAAAATATCTAATTATAATTATATGTTCTGTGATATCACTGAAATGTACGTCTGAATTTTTATCAAAACTGTATTTCGCGATACAACTCGTATAACTCGAAATACGATCTCGAGCAATCAGATTACTAGAAGAGTCGATGTCGATTTTATGAAATCAGAAACGTCCGTATCCACCCTCATCTTGATCCCAGGTGCTTCCTGGGAACAGCTGCCATGGCGCACGCGCCTCCACGCCGACGAAGCAGTGATTGATCAATTTTTAAAAAGCAATGTTCCTAATTGACCCGCCGCGCCGGTTCGCTCTTCGTCAGAATGCTTATATCTTACGAAAAGGCGTCAGTCAGGCCATCTTAGTCATCGAAAGGTGTGTTCGACTACGATTCATGCCAGTTGTTCCTCTTCTGAATACCCCTCTCGGGTTCGCTCGCTCACAAAAAGCACCAATATCGGCTATTCATCAATACATCGGTACATTGTTCATTAGCATATGACAAGAATATTCGAATACATATATACATATATTTCTTAGAATAAAATGTTTTGATATATTAACACGCTCATGAAATACTATCGTAATCGAAATAAATGTGATAAATTTGATAAATTAAAATTTGATAAATTTTTTTATAAAACTTTTGATATATATTCCAATATCACAAAAAATAGGATTATTTATCGCTAAATGTTTATATCTGTCTCTTTCTTTCTCTGAATGTTTAATGTTGAAGATAATAACTATGAGAAGAAATAATTTTAGAGAATAATGTTTGTCTTTTTCAATAAAATATAATTTTTAATTAAAAGATAAACTATTTTTTGTTATAATAAATACTTGTCTTTTCTTTAATTATATATGTTAATCTATCATGTATTAGATAAAAATTTTTCTAATAAAATTTAATGATCATATTCTTTATATAAATAGAGAAATACTGTTAAGCTAATCTTTCTTTTATATCGTGCATCTCATAGTACTATTTATTATTATTTATACGTATAATTATTGTTTCTTTTATATTTTGGTATTTTAAAATTAAAGATTAAGATTAACGTTCCTCAAATACACGAATTTATATTTATAATATTGATACATATTACATATATGTTAATATTAAATTTGTGAATATAAATTTGTGAATGCATCATGATATAGTTAATACTAAAAAAATTAGAGATAAAATGATTGCATTTCTAATAGCGCTAAATTTGAAGTTTGATTAATAATATTATGAAGTGAATTCAACATATCTTTATATTGTTTCAATCACATTGATTAAGAGTTTTAGTATATAAAGCTCTCCGGCATGAATCTATCAATTCCGATCGATCGAAAAGGAAACTGTCATGTATTTTGAAGCATTAATATTAGATTGATTGCAATTATGAAGATCTCATATGCTTTTGCTGTTATTCTTCGTCATTAAATACATTTTTATTATTCGAAATTATATAGAACAAAATTTTTATATATATTTATTATCATATATACATTTGTTATCAAAATTGTTTATACTCCCTACAAAGTAAATTGAAATTGGAAATATTTATATTTAAATGTACATAAAAATTTTACTAAAATGTTAATAAAATCTAATGATAATATCTCTTATCACATGTTAATATTTATACTTTAAATAAACTATATATATATGAAAGTTGTGTGAATCATATTATACTTTTATTTAACGACGATTTTTATTGTTTATTTACTTTATTTATTACAAAAAATTAAAATATTTTAGAAGACAATTACAAAAATCTTAATTTTTTTGTATAAGTACCTAAGTATTTAAGATAATGTACACAAAAAATTTCATTATGATACAGAGATTAATTGTCCTGTAAATAAACAAATAAGTAAATTTACGTATAGAATAACTAATCTCTGTATTGCAATGAAATTTTAAATCTGGAATATTTAAAGAATACTATATAAGTATGATACTTACATAAAATTAAAATTTTTGTCATTTTTTAATTGCAATTTTCATTAGAAGACATTTCTATTTTTTGTTGAAATATATATAATTATTAATATATATGTATATAAATACATATATCTATAAATATATATAATTTTTTATCTAGGTTCTAAATCGCTATTAAATTTTTTATATTATTTTTCAATGTGGTCTAGAATAATCTATAATTTTGTCATTGTACGAAAATATACATCCTTAATCTATAGGATTGCTATGGTAATATTAATTACATGTACAATTTATTACAAATGCAAGTTCAAAATTCTGTACTTCTGGACGCACTATGGTATTCCCGTTCGTTCTCCGACATGAATCTTTGCTTTAAATACGTATAAAGAACTCATCGATTGCTCGGCTTTTCGGTATCGGACACGCGCGTCGAAAGCACTCGTTCGCGCGTTGTTATTTCGTAACAGAAGTCATTAGCATCCGCCAGCGTTAATTAACGGAAGTTCTGCCATATGTGTATAGGCTCGGTGCACCTGCGCGCGGGATGGAGGGTGTACGTGATAATGCGCGATTTGCGCGTAGGCAGTCTCTCTCGTGCTTTTTCCCTCTTCTGAACTGTGTATCGACGTGTAACGGCGGATTATCCACGGGCTTTTAGTCGCGGTTTCATCGTAATTCTACCGTGAAATCAACGTGTCAAGAGACGATTCGTTGGCGGCGCGAAGATGACATAGTCCTGAAAAAGGGCGGCTAAAAGCCTTCACCGCACGGTTGCTTTAAAATAAAATAATAAGCATATCGATAAAAAAATTTACATTTTTTACAAATTAGAAAATTCTCAAGACGTTTAAAAACATATTATATTGAAAATTATATGTCTAAAAGCCAAAGATATTTTTTAAATATTTTATATAATATTTTTGATATTTGTATTATTTGATGTTCTGCTTGCAAGTTGATCAGAAAGAAAGATGGATGTTTAATGCAAAGACTTATAATAATATCTTAATTGTTTTAGACATTTGGATATAGATTATTAAGTTATAAATATATGTTATTTAAATCAAATATGTTTATTTTTAATTATATATTTTATTCGTATATTTAATTCACTTATTTGATTTATTTATTTAGGAATGAAGCTAGATAGACATTCTATATTTACGAATAAAAGAATTTAACCCTTTGTAACATGATAAGTCGTTCAATGACCTATCATTTTCCATTACTCAGTTTTTATTTATTTTTTTTGAGTCAAGTAAGACTGTTTTTTTTTTTGTTTTGTTTTAGCGTCTCTAGTGCACATGAACAAATGTAAAAAAAGTAAGCAACCGTAAATTTTTATTTGCATAATTACTAAATAAATAAATAGACAAAATTTGTACGTTTATGAAAAAAATCATTTTGAAAAATTCATTTTTATTTTTCTACTAAACTATTACAATATCAAAACAGCAATTTAGACACTTATTTAAGACACCCTAAGTATTTTTTAAAATTTTGTCAAATTTTTTCGTTGTATTGCTTTTTTATTATAAATTAATCTTTAAAAAATATGAAAAAAAAAACTAATATTTTTTTATTGTAAAAATAAAAAAATAAATTGTTTGATGCTATATCTCTTATAATGTAGTATTCTAGGGGTTTTTCGTGTCACACTGAATCCTAATCTGAAATTAAAATTTTCAAATTTTTGAGTTATTGATCATAGTGGCTATTTTGAATTTTAATATTATAATTTCTGAATTTTTAATCAACAATCCGAAAAATTTCTGATACAAAGTTTCAAAAAATCGGTCTGATATAAAAATTTGTGATGTAAAGTTAATAGTAACGTGATGTAAAATTAATAGTAATGCTAATATAGATAAATAAAAATATTTTCGATTATAAAAAAAGTTTTAAAATGTATTAAAAAATTGAAAATTAATATTGTTAATATTTAACAGACGTGAGCTTTGAATTTTTACTAGCCTAATACTGAACGATTAACGACAATTGAATAAGCGATTGAGCATCTTTTAACATATGTTAGATAAATACACTAGATTATATCGGACAATTTCTGCAAATACACGTAAACTTATTAAATTATTTTAGATGTTTAACAATTTTACGTATTTTTTAAACCGTCATGCTCGCATCTAAAATTACAAATGCGATGTCGACGAAGAGAAGTGTGTTCACGTATGCGAAATCGTAGACATATCCGCTTTTATAAGAATATAGTGAATTTTATGGAGATGGAGGAGTATTCGATTCTACGCCACTGACTGATATATAGACGCTGATTCGGTCCCAATGCACTTAACACCACCCAGCTCTAATGCCATTCTCTCGTCACGAGCGTCCATCCTTGAGAGTCAAGAGACCCGCCAACTGTTACGAGTCTCCGACAAATATCACGGGACGATAAACGTTAATTTAGCCAAAAATGACATCATTGTTCGCGTTCAATTAAAAATTAAGAAAAATAAGTCAGTATATATAAAAAGGAAAAATAAAGATAAACAGATTTCGAGTCGAGTTACTGTCATCGAGTTACTTAAAATCACCGTAATCTCTAAATTTTACGTCATTAGTTATGTCATTTATTATGTATGATGCTATATAATTGAGTTGTTATTCATAATCGCAATCCGATAAAAATTAAAAAAATAATAATGATCGCTTCACTGATAAAGACGTCAATGGTTATGAAGCTGCATAATATAAAATGTAAAATT
Source organism: Cephalotes varians (assembly GCA_037157785.1). Lineage (NCBI taxonomy): Eukaryota > Metazoa > Arthropoda > Insecta > Hymenoptera > Formicidae > Cephalotes > Cephalotes varians. The sequence goes on from JANQDE010000085.1 coordinate 379,005, forward strand.
AATGAGTCTTATCAAAACTTTCGAGCGACAGCAGGCGACGAATTAAAGATACCGATATCATTCGATTTCAAAATCTTGTGCCAGATATTAACAAACCTTTAAGCGCATAAGAATGCGATCGCTTCGTTGCAATACCTGAGGTGTATACTGGAGCGTGTAAATCCCATATATCCAATTAGATTCGTATAATCCTCGTATGTTAGCGTAGGGTGTTCCTACCCCTCGAATCGCCATCCCCCTCGGTCTTTGGCGCGCCGCTCTTCTCCGTGTCTCGCTGCCGTGCGTGTATAGTCGTATGTATGGGTGCGTATGGTGGCGCAAGCGCATCCCGTGCTCTAATGCTGAAGTACTAATTTATGGGCACATATGAGATGGCTATAGTGCGAGCTACCGTGCCAGAAAAGGGACTATAGTCTGCAGAGAAGGATAGAAACGAGAGAGAGAGAGAGAGGGAGGGATTGGTAGAGCAGTAGTGGTGCTGCGTTGGTTTCTGGTAGTGGTGGTGGTGCCGAGATAGGGCGAGGGTAGGTATATCGGAGAACACAGAGGCGGGCTTTGCATGCGATATCAATAAATCAAGTCCCCGGGACCCCGGCAGCTTAGGGGGCCACTACGTGGCCAGAATCAACAGCTCATAACGTCGGCTAATAGCTACCCGCGGTGGGGTCGAAGATATTGTCGTAACACCGAGGGACATCTTACCGTCGCAATGGTTGGATTTCGTTGCGTCCTATTGAAGAAAAAAATGTTATTGCGGGGGAGAGGACGAAGAAATTGTCGGATATCGCGATTTTCCATCACGCCAAAAACAAAAATGTCTGTTAACAAGGACAACAATTGACTCAATTGATTTTTTTTTATGCACATTAATGAAACCTATTAATAAAATCTATTAATTTCTAATTAGTTTTAATTTAGTAAAATAATAAAAGATAACAAATATCAATTAGTGAAAATGTGAAAAACGTTACTTATAAATAAATGCAAGAAAATATAAGATCTAATATTTTTTCTTAGGGTTCTAAGAATTTTCGTACTTCTTTCATCAAACTGTCAATAACTCTCTGTTCGCCTACTTCTAGGTATGGTTTCAAAATCGACGAGCAAAGTGGAAGAAGCGCAAGAAGACAACCAACGTGTTTCGATCCTCAGGATCGCTGCTACCGTCGCATGGCTTACCTCCCTTCGGACCGATGACCTCCGACTTGTGCACCGGAATGTTTCATACACCTGCGGACAGATGGGGAATGGGGACAGGTCAGATATCAATAGCTTTTATTACTAACCGTAACCAAGAAACGCAAGGTAAAAAAAAGAAAGAAATTATCCATCTGCTTACGTTGGCCAGGACAGGAAACGTTCTTTCGATCGCCTGTATTATTTCTCACAAGGATTCGATATTTGTCATTGTGCATGTTTAAAAATGAAATTTATATCAGAATTTCCTGAAATCTTTTAAAAAATTTCCTGAAATCTTTTAAAAAACTGTCTCCTTCGACAGTTATTTCCGTAGCAGCTATCAATTTCATATGTCACATCGTATCACTGATAAAATATCGATGGTATCCATAATGCATACAATATATACTGCAATGTCAATATATATTGTGACTTGTGTATATAAAATATTTAAATATGTTAGATAAATAATTTATATATACACAAAACCGCTTATTTTTTTATAGTTCTTTTTTCGATTCTTTTTTTTGTTTTATAAATCCGAAATTATAAATAATGCGTAATATAAGCATCGGATTTCTTTAGTGTGAGAAAAAAGTACAATATTTTAGTCTGCTGTATCTTTCTCATTTCTTCATTAATTTTCTAATTAGACATCTTAAATTGATCCGCTGTCTTATGAAATACTTACACAATCTATTTTGATAATACAGAAAATTGGGAAGAGAAAGAGATCTAGTCAATATTTTTTATACTTTTGCAATAATCTCTTTCATTTTTGTAAATCAAATAGTTACGAGAGAGTATAAATATTTAAATGTTGCATAAATAAATAATTGTGTTCAAGTGTCACAAGAAATTTTGCTTTTTTACGTTAGTAATCAATGAAATCAATGACTTTAACTTTCCGTAGATCAGGAATCAAGTATTATTTTTGTTTTCTTGTTTTAAAAAATTAAAGAGTTTATTCTCTTTTTATTATTTCGTTTTATTTTTATACCTTAAGAAACAAGAATCGTTATGATAATTAAAATTATTGTAGTACTAAATTAGTATACTTATGAAGTATAGTACATGAGATACCCACATGGTTCACTGATAGTTAAATATTTCTCAAAATGTTCACAACGTATCTGAAATTCATGGTTGTTTTATATAATTTAGCGTATATATTTTAACAATATTTAATATGAATTTATGGATTTTTAATCTACTTACATAAATATATATGTTTTTATTTTAATGTATACTATACAACATGTATATTCTGAGAGAAAACAAAATAGTTCTGGAGACAATGAAATATATTTTTAACAACAATGAAATTTAAGTATCTGCAGTTTTATAAAGTAATAAGAACGAAAGTAATATTGAATACATAAACATATAGTCACGTCAACAACATATGCCATTAATCGATAGTAAAATGACAACTCAACTATAATTGCACAGTTATACATGAAAAAAAAGATGCAACATCAAGAATTTGTGTATGGCAACTGCATTTCAGTTTTAACATATGGATACCTAAAATTTTAACATCGTAACCAATTTTAATTAGCTATAGGTGTCATAAGTAAGGGTTACAAAAATTTGGTTACGGCAGATATTTTAATAAGTGATTATGAAAGAACGCGATTAGCATATAATTTCATGTGGGAGACATTTGCTGCTTCTGATAAATATTCTAGGTACCATTATATCAATACATTATGAAATACATAGCTTCCAGATATATCAGATATTTAGAATTCTTATACGGAAAATTGTACTGTCAAATATCTTTCTCAATTATTTTTGTTTCAGTTGAATTCAATTTTAGAGACTCTAAGACATCATTCGTTAGAAAAGGAATAAAGAATCTCATAAGAAACTCGTCTTTTGTTTTATCTTGTATGTTTTTTACTTACGAGAAGATAGAACTCCGCCGCCTCCATCTGTTGGCGGTGTCACGTGTTGCACGCGGATAAGTGATTTTAGTGAAGAGTTTAGTTAATGTGATTCATATACTTTTGTTACGTTAGTTATTATCTGTTAGTTAGGATAGCAAACTTCAGTTTGTAATCGATATGTTCATAATAGATCCGTAACAACAGTGGCAAATTCTTGCTGCAGCGGCAACATTTTTCCATGTTAAACTTCAAGTAAGATATGACAACATATAATATAACTGCATTCTAATTGTAGTTTAGACAAATATTTTTTAAAAATAAAGCATAAGTGCAATACGCTTAGATGGAGACGGCATTGCGGCAGTTCTATTTCTCATAAATAAAAAATCCACATAGAATAGGATAAAAGGCGGAACATTATAAAACTTTTTACAAATATTCTAATAAATGTTCTTTGAATGTGAATTATTGAATTTAAAGACGAAAATAAATGGAAAATGTATTTTGATAATACAGTTTTTAATTCTGTATAAAAATTAATTTCTTGTGGAAAATTAATTCCTTTAGAAACTTTATAATTCCTGGAAAAATTGTGCCAAAAAGTATTAATATAATAGGATATGAAACTTAGCTATCGCATACATATTCTTGCTACTACAACTTATTTTCTTTGTGTGTGTGTGTGTGTGTGCGCGCGCGCGCGCGCGCGCACACACACACACACACACACACACAATAAAAAAGATAAGTTAAAACTAATATAAACTATTATATTTTCTCAGTTTATATAACTTATTTTTTTTGTTCTTATTACAACTTTACATTAATACATAGTTGTGATGCTATTTGTCCTCAAATTTCTAGCTGATACGACTGTTTTTTCTGAGTGTGTAGGCGCAAATTACAAATTAATTTTATTTTAAAAGATGATGTAACGCTAAGATTAAAACACAAATGTAACGAGAATGAAGAAATTCTCAAAGACGCAGGCACTTTTATTCGCGATTTAATCGAATTATATAAAATTATCCGCATCTATGTAAATTGCACCGATTCGTCATGTCATTTAAGATATGATTAGCATTTCGTTCATGCTAATGGGAGAAGAAGTTATATGAGAAGGAAACACCAATCCTTGTAGACGAAGTCGTGACGATGCTCGCCTCCTAATTTAATTTCGCCCGTCCACTGGCTGAGACAGCTGAAATTACTTACTACGTATTATCAGTCCCACGGTTGTTCACCGACGGTTGCACCGACAATGACACCGATAACCAACTGATCCTTTTCGTTTCTTTGCAGCTCCTCACGTCACGTAACCTTGCATTAATTGTTTCTCGCGTATTTAATTGTGCTCATCTACTTCGTAGGTCTCGGACAATTGCAAAGCGGCATGACGATGAGTGGCTTTGGGCAACTTGGTCAACAAAGTACGGGGAGTTTAGGTTCCAGCCTTAGTCTCGGCAACTCTGGACTCCCGATCAACAGCCCGTCGCAATCCGTCTACCATACCAACTACGGACTCAATTCTATCAGTAAGTTGCCACGAGCACTAACGAGAAATCGGAATTGATTAGCAGATACACGACAAAAATATGATTTAACAAAATATCACTTTTTTTCAATTATAATTATGTAATAGTAAAAAGAAGAATTGACATTGCAGTTTAGAATTAAAATTGTATGTCTCATTAGAAACTTTCTTGATATCGATTCGCCCATATTGTATACGCCGTTTAGAATCCTCTCGAAAATAAATTTTAGAATATGCTTACAGAGAAATTGTTGAGATGTGAAAAGAGTTTTATAAGTCGTATTTTGCTACCCCAGACCTAAGCGAACGTTTTACGTTTCCGACACTTTTCATCGTTGCTTATTCAAGTAGCGTGGATCGTCACTGAGTTGGCGACATGTGCGAACGCGAACAGACACACCCAGAAGAATCTTAACGTTTTCGTCCGGCCGCTTATACGTATATCGATAATCGTCTTGCCAAACTTTTGGAACCATGGTCCTCTAAAAGACGGCGTGCAAACAGCGCCATGGAAGTCTCTTTGACGAAGTCGTTAAATGTTACGGTGCATTAAGGTTCGAAGGGGTTATGCGCTTGCACGTAAGGAATTTGAGACAGAAACATAAACCCCATCCTCCGTCTGTTTACGCAGGCAAACTCCAAGCCGATCTCGCACCTAGGTGCGAGATCTTTCGCTGTATGTTTACCATAACATCTCGATGCAACCTGTCTTGGTTGAGTTACGCTTCACCTCACTCGGGGACCTTGTATCCTCAAAGATATTATACTCAAGGGGATAAATCGCGTGTGAAATTTCTTCTTTCACGGAAATTGCTGTTCAGCGCACCTCGACTGTAACTTACCAAGTGACTTCATGTTATAGTGTGACAACGAGATTTCATTCAAAACGCCATATGTCCTTTGTGAAGTAATATGATGTACACTTTAATAATCTACAACGAATTTTAATTTGTTATTTAATATCCAAAAATTCTAAGACAGTAGTTGTTATAATTTTGCAACGTGATGCTATTAAATACAGAATGAGATTTATAATTTGATTTATTTATAATGACATTTATTTTAGTTCATTGATATAAAGTATTATTTATTGTACATTGAAACTCGGTATACGTAGAATTAAAGCGCGAATCAAAGTTTTGAATAATAATTTGACAGTCTTTCTTAGATGAATCAGACTTCAGTGCTCATGAACTGTAAGGAATAATGGATTTGTGCGATACGGGTAATAAGAAAACCGATAAAAGAAATCTCATTGTCTCGTCCCACAAATATTGTTTTCAGTATATAAACTGCATTTAAAAAAGAATATTGTAAGTGATTTTCCGTTTTTATGAAATACATAATGTCACGCTTAAATAGATTCATTCATAGTTGTTAGAAAATTGTATTAAATTTAACACATTTTACGTGTTCAAAATGAGTCATCCAAATTTTTATGTTAACTTAACACAAGATGAATATGTTAGAAAATGACACAAATATTATGTAAAAATTAACATAGAAAATGTAACACTTTAACATAATTTAGTAACAAATTGTGAAAACACATTTCTTTCAGTAAAATTAACATTTATAATATATATATATTTATACTATGTTAAATTAACATGTACATTTTATCCATTTATCTTAGAATTTACGTATTAAAACTATCTTAGTTTTATGTTATTTGTTCATTCACGCATAAATTGTGTTATTTTAACACTTAAAAAATGTTGAATACTAATTTAACATAAAATATTCAAATAATACAATTAAACTGTGTTAAATTAACATTCGGGTATGTTAAAAACAAAAATTTTAACACAGTTACAAAATGTTTTTTATTGTGTTCGTATTGATATTTGTTAACAATATAGATCAATCTTAAAGATCTATCGACGCGATTATAAATTCTATGATTCACGAACTTATCAAAGTTTTTCAACAAATACGAGATCATTTATGCGCTGGAGAAAAGATAAAATGATACTAATATCAAGTATGCAAATTTAGCAGGTAATTTAATTATTATAATATACCGAACTAAAATTTTCTTAAAATCGCATATACTCATATAATCGCATATATTTATTATTGCTTAATGCATTTACAAAGATCGCAAAGTCTAACCACATCTGCAACCAAAATCTAGCCATCGGACTTTCCTGAAATCCTCACGCATAGCACAATTTCGCAAGCTAACTGTGCAGTCGTTCATTGTACATATACACGCGCGCATAACGCTTATACGATGTCAATTACCGAGCGTCATTGCTCGAAAGAAAAAAAAATAGGCATTCCACGAACGCGCCGGTGTGCAAACGCAGTCTTAAAGTGAACTCGCAGTCTCGGTTCGCAGCTATACTCTTTCATCCATGGATAATACTTAGAGCAAATAGCTTTTAGACTAGAACGTTATTTTTCGGTTACCAATGATGATTAGCACCGTAACCCAACGGCGTACGTGGCGCGATTTCTAGTCAATCGGGGAAGTTTTATTTGGCGTCTCTCTCGCTTTTTCTCTCTTTCTCTCTTTCTCTCTGTYTCGCAGTGAACCACGCCAAACTGGCGCAAACAAACCTCGGTAATGCGTAAATTATCGCGTTTTGAAACACCCGATTTTTATCTCGCGCTATCGCGAGTGGTACACAAAAAAAGCCGTGTATCTTACTCGAGAATAAAAATCGCTGGTGACTCGTGTTCAAATTTCAGTGAGACACATGCCGATGATCTCTGTATTCATTCTCAAAAATAGAGATATTACATCAAAAAATGGAGATATATTACATCACAAATAGAGATATTACGTCAAATTACGTGCACATTTAGTTTTATTTATCTTCAGCTTGGTCATTTGTTTCCACAAAATCGTTCGTGTATCCACAGAATCAAACCTCATTGATTGCGTTCTTCAGTTGCACGAATCCATCGCGTCAGCCGACAATAGTCATAAAATCATGTACATCGTTGCCATTAGACATCCATTCTTCCGAATGGCTTTTCAAAAGCGGCCGCTGCCATAGTCCTCTGCAAATTTGTTGCTCGGCGCAGCACCGCCATAAAAAAAGTCCCTTTTCCCGCGTTGTCTTTCGAGCCCACCAGCGTGGTGCGCGAGGAGGCGGAAACGATTTTACGACGGCCGGTAGCGCACCCCACGCGCTTTGTCAGCCTACCGTATTAATATCTTCTGCGGAGAAACGAAACGTTCGCTCTTGCACCTGTGATGCCGCACCTGTAAATTGCCTCTCTCCTACCTAGAATCGTCTCGGGGATGCACTACCTCGTCCGCGGTAGTGGAATCGTAGTTGACGTATGCTATAATAAATATTTGTTTTATGTTATTTACTATTTATCAAAAGATATTTATCGCTCAGCAATCATCGCAAACTGTCAAAAAACGTATTACGAAGAGGATAATTTGAGTGTTTGATAGCCAAGACTAAAGTGGCTTAGATCAATATGACTATAGAACAATATTATTGTAAAATTATAATGTAGGGTAAAGGCAGCGAATATGGAATAAGTTACTAATATGGAATAGAGCCTTATTTTTTAAACAAAACGTTGCATTCTAGTGACAATCACTGGAAGTTGTTGCAATTGTGTCAAACGTGCTACATTAAATAATAAACTTGATACGACAACGAATTTCTTTATAAGCATTTTTGTTGCGTCTGGAAATGTGATAGCATTATCTTAAAAAGTGTTCTTACAAGCTGAATGTAAATTATTTAATGTTTATAGAATGTTTATAGACGCTTTTAATAATGTTGCATGAATAATATTATGCCGTTTAATTGCGATTTGTAACTCTTTATTGAAATGGGAAGAGTTTGTGCGTCATATTAAGATGTGTTGGTAATATGGAATAATTAAATTATTATGGAAAGAGTAGAGAATATAACGTTTTTGTTCTTTTTATAAATAATAAAGAATATTTTTGGTGTTAATATTTATTTTAATAATTTAACGATTTTGGATTTGATTTTATTGTCCATGCTCATAATGTAATTTTATTTATGTATTACATTGTACAGTAAACGTATGATTTTTAACAGTTTCGATTTCAATTTACATAAAAAAATTAATCTGCACATTTTTTATGTTATTCATTATTGTTCCTCAAATTTGATTAATATTCCATATTATATCTCTTTTTTTTACGCCCCTCATTTTCTCACTTTTTACTTTTTTGTAAATATTGAAGTTCGACTTAAATTTAAGAGACTTTCATTTATTGGATGTTATAGCTAACATGTTGCTTAAAAATTCTACGTTTATTAGAAGCCTTAATATGCATTTGTATCGGAGTAATATTAATTTAAAATTTGATATTCCATATTCGCCGCCTTTATCTTACGATATTATTGATGCTCTCTCTCTCTAATTCAATATAATTCTCAATATAACTTTCAATCAAATTGTGCATATAATAATTTAGCTAATTCTTATGAAGAGTCTGACGAATCTCAAGAATCTTAACGTCTGACTTTGATCTCATCAATTGTCATTAACTATATATATGTGTGTGTGTATATATATATATATATATATATATATATATATATATATATATATATCGATTGCATTTGACAAAATTTTTTTCTGGCAAGAGTCAATCGACATTTGATCGGCAAGAAAAAAACAGTTTTGCAATCTAAAAATTTAGCTAAATAGATCTGAAAATAACTTTGTTAAACCATCAAAATAAATATGTAGGATGCTCAAATTAGTTGCTAGAATGTCATAACTTTTTGCAACATTGGTCATTGTGTTTTAGTATCTTATATAATTATAATATATTGATAGTTTAACAAAATTATTTTTAGATGTGTATCTAGCTAAATTTTTAAATACTTTAACAAAATCATTCTTTCCGAGCAAGCAAGTCAAGATTTAGTGACGACAAATTCTGTATATTTCTAAACTGGATGGCACTTCCTTAAGTGAAATGGCTACGTTCTATGTGTGGTAACGAGCGAGAAAAGGCTGTATTATAATTAGTTTTTTAGAAAATAGATGAGATCAGAAAAGTAACCAAGTTTTACTATTTAACGTCAATTTTGATAACGTGGTTTATTAACGCTAAAAAATGCATGTTGATCGTCATAAATTGGCAACTTATGCGAAATGGTACTCACAGATAGACCAATATTTTACAATATATTTCAAAGAATTTTTGATTGGCATAATGTACTGCGTAAACCTTCAATATTATCTCTAGACTCTAGATAAAAATATTGTGAACTATCAAATATTGTTCAATAATATTGATCGTCTAGGAGTCGTTTTTAGCGGCTGTTTGTTGATAAATTAGCATTGAGGTAAATAATCAAATGAAGAGAAACATTCCGATTCTTTTTTGATTCAGCAGGTGGTGTTCATGTGTCGGCGTCCCGAGGTTCTCCACCAGGTTCCTCGGTGGGTGGTGGTCAGGCCGGGATGGGGTCGGGCTTGAATTGCGGTCAGAGTTCTCCGGGCACGACTTCCGGTACTGGTGGCAGCGGCAGTGGCGGTGGCGGAGGTGGCGTTTCCTGCGTGGGCGCCGACGTGACCACGAACGAGGGATCGGACTGGAGAGGCGCCCACAGCATTGCGGCGCTCAGGCGTCGCGCCTCGGACGCCTCGCAACAATACAGTCCACAGCCACCGCCGCCAGGACCACCTCAGTATACCCACGACATGGAGTACAGTCCTGTATATCAAGGCGTCGTCTGAACTATCTTTTCGACGTTCGATTCCACGGAGGAAAAACTGCCGGCCGGTAGAAGCTTACCACATAATCCATGGAACGAGTACTCCTCTCTGTTCTGTCAATGATAATCGTAAAATAGACTGCGTTTCCGTGACTGATTCTACAGAAGAGCGAGACCGCAAAGGAAGCACGATCGAAGAAATTTATCCAGTTGTTATCGCAAAAACGTCAAGATAGTGCAGCGAGGTCAAGATCGACGATATTAAAAAGATCATTCTAAATTCGATGGAGGTCCAAAATTGTTCATCCTTTTAAATTTAACATAAAGCCAACAAAGCTAAGAACGACGGAATAGTATGGTTAGGTAATTTCGGATGTTTTAACTGAAAGAAATTTAATGAGACGGTAATGATGGTTTGATTACAAAAATTCAACGCAGCGCGTTGTATTTCCATTATTTTTTATGAATTTTATCTTATTAGAAGACACAGATACCAGGATTGTATTGAGAATCTACGAAAGGAGTACTCTTCTATAAATTAGCGCTGAAGGTAAAATCAGGGTAGAGGATCGAAATTGCTGGCATTATCGACAGGAACAATTTGCGCAATATAGATTCTCATCATAGCCTTGCCAGGACCATTGTGACACATGTAGACTACAGTTTTTGCAAATGTGTCCTGCTGATGCTAATACCGGGCCAACCATCGACTTGATGCCATAAATATAAAGAAGAATCATGTATATGACGGAGTTGTCACGTAGCAATTAAAATTGCACGTTCGAGATTTCCTAATTGGGAATGTAACGGGTAAATATTTTCAACATAAAGTGTCTAGTCAAACACGTCTTAAATAGCAACGGGCGTAAGCGTTATTTGATATTTTGTGGTGAAAAACGAATCATTGGCATAAATTGATATTCCCTATTTAGTTTTTTTCTTTGAGTTTTCTTTATTCAAACGATTTCGTGAAGAGCTAATCGAAGATTCATTTCTAAATGAATTTCATTTTTAAATGGATTTTCAACGTTTCACAGCGGTTGATAAAGAATTATTCAGAAAAATGAAAATGTGTGTGTGTATGTGGATTTTGTTCAGTATCGTTAAAAATTTATCCTAATCATGACAGCTCCAAATATTTAATAATGGCAATGATCGATGTTTTTCGTAAGACCGGTTTCATTATAATATCCAAGCATTTCGGCCACTGCAATAATCCACTGCAATAATTATGAGTCCGAATATTTCTGAATGTCAATGATTAAAATATGATCTGTCATAGTATGGAGGCTGTTTTTAGTATGGAGGCGATGGAACGCTGTCCTAGTAATCACCGAGCTGTCGATAAAGGAAGGAACGAATTGTGATTTGTGCAGATTAATGAATTATGTGACACGAAGAACCTTAAAGAGAGGAAAATTGCCGTAAACTAATGCAACCAGCTCCGCGTACGAACTCTTGAGTTGGCGCTGTGCGCTGGTAGAAAAGAAATTGGGGTTGCTATTTCACGTGCGCATATATTAATATAATTATGCCCGCGTTGGACGTTTGATTGGCTAATTTCACGTACGTTAATTTATTATTTTCTTTCGGATGAAATCGGTAAAACAATTCGATTCGATAGTCATACTGCGGGAGCGATTTGTCGCAACTAAAATGGATGTCATTAAACTCCGCTCGTTTTGCTCTCGTTAGAGGCATTTCGAGTGTCTGCGCTTGTGCTAAAGAAACGTCGATGAGATTAAGGCCTCGCTAATTGTAAATTATTTAACTGCGTTCCGATGAGCGTGACAAACTGATTAGGGCGTGGGTTTCCGCCACGTGATTTTTATTTACACCTATTCTTCTTCTATCATGGAGGGGAGGAGGGAGCACTTTCTGTACGACGGTGAACGTAGAGAAAAATGCATATTGTATTTTCGAGTCATGGAGGTCAAAGCAAAAGGCGTGGCGAGGTGCAATGAGATGTATACGACAAGTTATCTTAGTATTACATATACACGGCATTGTGTAAATATAGTAAAAATATTGACGTGATAGGATATATTGTATTATTACAATTATCATTACTCGAATCGCAACTGCGACGAAACTATCGACCGCGGGCCGTTTGACCTGCAACGCGTCACAATTGCGCTTAACTGAGACTGTGCACACAGGGACTCGTAGTTTTTTGCTTCGAAAACGGTATTCTTTTTAATAAAATAAAATTGCGACGTTTGACGTCTATGTTTTCGTTCGAACAACAGAGTTTTAAGTTTGCTTGGAAAACCGGTTTCGAAGAGTCGCGATAGAATCCTTGCATCGCATGTTTGTCTATACTAAAACGATCGAGAAAGAATGTTTGGAGAATAACTCTTTATCTTCCGTGACGGGAGATGGGAATACTTTTAAAATGAGCATAAATGCTGATATTTTTTACGATGTGCATCACATTAATAATGATTAAAAGCTTCCTTTCTTTTTCTTGTCTAAAACTCGCGTTTACCCCGATGAGAACAGGAATTGATGGAATCAATGTTCTTATCACGTGGATTATCCAAGTGAAATCCGTATGAACAGTCAAGTGGACGTCCGCTCAATAATGGAACTAGAACCACGTGAAAATCTAATCAATATTTCGATTTTCCTGAGAAATTTCCCTGTGTCTACGTAGATATATTGTATAAGAATTGAGCTTAGCAAATATACAATTATAACAAATGTATAATTGTAACATTACCTAAATTAATTTTCATAGAACTAAAATTATGGTCAAAGTACAAAGTATATCTCATTTACTTTTATCTTGAAGCTCAATTTTGGAAACTTACCTTGAATCATTTCATCACAATACAGTAGAAAAGTTTTTTTTTATTATCCTTTTTATTATCATTGGGACGGAGTTTACAATATCCAGGCGAATCTACAATCTGCTTGAATCTACTGGAAATGTAACATAAAAGATTAGGTACTGAAATGTATGAAATTTCATAATGCTTTTGAAAGGCTAATGTCTTTTAGTCTATTCTGTGTGTTTATTTATGAGAACTACATTCATCTAATGGCAATACCACGTACTGCTCGCGGTTGAACGATTTCAGTGAAAAATAATTTTATGTGGGTCATATGTATTAAAATCTATATAGAAGTGTTTCCCCATGTAGAATTCATGTTGAAATTTAGAGAAAGATTTATTTTGAATTGGCAATGAAATTATAACATTACATAATTTATGAATGTCATGTTGAATTTTTGTTACATTTTCACGTAATTTTTGTTATGTAATTCATAAAATATATGGATACAACGTAGATTCTACGAATCTGTTTCTCATCGGATACAAAATGAAATGAAAACTTATTCTGGATCTTCTGGTGATAACAAAGGATGATGACAAAGCGACTCAATGATTCTATTGCGGAACAAAGAGCTGTATGTTAATACGCAACGAAAAGCTAGTCTTTCTTGTGTCGACTTTATGTTTCGGATAGAGATCGTATATGATCTCATGTGCAGAGACGGACGTTTGTCGAAAGAAATTTAGTAAATATAATAATAATTTTATTTACGGGGATGCGTTGAACGATCTTCTTTTGCTTCTTTCAATAAGTTCGAAATAATAGGGCACATTCGACGCGTTTATCTCGGTGGTAAACGTTTCGATGATGAATGCAAATTAGCGTACATTCGTGTATTACATTCCTGAAAAATTTTATAACACGCTATAAGTATATATATTGTTCCGTTGTTGTCATCGAAACGTAAGTTTTGTAAATAAAGTATACGTCTATAACAATAATAACAATAATAATAACAATAATTATAGTAATAATAATTATTATACAACGATAATAATAATAATAATAATAATAATAATAATAATAATAACAATAATAATGTAATAAGTATGATATCAACATAACAATCGAATGTGAGTATACATGGACATTGTGATATATTTCGGGGTGGCCGTTCATTTTTTCTAACGGCGACATTAGTCCGCGCGAGATATTCCAAAGCGGCACCGATGGTAGATTGCGAGCGAAAGTCCGACTATTCTAGTTACGAATTTATGATAGACTTAGATAAACCTAAATATGGAATAACAGATAGGAAATTGTCGATGTATCACTATGAACGTATACGATTTTTAATGTACAAAAATATGGGTGCGTGATATGAAGGCGTCCCTTCTCGATTTCGTCCTGTCGTCGACGTGGGACGAAAGCAAGACCTTAACGATGTTCGTCGGAATATTTGTGGTTCCTCATTTTTGAATGCTTCGTGCAATACCTCGTCGTCGAACATGCATTCCTTTAGCGCGTAAAAGGAGAACTATTCGATGATCTTCATCTTGTTGCATGATTAAATTGACATATTGCTAATAATTGCTGAGATCTTTGTATGAATGAATTGACAATTGGTTGGAGTTATGACGTTAACCTATTTGATGAATCTTATGTAGATGTCATTGGAGCAAGCATGTTGAAATATGAGAGATAGAAATTTTGAATCAAAGCCGGGACTAGATCTTTCGGCGCTTGAGGCAAAAGAAAAAATGCTCTTCTTAGTAACAAAAAAATATTTCTTTTACGACATGTAAAAATATAATAAGAAGTAATATTAATTAGTGATATATTTAATATATTAATATATTAATTTAATAGGAACATATACATATATAATATATAATCACGTGTACAGATATACGTGATATTACAAACATACAGATTACATATACATGTATGTTACAAACAAACGAAACATAGTTGCTAAAAATCACAGTAAAATCAGAATGTGTGTGTGTATTAGTATACATTTTACATTTATGTAAATAATATTAATTCTTGTAAAAATTTAGAAAATGTATTTTTTTATTTAAAGTAATGCTTTTCATGATTTGACAGTCATCAAAATCACATCATTCAATCACATCAATTACTCAAAATTATTTTATATAATTCTAATTATTGCTTACATTTTAATTTTTAATTGAAAGAATTTCCATATTTGATAATGAGCTTAAATAATTTTTTATTAATTTCAATTTATAACTTTTTTTTACATGAAGTCACTGTTACCGGAATAGTTAAAAATATGCTAGATGCTATATCTCCAAGTTCAGATATGATTCGGTTAAAAAGTAATAATTATGAATTAGTTTTAAAATATTTAAAAAATAGAAGCTAACTTTGTATTAAAAAATATTGATATTGCTGTTTGAAACTCAAAATTTCAGAAATTTTAATTGTATTTAGATTATTTTTATAGTTTAAAGCTAAATCTACTGCCGCATTCTGTAGCTCGGAAACACTAACTGTTAACTTATGGCCAGAAATCAAAATCTGATGATACATGTAGTTTTTTATATCTCTCCAATATAATTCAGAAATAAGTACATATAATAATTTCTTTATTTGAATTTCATATAACTGTTTGGCAAAAAAATTATCACCTACTTTCATCTTCCGTTTCGTAATTTATATTGTCATATTTGGACTTTTTCAAATTTTTTTACATGAGGCAAGTGCCTTGTTCGCCATACTCTAGTCTCGGCTTTGTTTGGAACATTATGGTTTTCTTGATTTTCTCTCAATAAAAACGAAATGAAATGTACGATGAATGATGTAATTTGCATGTTTGTATAAAATACGTGTAAAATTTAAAATCAAATATATGTAACGTGAGAATATATTTTATGGAATATCAAGCCGAATAATCCAAATTGTATGGGTTGAAAACTGGATATTTTATAAATCAGTGTTCTCTATCAGCAATACGCCAATTTACGTTCATGCAGCCACTTGGAATGTTTCTTCACGTTAACTCGGATCCAGATGGTACGAGAATTCCGATCGGTGTCCTTGATGATCGTGATACTTCCCTTTAAGCGAAGAACAATTCCTGTATTTATTTAATTTATCATGCGTGTGTAGATAGACTTCAGCGAGTGGAGGTTGACGTTCTTTTGATTTGCGGCAGGCGCAGGCGTCACTCTTTACAGGTGATTTGTAACATATATGACCTCTGCTGATCGTACGTTTAGATATTTCCCGCAGAAATTAATTCGAATCGTACTGTCCGCAGACGTCACCCGATTCTTCAGATTCACGTGAATCGGAAGAGAATCGACTGACTTTATTGCATCTCTATCACAAATCATTATCAAGTCGATGACCTTAATTAGTGATAAATAGACAGAAATTTAATTTTCATCGTTGTATAGTTGTGTATAGAGGTCAACTAAGTGTGTAAAAAATAAATCATTATCAAAGTATCGAACGGTTTCGTCTCACTCCTATCCGTTACTGACCATTCCTGAGAAATATAAATCTTGATTTGGATCAAGATCTCAAGTTTTGATCTTGCAAAATAAATCTTGATTTTTCGCTAATAACTATTTATGAGTATTATAAAGTAATATAAACACTCAATTCTATTTAAAAATATAGGTTTTTATATTTATAGATACATAGATTATATTCGCTCTTACATCGTATATATATCATAGATAGATATTTAATTATTCCAAAGGAAAATCTGCGTTGATAAGATTGTACTATAATACTGACTTAAATTTGCATTCATTATAAAGTGAAAATAGAGATATATATTTTATTTATGAGCTTGTAAATAGTACTACGATGCTTGTAAATAATACAATGACGTTAAATCAATAAGCTATCGAAAAATAAATAAGCTTGATTTTGTAAACATATAGTACATACATATTTATAGACAATTTTATAGACAGTTCTTAATTTAATACCTTAAATGTTAGTAACGTACTGCACAAAAAGATATATATTAGTGAGGAAGAGAAAGAGATAGACGTAGACAGAAAATGATTTTTTTGTAACATAAGCTCTTTCTCGAGCAATTCGAACAAATATTAAACATTCCGCAATAATATGTTATTCCAACATAGTATAATTATAATTTAAACTCATGTTATACACAAATTAATGGATAATTTTGTCAAATTATCTCACACATATGAGCATTTTATTTACTATAATCTTCGATATCAGATAAAACAATGATACATATAGTATATTTTTACATATTTTTATGGGATGTGCTGTAGGAATATATTGATAAATATTCCGGTAATATATTCCTGAATGCATACTCAGTAAATCACAAGTATTACATATTACATTACATATATGTATAATATTTATTTATTTATACTCTTTTAAAAATGCTACATAACACACGTTTACTGAGTATATTCCTAAATTTTTATTAATGATAAAAATATTATTGCAATATATTTCTTTTTTAGTATGTTGCAGTAATTTTTGCTAAATAAAAGCTTTACATTCAACAAAAAATTAGTATTTTTTATATCAATTATGGTATCTAAATTTTGGTTATTTTTAGTTTAATATAACATTAAATTTTCTACTATCGAGAAACAATTTTCAAATAATATTATAATTAGTTAAATTGCATTAATCGAAAATTACAATTTAAAAAGCATTAATCAAATTAATTTCTTTTCACTAACGTATATAATCGATAAGTCCATTGTTTTCAGTTTATTTAATTATTAAATTAAAATATTATAATTACAAATATTTTAGCAATAAAATTATTAAATACGAGAAATTATATATATTTATATATATATATATATTTTTTAAGAAATGTAAATCTAATTAATAAATAAAAATATAAGAATCTTAACACGTTGACTGCCACGGTGGTCACATGTGACCGGCGTTTGTCTTCTCAGTGAGGCCCTAGTGATCGGCGTAACTGTGACTGGCGTTTTTTTAAATGATTAAAAAGATGAATATCAATCAAAAAATTTTAACGACGTAAATAATTAGAAAATATTGTGAAATAAAAAGTGCGTTATTCAACAATATTCAACAAAAATAGAAATTGTTATTAAAACTTAATAGAATTATGTTTTATTAAAATACAATGGAATTATGAAAATTCTATTGTGGCTCTCAGGACAAAATATGTAAAACTTGTGTGGCAATCAATATGTTAATTAAAGAGATGTTAAAATCATCTATTTTATAAAATGATTTTTCTGCAATAATTTTTGTAACGATTTTTGTATATTATTTTATACTTATATATTAGAAATTCTTTTCCAATAATTAAAATATAATTATAATAAATATACACAATATATGCCTGTTGGGTGATTTTATGCTAAAAACGAAAAAGGAATTTAACTCAGATCTTTTTTATCATTTCTTAACCCAATATGGGCGTCTACAACTGTCATGACAACATTTGTTTGATATAAAAATTTTGCATTCTGTACTTACGAAATTGGAGTCTCTAGATATATAGATTACAAAGAAACAACGTCTTAGAATCTTAGAATAAGATTGACACCTAATTCGATACGAAAAGTATATACAAAGATTTATGCGTAGAAAAAATTAATATTAATATTAAATATTAATATTAAATTAAGACTAAATATTCTCATATATAAGCAAAAATATTGTAATCTTCTTAGAAAGATTTTAATCTTGATTTGATTGAATTTGTGTTGATATAAAGTAATACTTGTGGTAATACAAATTTAATAAAATCAAGACACTAAAATTTTCTTAAAAACAAATAAATATAGATCGACATGTGAAAACATAACTAATTAAAGATGAGCCTTATTCGAACATAGCTAGCTCTTCGTGCTAAATCTTCGTACTAATATTTCTTGTGTGATTTTATATACATTTTCATCAAACTGCACAAATAAATTTTTAATCTTGATACACAGTCATAAGCTGAACAAGAGTAGTAATATCAAATATTAAATTGATATTTAATTTAATAATAATGATGTTAATAAATATCTGTTCTTTTTTTCCCTAATTTTTGTAAATAATTTATTGCRAAAAATAACCCCCTAGCCAGGGATCGAACCTAGGACTTCCCAAGAGATATCTTAGATATCTCAACCATTGGGTCATGTGATAATAACCTGTTCCGAAAAGTCGGAAGGTTCGATTCCTGGTTAGGGTGTCATTTTTCGCAACAAATTCTATACAATATTTGGGTATGTATTGCAAATTGTGTGTGCTTTCCCATCAGAATTGCCAATCGTCTTTCCAACATCCTTTTTATGAGCACTATTATATACATAATTCGTAATTTTTAATCTTAATTATAACAAATCATACAAAATATTATTTTTCCTGCTTTTTTCCAATTTGTGTTGCTTTGCCTTGATATAAAATCAGTAACAAATTTCAGAATTAGCATAATTTTAAATGTTTCAAAATTAATTGTTAATTTAAATAACAAATTTTATTTTTAGTACATAACTTTCAGATAACATAAAGTTCAAAATCGAGATGTAAGACATGTTAAAGACATCTAAAAGACGTCTTTAAGGTGTCTTTAAGCGTGTTCCGATTTTGGATTGTTTTGGTTTACTACATTTAAAATATATTACAAATAATTAATTCTTAATTGCTTCTAATAAAATTGTGATTAAATTTTTGCTTTTATTAATTATAGAATTATGAAATTGTTAAGTATTTGTTACTAACTAACACTATTTTGCAACACAAATGTGAATAGCCATTTCCAATGTATTTTTACTTGCTAAACAAGAACCCATTGCCCATATTTAGCTATTATGTCACAATTTTGAAAAAAGTGGAGTTAAAGACAAAAACAATGAGAATTTTTCGTTAATATCGCGAAAGTATCAACTTTTTAACTTTACAATTTTATTTTGATATGAAAATTTTGTTTTATACGATTTTTTATTTTCAAGATAAGACAATTTGAAAATATCTTTTTACTCATGTAATACACATACAACAAAGAATTTTATTCTAACTTAACATTGCATTATGTAGAAGAGCTGTTGTTATACTTTTGGATTATAATTTCCTGCTATTTAATATTATAATCTTCATGCTATTATATTTTGTTAATTTCATATTACTTTTTTATTTAATACGATTATATGATGTAAGTATAAAAGCATTTACTTTCTATATAATGCAGTATTAAAAAAGATTTTTTCCACATGGAAAGAACGGTTTTTACTGAAGTATCTAAAAATTTAGCTAGAAAATAATTTTGTTGGATTATCAAAATAATGTAATAATTTAACGCTCAAACTCTGTTAAAATATCAAAATTCCTACATAATTTACATATTTTAATAGTTCAACAAAATTATTTCCATTATATTATTATCAGTATCCATCTAAATTTTTAAATACTTCAGCAAAATCTTTTCATATGTACCTGGGAAAAAATGTTTCATATAATTATATAAGTTATATAAAATTATATAAAATTATATACAATTATATATAATTATTGACATATTTTATATACAATTATATATAAAATTTTTCCCGGGTATTACATGGGAAAAACTATTTTCAAATTGTAATATCTCGAACACGAAAATGAACACGAAAGTCATACCAAACAAAATGCATTTTAAAGGTAAAAACTTTTATACTTTCGCATGACATTAACAAAATTTAGAAAAATATTTTGCTGCCAGTGCAATAGAAATTCCATAAAACTCTCAAAATCATCACTTTGATTTTTCCATTTTTTTCAAAATTGAGATATGATAGCCAAATTTGAACAACGAATTCGTGTTTAATGAACAAAACTAAACCAGAAATGGCTATTCACACTCGTGATGTAAAAAAACGATTAAATTTTATGAAAATATTTACTAAAGAGGTGTGTTCTGAGATACATCGCTTTTTAGGATTTATAAATCACCGAGTATATAGCTGTAATAATATTTAAATACATATTTCCTACTTGTAAAACTTTGCAAATACTAAAATGCGTTTTGCTATTAATCTCACGTA
Organism: Cephalotes varians; assembly: GCA_037157785.1. Taxonomy (NCBI): domain Eukaryota; kingdom Metazoa; phylum Arthropoda; class Insecta; order Hymenoptera; family Formicidae; genus Cephalotes; species Cephalotes varians. The sequence continues at coordinate 400,104 of JANQDE010000085.1, forward strand.
TCAATCTATTTTGTCAAAGTTCCGTGATTTTTACATGCTGGTCATAATACTTGAAGTACAATGCAAGGTAAAGCTTACCATTTTTCATATTTGATGATCACATTATAAATAGTTAAAAATATAAGATATATATATATATATATATAAAGTTTATAATATATTATTAACGTTAATATTAATTTGTAATTGATATGAATTTTATTGTGCAATCAATCTCTGTAAAAGTAACCTCTCTTTCTAATACAACTTCCGTAAAAATAATTTCGTAAATCTCTCAATAGTTTCTCCTTTTGCGCCAATACATACACTAATGCATGCGGAAATAGCTTTCAAGGTTATGCATCTGTTGGAACTGTATTTGTGTGTATAAGCGTCGTCACCAAAAATAGAGATAAAGGAAAAATTACTTTTACGGAGATCGGTCGGTCTCAACAAATTACTTTTATGGAACTTAAACTATAAATACTAAAAATTTTTCTTTTTTTTGTATTATTTCTCTCGTTTGAAAGATATAATTATTCAGCAAACGAAAACGGATTAGAATGAACAAATTCGATTGAATATCATTTCTTGATCCATGGAAATGGAATTAAATCGCATAGAAAATACACAAAGTTAATTTGTATCTTATTCTCCGAAATGCTGAAGATGAATATGAAGGAGAAAAAATTAACCTTTTCAGAATGTGAATGTAAAATAAATTACGTACGATTGTGCGAATTATTAAACAAATTATTCATTTCTTTGAACCCACAACAATAAATTAAATGCAATGACCCAGATGCAAAGTCCAAAAACAGGATATAAAACGTCTTTAAAGATACTTTTAAAGCGGTTTTTTGCAAATTTTTGCAAATGTTTTTAAGACGTCTTTTTGGTGTCTTTAAGATTATATCCCGACTTTGTGTTGTCTGGGAACCCAGCAAACACAATGTTACATGTAATGTATATGTTAGTTGTAATTTCCTACTCAACAATGTAATTGTTACGTAACACACGTGTTATGTAACAGTTACATTGTTGAGTAGGAAATTACAACTAACATATACGTTACATGTAACATTGTGTTTGCTGGGAACATATATATGTATATACAATATATGTGTGTGTGTGTGTGTGTGTGTGTGTGTGTGTGTGCGCGCGCGCGATGTGTACTCACACACGCGCGCGCGCACACACGCATACGCGCGCGCGCGCGCGCACGCACGCACACACATACACACACACACACACACACACACAAATTGCTTTTTACAAATAAAAGTAATTAATTATTCAACCATTTTTAAGTTTTCAATTACAATACAAAACAATCTTTATATTCCGACAAAAATTATTTTTAATATAATAAAAAATATAATAAGCAAAAATCGATTTTACATAAATTGAATTTCGAGAATTCAATTCTGTCACGGACAGAATGTCAAACAAACGGACAAAACAACGGACAAAATGAATTAAACGTATGATAATTCAGCTTCGCATTCGTTACGATTCAAAAGATGAATCGTGTATTCAATTTGGTTGGATTTATACTGATTGGTACGAAATTTTGATAATCGGAATTAGTTCAGATTCAAATCTTGCGAACAAGACTATTCGCATTTTCTAATACGCATTGATGTCTAACTATTATTCCTGTGAAACATTCGCTTTTGAATTCCCCATTCCTCCACGTATTCAAATGGATAGCTGGTATGTTTCATCTTTGCGAGCTTTGCGATAGATTCAAAAAGTAAGCTGCTAATCCATATGTACATTGATACTTATTGCAGATAGATAACGTATTCAAAAAATCAAGATTTAGCGACGCTGAAATGAAAATTTTTTAATTTTTTCCAATCTGTTTTCGTTTGCTATTATGATATTATGATGATCTTCTAAGATCTATGATTAAAAATATTAGTACTTTTCATTAAATATGGTCTATTATATGATCATTAGAAGTATTGGCTATTAAAAATTTTAATAAGAATGTGTTACAATATTCATATATTATTTCGGGAATTATAGAACTTGAAATTATATACAGGTTCTGTTTGAGACTATTTGTACACTATTTTAAAATAAAGGAAAATGATTTTTAAAAATGCTGATCAAAAATGTTTTAAGAACATTAAACGAAAGTTGTATAGTCTGAAGAATGACAAATAATAGCAAAATTTTTGAAAGACTGATTTTTCAAAATCATAATAATCACTTTTTTAAATGGAATATAATATAATTCCTTTAATTATTCTCCATAGCCTCTCTTAAAAAAGCCGTGTTAAATGATAATTGAATTCATTCTTGCCTCTTTTCGTGTTGTCGAGTGATTAATTAATCGCTACGTTTACTTCGTGAGCGGCTGACATCGCATAGTTTGACAATTATGCATATTGAGAGGTTAGTAGTAATAGTGTAATATTAATTATATGCATTTAAGAATTCAAGCATTTAAGCATAAGTATAGTGAAAAATAAAAAATAAAAAGCTAAGAGCGTCTGTGAAGTCTAATAAAAGTATTAAAATAAAGTTATCAGAAAATAAGTAGTTTATAAGATATGATCGAAAAATGAATAGTTTATAATATTTTATATTTTATATTTTATTCCGACACTTATTGACATAAAATATAAAATATTTCGTAAACCGTTCACTCGTTAAATTTATTTTTTAATAATTGTACCTTAATACTTTTATGTACGAAATAACGAGATGAGTCAATTGGTGTAAAGAAAACTTAGTTTTTTTTCAAAAAAATTATGTATATAATATAATTACAGTTCACAATATGCAATTATATACTTTTTTTAACTTCACATATTTTCTGAAAAGCAAATATGTATTTCTTTTACATCAATTAATTAATTTCATTATTCTGTGCATAAAAGTATTAAATATACAATTACCAAAAAATGGATAATTTACGACATATTTTATATTTTTATGTAAAAAAATGCCGGAATAAAATGTAAAATATTTTGTAACTATTAATTTTTCGATAACTTTACTTTAATACTTTTATATGTAGAATAACAAAAAAATCTCATATTCTGTAAAAAAATTATAAAATTTTATTTTAAAAAATAGCGATGATCTCCATGTGATTTTAGTAAATCAATTTTTCGGAAATTAATTTTATCATTATTTCTCCCCCTTTAGACTATACAACTTTCCTTTTTTTTTCAAAATATTTTTGATAAAACTCATTTTCCTTCATTTTAATATGGGTACTCTTAGACTTATATTAAAAATCCGAAGTAAATAAATTTATCAGAATCCTGATACAGCGAAAGAAATTAAAGCGTTAGATATAATAAAAATAAGATTGATTCTTATCTAAATAATAAAGGTAATATTTTATATCAATATTTACGTTTTTGTTATTGCAATGCTATTTAATAATCTCTAAAAATAAATAAAAAACTATGTAAAAAGCAGCAATATATATTTAAATTTATCACGCTTTAAGGAACTTTCCTTATAAGATGACGAACTTTTATTAATTAAATACGGACTTTTTGGTATGGAGACTGAAACATCAGCAATTCATGTAATACATATCAGTAATCTAACTAACAAATTCTAAAAATTATACGCAGTTATCTCGGGTAATGACTAGCTTTTGACTCGATTATGACAATATCTCACTCAAAAACGGAAAGTCAGTCAAAAAATGTAAAGTAAAAAACGTAGTTTGAATCAGTGATCGAGCAGAAATATGAGTTACAGTTTACTTGCAAAATATATTCAAGCCATTAACATTACTATTTTATTCGTTACTCTAAGAAGTATAAGCAATTCTTAAAATTTTCACGCGGTTTTCAATCTGATATACGATTTGATATTATCCCAGATAGCACATGGATGTCCACTGGACGTCCATTGGACGTTCGAGTTCGAACATCGGGACGTCCATAGGCTAACCAAATATAGTCCGACGAACGTCCATAGGAAATCTTATGGACATCTGTTATTCACAACTTCGGACGTCCATTGAACATCCGAAAAAAGATCTAAAATGGACCTAATTTTCAATGCTCTACTATTCATAATTATTGGTGGAATAAACTTAAAAAATATATAAAGAGAAATTTAGGAGCAATAATAAAAATCTAAAATACAGGATAATAT
>JANQDE010000085.1:404994-436448 GCA_037157785.1 Cephalotes varians
TTTTAAATATAAGAATCAACAATAATTATATATGAATATAGGTCCAAAACCGGATTTCCTATAGACGTCCAAATATCAGTCATTAATGGATATCCGAAATTGGATATACGATGGACGTCCATTTCATGTCCATGGACGTGCGGACATAAAATGGACACAAAATGAATGTCCATAGGACGTCCTGTGCTATCTGGGATGTAATGCATCATTAACGATCGATTAAATTTCTTAAATAACTTTCATACAAACGCGAGATGATTTGATTAAACTCTTAATTCTCTCAATCGAGCAATGATACTTGAAATAAAGTCTCGATTTCTAAAAGAATTTCGAAAATAAAACACATAACTAATATACATTAACTAAACTTAATAAACATATATAACTTAATATTAATTATGTTTTACAATAGCCATAATTAAAATATTTAATTATTGAATATATTTAGTTATAATCTAGTTATATATAATAATATATTTAGTTGATGATACGAAGAAAACAATATTTCATTGCAACTTCCACATGTACATATTGTATTGTATATAATGTCCATACTTATTTATATAAATGCTATATAACACATGTTTATAAGTGACAAATGGACATTATATGTAACTGACTCTTGTTTACTGAGAACTTTTTTTTTTACTGAGCTCTTTCTACAATATAAGGTTTGTTCGCATCGTAATGCCCCAACATGCTCCTATTTGCTCCAACACGTTCCATTCTATAATATACGTTACGTAATACTATAGATTGGAACGTGTTGGAGCAAGTAGGAGCATGTTGGGGCATGCGAACAAACCTATAGTGTCAGTTCTACCATCTTCAGTTAGCTTGATCGGCTGATTAAGTTTAACTGTGATTGGTCCATTCTAGTCAACGACAAATAGGATTGGTTAACTCCAATGGAATAATCGATCGATCAAGCTAACTGGAGATGGTGAAACTGACCCATTATATATTAGATTGTAGGTAAATGGTAATGTCAAGTAGCTGTATATTCAATAGTCGGCAAGGTGACGTCATCTCGCGTGCGCGTACCATCGGTCGAGTTCGGGTCGACTCGGGCGACGCTCGGCAGCGCGAATATTCAAGAATTCGAATGCGCAGTTCGCGCCGTACGCCATGGACGATCCGTGATTTCCCTCGCTTTGTCTTCGAAATACATTTGGGCGATGCCACGACATTACTTGACGTCCTTAAATGATCCTCGCGAGACTATTTTCAGGACGCTCGTCCTCCGACGTCTCCGGCTCAGTACTCAACTTGCTAAAATCGCGCGGGTTCGGCCGTTTCTCCAGGAACTTGAAGCTCCTGCTGCGACGATTCTCTAGCAGGCTCGTCAGCTTGAAGTTCTCCCGCCTATCGGCTTCCCAACGCATCCTCTTGCGCATCGTGAGTAGACATCCTGTGCGATTGGAACGTATTCGATTAATTTTTTCGATTAATTTACATGAGAGTGTTGCTAAAAACGGTAACCCGAAAATCTGCTCGAGTGAACGCCATTAAAGTTCGTTATAGACGCGCATGCGTGATATTAAAAAAATTATGTTATCCTGTTTTAAAGATGTTTAGACTATACAGGCTATGTTCCGTTATTTACTGCAAGTATTGCAAATAGCATTTTGTTCTTGTTTAACATTCGGTGAACAATAAGGATGAAATGCTATTTGCAGTACTCGCAGTAAATAATGGAATGCAGTCACAATATCAAGTAAAAGTTATCGAAATTTAAAAATTGCAGGTTTTTTTATGTTTATACTATCTAAAATCTAAAATAAATAAATTTACATTGCAAAAAAAGTTCAACTATCATAAAATAACGTAGTTATTTTAGACATAGTTTTTGATGTCTTCAAGAACGGAATATTTATAATTAATATTTTTCCTAATCAATAATGAAAAAATTTTGGTTCTGAACATGTCCTGAAACCAATTGCAAAAAACAAAACAACGAATAATTTGATTTATAATGGCTTATATGCACATTAGGTCATATTATATAAAACTTAATATTTAAAAAAATTTAATTCGTATTGTTACTTCCTCATCAAATTTGCAAATCAGTGCTACTACAAAAAGCAATTTTACACAAGAATTAATGCAAGAAATCAAATAACTTTAAACTAATAAGAGAATTTTACTTAAATTTTACACAAATACTTACATGTCATAATAGAATAATATATAAAATTTTTATATTTTTGGTAGTAAAACGTGACACATATATCCTTGATTGAATTACGTATTCTCTAAAAATGCTATCTTATTAAAAAATCTACGATTTCTGACATTAATATTAATTTTTCTTGGAGCAACAAAACAAATAATTTATAATTGCAATTATTATACTTGCAATTTTAATTTTCTTCTACTCTTTAGATCGGTTCATTAAAAGAAAAATAATTTTTCATCTAAATAATTAATAACATTATTGTAACGATCAATGATGCAATGTTCAATGATGCAAAATAGTTGTTTCAAGCAATACATAAAAAAAAGAAATAATTAAAATGGAAATGTGGATATCTGAAAGAATCATAATTATTTTCTAAAATTTTTCAATTCCAATATTTATAATTTCATATAAAATTTTATTTTATTGTAAGTGATTGTAAGTATATAGTTATCCATTTGACTCCAAAGAGCCGATATGGTATTCAACATTCAAACACAAAATTTTATAAGTTTAGAAAGTTTTACGATAGGTGTACAAATGCAGGTAAAAGAAATAATAAATTAAATTAAGATTGAGATTGAACTTCCTTATCTATGACGAATAAAAATATGTACATCAATGTAGAGAACAAGGTAGAGAAAAAAATTAGAAAGAATAATACAATATATTAAAGAATTAAGATAACATATATTTTTTATCTATATACATAAACAACTAAGAAAAAAAGGAGTAGGGTACATCAAATATAAAATTAAATATAATAACATAAAAGATTTGATTTAAAAAATCATACATTCAATATTTACAATTTAATAAATTGCAGTATAAGTACACAAAATGCATAATATTTTCAAATTAATATAAAAAACATAAGCGTATAAGAAACAAATATTAAAGTTTAAAAAACTTAAATAGAAAAATAAGTATAATTCAAATATATAATATAATAGGAACAATATTGAATAATTCTGTTGCTACAGATTTGTTCATAATGATCTGAAGTTTGGGAATGATAATTATCGCATGATAAAAACAATTCAATAAATTAACGATAAATATAATAATTATTTCCTTTCGAATTATTGTTATTATGCAATAATTATCATTTCTAAATTTCAGTTATGTATTATNAAAAACAATTCAATAAATTAACGATAAATATAATAATTATTTCCTTTCGAATTATTGTTATTATGCAATAATTATCATTTCTAAATTTCAGTTATATATTATAAAATATATATATATATATATATATATATATATATATATATATATATCTAGGTGTTTAATAAATATAGAAAATAAATAAACACACACGTGCACAACAAGACACAACTGCCACAACAAAAGACAACCACAATCAAAGGAACATTTATTTCTGTTCTACTAATTTAGAGAATTCAACAGCTGGTTCATCATAATGATGTCTTGTTTCTCTACCTCGTTTTTGGCATCTCGCTACAATGGCAGCAATTGCAATGCATATCGTAATAAAAGAAACGGCTGCTGATCCAAGACCTAGGATCAATTTTGTCATATTAGTCTTTTCAATATTGGCATCTTTAATATCAGGATGTATTAAGATCTTGGATTGATGCTGCTTAGCAGATTGTGAATTGTCAGAATTGTTCACTCCTAAAAAAGAAAAAGGATACATTTAAATGAGATATAACATCACAGACTAAATCTTAGTTATTATAGAACATAAAGTTATACCTTGTAAAAATCTATAAACTTTCTTATTATTTAATTCTACTACATATATCTCAGAACCATCTTCTGTTACATGCAGATTATGTGGATTATCCATATTTTTCTTGGGCTCAAACATTGATAATATCTTTCCAGAATAGATATCAAGTACAAAGCCTTTTACTGGCGCCGGATTACTTGTAGCTGGATCAGGTCCATTAACTAGATATAACTTTTCTCGAGCGTAGGCAACACTGTAAATTTTTCTACCAATAACAGGATGTCTATATTCCTTATGGAATGTACCATTGCTGGCAAAGAAGCATAATATCCTGCCATTTTCTCTATCAGCGAGATAAAGATAATTTAATTCATTCGCGAGTGCTAAAGCATGCGCAACGAGAAATGCGTATGGTGGAGGCAGCGAATAGGCGAACTCTAAAATTGAAGTTTAGCATTTATTTAAATACTGTTCATCGTTATTGATATCAATTTCATGTTTATTATTACCTCTATTGTCCCAATGTCGTCCCCATTCTAGAATTAGTTTACCATTTTTATTATACTTAAGTATTCTAGAATTGCAATATCCATCACTGACAAAAAAGTCACCATTATTATGTACAGCAACATCGGTTGGTTTACAAAATCTGTTGCCGTCGTTACCAGGAACAAAAGCCTCTCCCAAAGTTATGGATGGCTTCAGTATGTTGCTATCGAATAATGCACCAGCATGATCGTTAGACATACTTGTCTCCGAACTAAGTTGTGCACGTTTCAATTCTTCCATGTGTTTTTTTATGTCTTGAGCATCAAACTTGAATACCTGATGCATTGCTACATCAGTAATCCAATAATTCCCAGACTGATCGATAGTCAAACCATGTGGGAGATAAAACATGTTCTTTCCCCATTCCGATATCACCTTCCCACTTTTATTCAAAAGAATTATTGTGTTTTGTGCTATTGGCCCATTATTTGGATCAAATCTGTTTTCATTATCGAAACTATTAGGACCCCAAACACGATCCCCTCTATGAAACACCGCAACATTACCATTTGGATCCATAGAAACTGCTGATGCTTGAGTAAGTTTCAGTTGTGCACCCCATTGCACATCCCATACTATATCTGAAAAGAATATAACAAACATAAGATATGAATTATAGATTTCAATAAACAAATGGTTGATATTTACTTTTATCCAAAGTATCTTTGGTCACTTGCTCCTCTTTGTCAAGGTGGCTATTAGCTTTTAAATATAAATGGTTTTTTGTATTTTGTTGATTATAAGGTCGCACTAAAGATTCTCTATCTCTATTATCAAGATCCGAATATTCTTTATCATCATCAGAATATTCATTTGAAGCAAACTTGGTATCAGGTAAATGCTACAATACAAAAAAAAATTTTCTTTTTTATGTCTACATATAATTTATTAAATAATTTATATAACATTAAATAAAATTTATGTAACAATTTTTATTATTATACATTAATATAATTTCTTGAGTGATTTGTGTAACATGCTATATTATATCTTGATACTTCTTATAAAAATATGATATATAATTAATCATTTCAATATTAATTTTTTCTGTTTATCCTACGAAATCTCTGCATGTAATTACCTGACCATTCAAAATATCTCTCAATGCTGCTTTGGTATGTACTAAAATGTGGAGTAGAATTAAAACGGCGCAGATAGTGTCATATCGAAAAGTCGTCATTTCGCAAAATCGACATTAGGTATTTTCAATCTATCAATATCTGAAACACCAGCAACGCCTGTAGTACTGGATAATATCAAAGATTCTTGTAACTTTACGCGAAAATATCTTAGCGAATCGAGAGAATTTTATAAAAAGTCGCGTCTATGTCACACTTCGGAGCACATACGACAAACTAGTAATTTCTTCTTGCAATTAGCATCACTCAAAGTAGTACATCGTCATCTAGCATCTTTGTTTATCGCATGTATTGTTGCGAAACAATTTTAAGCACATATGTCGGCGTGTCAAGAGAACGCACATTTCCAACAAGTGGCGTTAGGCGACATGACGCCATAATATTTTGGAGTATATTTTACCGATGTTCTCCTTGCGTACATTCTTAACTTCGATCGATAGCACAAGCTAAATAGTTTCGCAACATTCGCGTGTAAGGGCGCTACGTGTATCGTTTTGTCAATTTTCAGAGAATTGATAAAAAATATATTTCTTAGTGTTCTCTTTTTGTCTCTGGTTATTATAGTTTCTAAAAGAAATTTAGTGAATTATTTTCATAAAATTTATTATTAAATTTATTGTTAAATCTCCAACATTAAATATTTTTTCAATTGAATCTTTAATTAAATCTTTGTCAAAATAAATAAACTCCGATTAGAAATAATATAAAAAAAGTAATTTTTTTATTTACTTACGTTCCTATTAAATCCATTATTTATGTTTATAGTTACTATTCTTTTAAATAAAATAATATTTTTTGAAAATATTATAATATTAATTTTATTTTATTAATACTATTTTTGTTTATTGTTTATATTATGTATTATATATTATGCATTTTTTTGGTTGATGATTAATATTAAATAATCCTAGTATTTTATAGGTATAATTTAGAAATTTTGTGTGTTGTAAAGAGAGAGATATATACATAGAGACAATAAAATTAAATTTACATCAAAATATTCTCTATTTTGAAATAATTAATATTATATATCATATCCCATTATTTACGTTTCATTATAGTTATATTTTTTTTATAAAAGTGGAAGATAATATTTTCTGCTTTATTTTATTTTATTGATATTATTTTTTTATATCATACATACTTAAATTTTCTACATAAGTTATTAATAATAAGTGCAGATATTTTATTGATAGTAGTCCAGAAACAGTCCAAGAAATAGAGAAATAGAGATGAATATTATAGTTGACAATGCTTAGAAAAGCTCTGAATTTTTATATAAATTTTATATTACTTAAAAATTTTAAATTTGTGAATTTACGAATTTAAAAAAATTTTTTTAATTGTTAACATTAAAAAGGATCTTAAATTTAAAATCGAGAGAAACATTTGTTATTATATTCTTTTTTAAGTAAATATTATTTAGTATTGACGTCCAGCTAGGCTTTTATGCTCTTTTTATTTTAATTTATTTAATTAAAATTTGTATTATTTATTCATCAATTGAAAGTGGCAAATTATTATTTGCAATTCTTCACTACTACTCAGATATTTTGATTTCATTAATATTTAAAAACGTGAAAAAATAATTTTCTGTTATAATCAAGATTGCGCGGATAAAAATTATTTGTTTCTATTGATTAAAAACTAATGTTCAAAACTAATGTTCAAATTGGAAAGTAGGATGTTCTATATCAATGAATCTATGAAAGTTTTAAATCAAACATTTCGGATAAAATATATTCAATATAACTTTAAAAGATTATTTATCGCGACTTTCTTTATACAATTCGGAATCTAAGTTTAAGGGTTTTATTAATTTTTACAAAACTTATTTCTGTAATTTATTTTCTCAACTTCGCACGCTATAATCCATACATGAATGAAAAGCTTCACCGGTTGAATACTTCGAAATCCAATAGAGTCTATATTCGTCAGACGATGTCGTCGGAATTTGTCACGAGGATTTCCCGGCATGGTCTCGTCTGGAAGGGTTGAGTTTATATACTGGAATCAATGCAGTCTCGTTCGAGCATGGTTTACATTCCTCATCCAATCTTCCCTCCTTGCATTCCTTGTCGTTCGATTTGAATTATTTTATGACTTTTCGGCTTTATTTTCATAACGCATAAGATTAAATTCACGATTAAACTTTTTTGTCTTTAATGTGCCAAGAATTGAAAGAGAAACTTTCTTGAATATAGTTGGAGTGGAACTTTCAGCAAACGAGAAAAAATGTTTTGCAGTAATGAAACTGGACCAAAGAAAACGTGAATTTTTACTTTGTGCGATAATGAAGCAATTAAACATCACAGTTAATTCTTATCGATTAATTTAAATAAAAATGCAATCAATTTTAACAAAGCGCGACACCATTATATCGCTTCAATTAGTCAGTTTTAAAGATGCGTTTCGCACAAATGACGTAACGTCCCAAACAATTTAGTTATCGCTGAATGGTGCGTGTCGTTGCCCCATTATATTCATTGTACTATCCCTGTCATTTCATGAAGTATACGCACGAGATGCGTTCGAGTACTATCCTACAAAACCTATAACAATGGTAGTGCCCATCCTATCGTTAGACAGAAAGCGTCGATTTCGCATTCATCGCGTTGTTTGCATCGACGCCGAGTTTTCATCTTAAATTGCAGACGACAATGAGTTCTTTATTATGGTGAAAGAGCGCGCGAATGTCAGCTGCGAATAAACATAAAGAGATGTAGGACCTTTGGTATTCCGCTGAAAAACCAGTATGCTCTCGACAAGCGACGTTACGAGTCCTTCTCGTCGTAGGACGAAAGGATTTGACAATCGTTTTGTTCTTCTCTTTTTTTCGCTATCTGCTTTTCTCGTCTCTCTCTCTCTCTCTCTCTCTCTCTCTCTCTCTCTCTCTCTCTCTCTCTCTTTCGCCTCCTTCCTATCCGCGATTCATTTATCTTTTTTTTGGGAAATGCACTGCAACGGAAGGAAACTAAGCTTGTAAATCCATTTAGTGCGGTCTTTTCAGGAAATAAAAAAGTTCGACGGTCTCTGTTTCTATGCTAAGCAGTTAGGCGTGCTGTGCAAACGTCGCAACAAATTTTATACCGTGATTATGTCTTCAACCTGATTCTTCCTTTTTTTTTTTTATCAATTCTTCTTGCACTTTATGTTTTTTTAATTAAAGCGTATAAAAAAGTCTTTTAACTAAAGGTACATAAAAGAGGGGATCTTTCTATTAAGATTCCTAATTTAAAAATATCTTTATCGATTTTTGTAACTAAAAGTTAAAGCTTTGAACTCTATCAATGTAAAGTAGATCCAGTAATGTAAAAAATGAGTGCTTAAAAATAACAAAATAAAAATTAAGAATCAAATGAAAATAATAATGAGTTACGATCCGAGTTTTAATGCCAAAGGTTATACAATAAATATTCTAAATATACAAACGTTTCGACTTCTATCAGATTATCTTCAGTTTCAAATATGAAAATGATATCAAAGTCAGTCAAACATACAAATTGTAAATAATGTTCAAAGTCAATTATAAATCTAAAAATTACTAAGTTCAAATCAAAATAATTACTAAGCTCAAATTGGACGTACCTTGATAAATAGAAGCTTAAATTGTATACGGTTCTAAGTATAGTTACAATCAGAGATGCTACAGAGATTAACTACTTTCTACAGAGATGCAAGAGATACGTATGCATTATGCTTTTGTCAGAATATGAAAATGTCTTTGTCAGAATATGAAAATCTTAATTAACAGATAGTTGAAATGCAAATTAAGTGTAATGTTTTAAAAATGTTGGAAAATTGTTAAAAATTAAGATTTCCTTTCTCTCTCTTTCTTTCTCTTTCTGTTAAATAATTATTATTTCTCAAGAAATAAATTAATGAATAATTTTTATTAATATAATCAATGAATAATTTGTATTGATAATTTATTGTTGATATTGAATATTCTTTTATTAACAAAATAGATAAAAAGTTTATGAATTTTTTTAGTTTATATATTATTAACTAAAAAATAAATATTGTGTAAATAAGTAAACATAGCTAGATGTAAAAATTATATTACTGTTATTATATACTTAAAATATTTTTCGGTAATATATTTATACGATTAGTTCGATTGCGTTGACGCACTTTTCGATATGTTGCCGAATAGCGTTATCGTTTTCAACTATCTCGGAATCTACGAATGCCCGGATTTTGTCAAGAAATATCGCCAACATGCAAACGTGCAGACGCGAATGCAATTCGCGGAGATTCTTTAATCTCATCCGCCGTGTATCTGTGATGGCCGTTCGCGCAGATACCGTTGCCACGTATCGAGTTCGGTTTCACGCGCTTAGCGTTTAAATTGCAAAGTCGACGCCTGCCTTTGATAGTTGTTGAGGGATAAACGGGACGCATATATGCAACGACACGGAAAAGGGCGAGCAGAAAATAGTGAGATGCGATTTTGCGTGTCACGGAGATGACTGGCGTTTATCAGAGTGTACATGCAAAAACCTGAAGACATGAAGTTAACCTTTTGTTTCCCAAATTTTGACATAACCGATGAAGTTCTCATTTCTATCTTTTCCCCAAAAAACTTTAGAAATAATTTAATTTATTTAAAAAAAAAAGTTTCGGGCAGATAAAAAATAAAAACAGATTTTTAAAGATATGGAGTATTAATTTCACTTTTTATGTAGAAATTTTATGTAGAAATTAATATTAAACACGATCGAATTATATTTTTTGATAGAACACTTGAAACACTCTTTCCGCCAGATTTATGAAAAAGATCAATCAATAACAGCTCATAAAATTTACATTAAATGTATCTGAGAATCTGAGAATCTGAAAAATCGTCAGATACTCTAGCGCTTCTGAAACACATTTGTATACTACTACATGCGTATTTATCATTGCACGGAAAGAAGTGGGAAGATATTAAAGGAAGATTTAAAAAACTCGAAGAAACGATATTATATATACATATATATCGGAACTTGCTGAAATCTCAATCTACAAATTTCACTGTCGGTTTTCTGTCAAGAAAATAAGCTCGCCAGACAAGTTTCAGTCTATACTGTTGAAAGCACTACCGATCGATAACGCATGTAGCGCTCGTAATAATAAATTACCTAGACGCGAAAAGCAAAGTAGCGATCCGCGCGGCTGAATGTCAACGAATACGTGCAGATTATCAAATGAATTTCTATTTGATCCTTGTTGCAAGTATTTCGATGCTAATCTTGTACATGAAACAATACATTTTACATGTGTGCAGATTCTTGTTGCTTGTTTTTTATTCGAAAGTTTAGTCATTTTATATATAAAGTTTTTTAACATTTAGTTATACTGCTGTTTTATTATACTATTTATGTTTACTGGATGTAAATCTGTTACCTCTTTTAATGGATTAAACAAATTTATCATAATGCGTAAATTAGCATTTTTCGCACGTTTCTCGGTTTTTTTTTACTTTTTTATAATTAAGAAGGCTATTATATGTTGCGCCCAGTGCTCGTTCTTATGAGTTTTGCCACCGTTATTACATTTGTCAACTGAGAGAGCCGATCGATGATATCGATCGGTCAGTTCGACAGATGACAACTCGTCAAGGAGAGATAAACAAGAGCGAACATACAGGATTTTGGAGATAGCTGTCTAGCTGTGCGGTCGCGTCGCTGACAGCCCCAAATTATTTATCTGTTTCTACTACATATGTGTGGCTTGAACGGGAGGGGTCCTCAAAATGTCGCGTCCGCGTAGCTCGAAGAATATCGTTAACACGCGCAACACAAACGGCACTCGCGAACCGCGAAATAATTAATGCGACACTTTTAAGAGTAACACAGAACTTTAATAATAACACCAAAGAAACTGTGCAAACACGTATATAATAGAAACAGATAAATAGTTCGGGGATCAATGACGCGACCGCACACCTAAGACAGTTATCTCCAAAATCCCGTATGTCCGCTTTTGTTCATCTCTCCTTGACAACGGATTGTCATTTGTCGAACTGACCGATCGATATCATTGATCGGCTCTCTCAGCTGACAAATGTAATAACGGGTAGCGAAACTCATAAGAACAAGCATTGGGCGCAACAATATGTATCACTTGTCATTCCGGAACTTACCTGTAGTACAAGAGAAAAAGACAAATCTGAGAATTATCACGAATAATAACTGTACTTCCGCGCGTAACGCAGATAATAAAATGTAAGCAAGGACAAAGAGTAGTGCGAATCCAAGCTAGCATGATAACCGTGAAGGTCAGAATTTCTCCCTCGTAGGGAGATTAACAGGGTGTACTCTTGTACTGGCGGTTATTATGCTGTGCCGTGCCGCGAAAATTAATTACAAACTCCATGCCCTGTTCCACAAGGGCATGGAAAAGCGGTGAGGTGGAAGGCTGAAAAAAAAAATATTATTGCGCACGAGAAACTCTTTGCATCTGCATATGCGCGCGCATCGGAAACACCGTTGCATTGTCAGCATTGAGGTGTATTTACGGGACGGAGAGGGTTAAGGGCTTTATACCACAACTTTTACAGCCCCTTCTTGACTATAGCTTGTATCATTCTCTTGCGCCGTGTTGAAACTTCGATGAATAATTTGCTGACATCCCGACGGGTTTCACGTGCATCGCAGTTTACACGTTCACTGCTAATAAAAGTTTTAAGTTACCAAATTTGCTACTGCTATGACTATTTACAGATATTTTGTATTATTAATTTAATTAAGTTCTTGTACTGTAATTATGACGTCAATTATCGACGCAGTCATAAGAGAAGTGCGAAAGTGCTTATTAAGTTAATTCGGATTAAATTTATTATTGATATGTAAGACGTAAAGTGTATTATTAAAAATTTGTTATTAAAGCGTAGTTATTAAATAAGCGTTATAAACATTTTATTACGCAACATTATTCTAATCAAGAAATAATCCATTTAACGAATTGTTTTAAAAGATCAAAAAGAGATCTAAAATTGATTGAAGAATTTCTATTATATTAGAATTTACATTAAGAGTTATTTTTCCTGAGTTATACCTTATGAAATATTTTTTTCAAGTACTTAACAAGTTTTAAGTGGCATTTTAAAAAAATTATGAGTTTTGATTTACTTGTTTATTTAGTTTTTCACTTTTTTATTTCTCCAATAATAAATTTTTTTTTACACTATGTATTATAGAAAAAAAACTCGACGATTTTTCTCTTTGAAGTCTGTAGCTTTTATTGAGGAACATGTAAAGTAATATCTTGGAAGATTATATACTATATTACCTTTTTCTTTTCCATATATCCTATCTTATCGTAGTGGCGAAGTAGTTGCAGAAAGGATGGTAAATGTGAATGTGTATAGGAACGGAGAGCCCTGGCAAGAGATGCACTCTTTGTTAAATAGCTTGGCTATTAGGTTGTATTCTGTTCTGAAACAAATCGTGCACGTTTAAGAGATAGATCGCGATTACTTGGCACATTCGCTTGTACGTTTAACGTCTCATTTAACTTTCAAATATACTCGCGGGACTTCGGAAGTAACACCAGTTTGGGAAATAGAGCGGTAATACGCATGCATCTTCTGTGCATCGATCATCAGTGTATTATAATTCGAAGATACATCGTATTTGTATACGCAGTTGAACGTAAATTTCTCGTGAAAAAAAAATTGAACCAATAAATTGAATTGCTTGATAATGTTTAGAAGTTATGAATACAAATATTTATATAAGAAAAATGAAATTGTCTATAAAAAATATTTTATATGCTCATTTGTAGATAAATTGGCTGCAAGAGCTAATCATGGCGTATTTATTCTGTTTAATGATTTTTTTCTCTTTCACTTCGAAAATATATTTTTATCGGGGTTTGAATATAAGATTTTCGGTGCTCTGGCATGGAGAATTTTCGACAAATCCGCACACAATGGAGAGAACTCCGTACTTCTAATCAGCCTTGTGATGTTCTCTGTAACTACATGTTACCAGACGAGATAACATTGAACGCGCCTTACGAGTGACACCCGCGTCGGGCGACGACCGTGGAAGATGTAACATTCCGGAATGTGGGCTGCGCTCCTATTCCCAGCGCGTCTCACTTCGGCGCGTTGCAGACGTAATAGAGAGTGCCCAGGCCCGAATGAAGCTGCAGATTCTGCCGTATTCATTCGTCGTCACTCAGAGACGAACGAACCGCCACCGGCGACGATCACGTTCTCGTAAATTAACCGGCGCGTGAGTAATATCACGCCGAATAATATCGGCTTGGTAAAAACAATGCAATACGGCGATCTCGAACATCAGCGCACAACGGTGAATGATAACAGATATGACGAATGTGATTAATTTTGAAAGGCAATTTTCATCCCCCCCCCCTCCCCCCGAGCCAACGACATTAGAGAATCATATAGAATTTGTCTTCGCTGTTTGACATTAAAATACATTTTATAATAATGTAAATAAACTTCTATAAAATATATCAATTAACGTTTTGTGTGGATTTACTTGTCAAAGTTGATTATAACAAATGAATTGAGACGCGCGCGCGCATCCCATTTTGCGAAGCAACTTTTCAACTTTTTTCACGTTGTAAACACAATATTTTATATTTAAACTTTTATTCATAACAATGCTGAAAAAATATAACAAAAAATGTGTAATATTGTACAATGCGACAAATTAATAACAGTAATAAGTTTTTCTTCTTTTGAATTTACAAAGCGTTGAAGTTTGTTATGCGCGGAAGAAATCCTTTTACATCCAATCCGCAAATCTCATAATTCATTATTTTGCCAATTGCAAATCTCATAATGTAATTATGTTCTAAGAGAAAGTTAATTAAAAGCAGCATAATTCCGGCAAGATTATGCTCCAAATCGGGGACTTTGATCAGTGTACCCGTGAGTCTTTTTAGTCAAACTTTTCTCGACATTATGAACTGTGATGCCTTTCTTCTTAATGCGCATCACTGAATGCTCACAAGTCGGCTTTATGATAAAAGATGTCTATATAATAATAATTCAAACCGAAGTCTATTGAAATTTATGCTTCGTCATTCGAAAGATATTTTAGATTTGTCTATTCGTCTAATATTCTCTCGTGTGCTTTCTTAGAAGCTTTTTGTTCTTCATCTCTTAGTTAGTCATTGACATTTGTTATTTGCTCATAAACTAACGTTCAGTTTTTATCCCGATCGTAATTAACGATATAATTACAAGTAAAAGTTTGAGATTGTAAAAGATACATAATATACATTATCCAACAATAATTTTTAAAATCTTTATAAATATTATTATTTATTTAATCATAATATTTATCTAATCATTTTATATATAAAAAAATATACAATAATCAGTTTATTACTTGATATTTATAAAATATTTATAAAATAATTAAGTCAAGGTAATTATTTTATTTAAATAAACAATAAAGTTAAATTATGAATTTATTTATTTAAAGTATTTATAAGCTGTCAAATGTATTTGTTTGAATGTAGGTAGGTGATCTAAATTACATATTTCAAGATATAATAATAACAAATCGAAATTTTACGTATAATTGATTTTGTTTTAATTATTCAATTATTTGCATAAAAGAATTAAAAGAAAACTGTGGAAACGGGGAAATAAATAAGTAGTAATAAATGTATGCTATAATGCAGATCATGTAATATATTACAATCGGACATTGACTATAAGCCAGTATACTGTGGTCGGTACGCTACTAAACCCTTCCGCAAGCAAAATTATTCATTAGCCATTTGCATCCTGTTGAGAGATAGACTCAATGGCTTATGATAATCCTGTACATATTTTCTCAAAGAGAAAGGAGAGATCTGAAACAATCCATAATTATATACTATATTGTTATTTTTCAAACATTACCATCACAAAAAGCTATATAAATGACATAGAGTTGTCGTATATGAAATAACGTTAAAGTGAAAATAAAATATTTATTATTGATAAATATCCTCGTTATTTTGTTTTTATACGCACGATTGTATATAGTCTCGCGACCATACAGAGTGCTTTTTACAATATATTTTTCCAACTGAAAGTAACATTACACCAAAATGTGGGTTACAGTTTCATAAGTACAGGCCATGATGTCCCACAGTCGTATTAGAATGCCCAAGGGTGGCTGATATATGTAAAGATGCAGGAATGATGGTATGGATTGGAGAGGCCATGGGACCCGTGGATAAAGGGTGGTTTGTGAAACGTGGATGTAAAGGTGGATGGATGGTAGATGGGGAGGAGATCGCAGAAAAGGGAATGGCGATAGAGGAACGACTATGAGATAGTGTACGCTCGTGTGTGTGTGTGTGTGTGTGTGTGTGTGTGTGTGTGTGTGTGTATGTGTGTGTGTGTGTGTGTGTATATATACATACATATAGGGAACACGACGATGTGTCTGCCGCCGGCTGGAGCCACGCTGTCGCTGCTGTGGCATCGATCCATTCGCAACTTTTTGTCGCGGCTCGCGCACTGAACGAGATCTTTAACCTGAAACCTGCTATGCTGTAACTAGCTTTCGATTTAGAATGGTGAGAAATCATCTCGCTTAGATCACCCTCCGTACTTTAGCGAGGCTCGGGGGCAAGCTCGGGGATAGTCGAATCGTAACGCACGTCTGACGAGTTCAGCGAAAAGGAATGTCGGATAAGTTTTCGATTTAAATCGTTTCGATATCGATACTCTATGTAATGATACGTAAAATACCCGAATGTGAAAATAATTTATTTCATTTATGATATCGTGTAACGATGCAATGGTATCGACACAATTATCAGAATAAATAATATCAGAATAAATACGAAATAAGGAATTATGCAAACAAAATTCAAGGCGAGATTGATATATACATTTAATTACGAGTTACAACGATTGCTATTGAATATAACTGCATTATTACTTATTATTATGAAACGCATTATCATCTACAACATTGTAAATATTAAAGATAATTACAATGCATATTAATGAATGATATTTGCATTGCAATATATGTATTTACATAATAATAAATCTAAGTAACCAATATGTATTTTTTTTTGCATTAAAAAATCTGTAACGTGATATATTACGTGAGAAATCTTCATAAGATTAATAAAATAAGAGCAAAATAAATTGACACGTAATTTGTTTATCTGCTTAAGAAAATCAAATTATGCAGGAACATCACCATTCCAAAATTCGATTCACTATGTGCCATGATTGGTTCGTGCTTTGACTTCTAAGTTCATGGGACGCACGAGAGAAGCTCGTACAGCGTAATGTAACACGATCTCATTTCTAGTTTATGAATGGGGGATTAAATAAGCTTTGATGCCTAAAATGCATTTTCAGTCGAAATTTATATTCTGTGTTACGATTCTTTTTCGTTATGTTAACATTCCACAACTGATTTTTGAAAATCAACATTTTACGATTTATATATATATATATATATATATATATATTAATTATATATATATTAAAAAGTAAAACATTTTTTGTAAACAAAAACAAATTAAAAATAAATTGTTTACACAAAATAATTTTGTATTGAATTATAACTTTTATTCGCTGCGAAAACTGCTTCTATACATATAAATTGTTTTTATCTTTTATTTCACGTCTTTTGTCTCTTCATGTCGTTCACTGCGGTACAGAGTAATAAAATTTCTCGTTGAATCTTGAGTGGTACTCCATTTTCGTGCAGGATAATTTGTCATTGGAAACTTTGCGAGAAAGTTGGAAATTAGTCCAAGGCGGCGTAACCTATCATACTTTTCAAAGTTTTCCAGAGATTTTTGTAAGTTCACTTTATAACTAAGACACACCTTTAGTAAAAATGCCCCCTACACACACATACACACAACGTACACAACATACACACGTGTCAGAAGGTATTTAATATATTTATAACAATATCATGAGTTGTTTAACATTAGAAAGTTTAACATAAGAATAATTTTTCAGCAAAATTACTATAGCAATATTTAAATATCTAAAGAAATATTGATATTTACCACATGACGTTTGGGGTTTTATTTATAAAAGTTTCACGCGTAAAATTCTGGAAAATTCAAGTTTCAAAACTATGACAATAGGCAAATCCTACTTGTAAAGTAAGTAAGTAAAACATAAAAAAATTCAAACACCTCGATTAAAAAACATATGCACAGCTACATGTGCGATTTAACGTTCCGTACATTCGTATTTAACATTCGTACATATTTTACTTTACTGTGTCTGCGACCTGTTATTCGTTTTGTCGAAACGCAAAATTTTCAAGTACTGTCAAGTGCTTCGCAGCACTGGACACGATCCTCACGAGAGAGCGTAATTGGAAGAGTGGCATCGCGACATCGACCGCGTTAATTAGCGAGCTTCAATCTCCGTGTCCTAAGTGGTTTCTCGCTCGCGGAGGAGTCTAATCGAGAGACTCCAGTAAATGCTTTCAAAAAAAGAATGGATGTCCTTTATTATGAATACTGGTTTGCTAACGAGTCCGAGGACAAATCCGAAGTTTGCGCCATAAATACACCGGCGTACATCAGGAATATTCATCTTTCTCTTCATCCAATTTTACTTTGTCGATATCGAATATCATGTGCGTCATCCGAGCGATTCAGGGTCTCGTTAACATTTCTCTATAATATAAACGCGTACGAATACATAATAGTAAATGTTACTTTGTTTATATTTTATTTGTAATTCAAGATTTTACAATGGAAAAATGATGGGTAAATATGCATTTTAGATTTCATGTCACAAATTTTATTATCTTTTAAATATGTTATAGAGGAGATTGTTGTGAGTAATTTCCCGCAAAAATTAAGTGGGGAGTGGCATTGAATTAAGAACTATAAACTAAAGTTTGAAAATTTTAATGTTTTATTTTAAGTAAATCTTTACAAGAAACATCGTTCAGAACCTTGATTTTGATATATGTCAGAGGTGAGGACTTCTCCGCGATCAATTTTTCCTTATAATTTAATCGGCGGTCTCTTATAATTCTCGAGATATAAATAGTAAAAAACTCACTTTTCTAATTTTATTGTTTTCTTTATATGACACTTCGTATATAATGTGATAATGTATGCGTATAAACACATAATTAGGTGTTCATGAGAAATTATAAATAATTGTAAAGAAATTGTAATATGGAATCTCGCTTGGTGATTTACTCGCGTAAAGTGTATGCGTGGAGTAATGTGTTCCGTCCTCTCTCCTACGAGAGAGCTTCACTATTAAAAAACTAAACACATAGATTTGGGTTGAACCTCGCTTTACGTGGAAAGTTGTAAATTCATGAAGACCCTCGCTTCGCGTGAAAAGTTGTAAACCTATGTGGAACTTGGCTTTGCATTGAAAAGTGTATGTGTGGAGGCAATGTGTTTCGTCCCATCTCCCGTAGGGGAGATTCCATTACCAAAAAATCAGACACATAGGTTTGGATTAAACCTCGTCACATAAAGAAAATTTATATAAATCTTATTGTAAAATTTTAATTTGTTATACCTTCTAAATCAATACCGTCTTCCACTTAATTTTACTAATATTTACCAATAATGAAATTTTTTTATTGGGATTTAAAATTAGTAATCCTGTGCATATCATGAATTATATAATATAATATAATGTAATGATATAAAATGTAAATGTGCAAATGAATTAACTATAAATTTTGATAAATTTGCAGAATATTTGATAGATCGTTTAAATCGCTACAGGATCAAAATCAGATACACTTTGTAAATTAGCAAGTTACCTTGATCTCTCAACTATCGCTACATAAGATGGTAATTTGAAATTCAAGATTACGCTAGTCTACGAGGAAATATTATATAATTAACTCAAGATACCTACGCGTTTGATCGCATGTTACGCGGAGCACTCCCACTTTATTAACCACGAAGTGTATGTTAAATTTAGACTACATTCTAGATGTTCCTCGAGGAAAATGCACTCGGGCAAAACTTTACGAGGAGCAAATTTGTCTTCTTTCTGATCTAATATTTGGCGGTTTGAATGTAACTAACTTTTGTAAAAACGCAAGACCGTTTATGCTACCTTTCATTTTAAGCGAAACGTTTTGTAAACGTCAGGAATGACCCTAGAACCGTTACTATCCGTGGCCTTTTACGTTTTCACGTCCGCGCTATTTTTCCGGTAGAAGATAAAAGCGTGTAAAGTGGAGAGACAAAGGTGGTTGCCATTTCTACAGAGAAATTGCTTTGAATGCTTTAAAAATCTCAGTTTGTTTTATCCGCGATATTTTTTCATTGTTACTCAATAACCGATAAAGCGTTAGTAATAAAGTTTACGTAATTATTATTTTAAAGAATTTGTGAATTAAAATCTTATGACAATGCATTGAGTAGTTTAACCCTTTAAACATTTTTCCTCACACACAAATTTCTTAAAATTTGATATACGAGGGATTTTTTAGGCTGTTCATTACGAATATAGAATCAGATTTTGAAAAGTTTCAAAATCCGCGGATCCGCATTAAAAATGCAAAAGTAAACTCAGTTATTTGAAATCGTATTTGGGAGTTTTTAGGATTACTTAACAAATCTGAAGTAAAAATAGAAAGATAAAAAATGGCGGATCCAAAATATAAAAAACTGATTGATTTGTATGAAATGGAAGCAATAATTCACGATTTTTAATTTGGTAATTTTTGGTTTCAAATTCGAAATCAGTGCTCCTAAATCCTATGAGTATCATCTTTCATTCAAATTAGTCTATTTTTTACAGTTGATTCGATACATCAAATTTGTTACTGAAGATACCAAATTGGATTGCTGATTTTAAATTTGAAATAAAAATACAAAGATTCAAAATAGCGGATATGGCAAATCGACATCAGACCAAAAATTAAAATTGACAACCAAATTGACAACTTAAAAAAAGTGTAACATATATTATGTTACATAGTGCTTCAAAAGATTTAACAAAGGCGTTTTACATACACTTAAAAAAAAATAATTTGCATTATTTCTTATAAATTCAATAATTTTTCCAAATACACATACATTATATCAGAAAAAAATATCAGATTTTCTGATCATGTAACTACGCTGAGCTTTTCAAGGTCTTGACTTCTTGCGAAGGGTTTCTCGAAAGCCTCATAATCTTCGAACGAATTCACCGGCGGAAATTCACTTATCCGGACAACCCTCGTCTATGAGAAATCCGGCGCGTGCTGTCAGCAAGATACGACGAACAATAGAGCCCCTCTTCGTGTTATCCGACCGCGCGCCGGTTATACGTCGCACGGCCAGCGTAAAGCTTCACCTATGCCGTGCGACGGGCGCACGTGCGCGTCTTGTTGCACACATCGAGACACACGTTTGCGTATATAATGCCGCCGTTTATGCCGCGCACGTGTGCGGAACAGCTGCATTTTAAAATCACGGATTTCGCCATGCGATTTGTCAGGAAACACGCGCGCGACAAGTCACCTTACCTACGCGCGTTCGCCGTTGCCGACGCGAATCCAAAATTTCTCCATCATACTCTTCCGTACGTTCCACCTCCATTGACAGCATAAATTTTATCCAGCGAGACCAATCAGTTCTTTGCTATTTTATAAAAAATTTGTGGCTTTGAAACGAACGGAAGGATTTGAATTGTAGACATTTGATTTATTAACTCTTTTGACGTGATTCATGCTTTGAATATATTTCTATATTTAGAATCTTATTTTAAAATTTTCTCACTCTCTTTCTCTCTCTCTCTCTCTCTCCTTTTCTCTCTCTCTCCCTCTTTCTCTCTCTCTTTCTTTTTCTTTCTCTTCGTTATTCTATTTTCTAAAATTATCTTACTGTAACTTCGTGATGTTATAAACATATATGCAATGTATATAAGTGTTATGATAAATTGTATATTTTTTGCTATTACGTCACATAAAAAAATTAAAAATTATTATGATTCTTTTAGAATTATGATTTCCATTGAAATTAACATCTAATAACAGAAAATTTCTCTTTTGAATTAAATGCGATTAAAATGTAAGATCAAAATAATTATATATATTATAATTATAGAATAATTAAATTGATAATAATGCTACAAGAAATTTTAACATTTTAGCAATTAGTTTGAACGTCTTACATTATTTTGACCATAATTATTTTGATAATCTAAACAAAATTATTTTCCGTATCTAACTAAATTTTTAGATTCTTCAGCAAAACCGCTTTTTCTGTGTAGATAATATTATAATGTATGAAAGAGAAGGGATGCTTAGCACTCCTAAACTAGATTATATTGTGTCGAAAATATATTCAATTACTTACACTAAATGTTATCATAAATATTGTCAGATTGGCAAGCATTTATAAAATATGTATTACTAATTTTGCATTTCGCTGCAAATACAACTCGTAAGAATTCTCACCTGGGCCACTTCAAGATTATTGCTTGAAGTTAAAGCTTGTCAGACCTACATTCTCGAGTGCTTGAACATCTTTAAACCGTAAACTTTTATTTGCGCACAATGTATGTCAATGTAAACTCTGAGCGACCCGTGTTTTCTTACAGATCCACTTGGCCGAATACACGCCTAAATAAGAAAGCTGTGCCAAACGCTTGTGCACCGGTCGAAAGGATAAAGCGGACGAATAGGTACTCGAATATAGGAGCTTGGAGGATCGTGTTGTCAAATAGAGAGCTCATTGGTTACATGCTTATAAGGTAAGTCCTCCATATGTATTTAATGTTCGTATTCAGTAGCAATGCTTTGCGTTGCCGAAGATCGAAATGTATTTCACGTGATAAGCGTCTCAGTATATCGCATGTAATCCCCTTTAATATATAAAGTAATTTAATCAGTAGACTTGATACTGATTGTGACATGCAATTTTTGTGAATTTTAAGCTCATGATTTATATCGATTGTTGTTTTAATAATTAAATTTTGTTCTAATAATTAAGTTTTTAAGATACTGGTAGCATCATATTTAACGATTAATATAATTATAATATTTTCGATATTTTCTAGTTTCGGTTTTTAAAATTGTATTGAAAATTCGACAATATGCGTAAAGATCCAGTCTTGACAGTCATTGGCCCTTCTTTATTTAATTGTGTGATTTATTTACGTGGTTTTGTTATTATTTAATTAAATTTTGCCTTATGTTGTAAAATAATCAATATTACTTCCGAATAATTGCTCGATCGAGCGTGCATATCATACAGAGTATATTTTTCAGTGATAAGATAGGAATATGAAATTGATTATATAATCCTTTTGCTCTGCAATCGAAATTCCGCAATCTATGATTTATTATCATACATAAATAAATGGAAGACTCTTTGCCGAACGACTTTGACGTTCTTTGAGCGTCCGTCGTGGGGATTTAACACGGATGTCTCGTTTTTTCCATTCTGCTCGCGCACGACGAATGGGTGGATACGCCTTCATTCTGATGCTTTTCCGACTTTTTGTTTCCGTAAGGCGCGCTCGTCACCATAATGCACGAGCTGTTACCGCGAGGCCTTTCATGGAAATAAATATACCGGAAGTAGCGAGACGGTTTTATACGGAATTGGCAGGGGCCCCTACCCAGCTTGTACACGGCGTTTATCTCACCCCTGTGGCGGAATGGCTCGGTCTGAGTGCCTTAGGGACGTCAAAGGCCTTAAAACGTTTCGATTTTCGTACACGCTTTTAAAAGTTAGATACGTCCATACAATTCTCTCTTTACTGGGATTTTTTTAAGTACGTTTACAATGATAACAGTGTTTTTATTTTAATTTATTTACAAGTTTTCAGCCATACTTACTGAAATATTGTCTATTAATGAATTTTAATTAAAGTATCGATTAAACATGTCAAGAGATAATTAGTCATAACATTTGATAACATATTTTTCAATAATGTTTGTGCATCATTTTGTTAGAAATTATGATAAGAGAGGCATCTTGTTACTCTGTATATGCATAATGGACTTGCAGAAAATCTTTCGATCATGAAGACCTCTATAAGCTACAAATGTGTATAACGAAGGCTTTACATAATCGCAAAAGAACAAGTTTGCACAATAAGTTTATCATATGCATATTGCATATGTGATAACACATTTTTTATTATAATTTTTAACGAAATGCATGAATGTTATTGAAAACATGTTTTCCTCGAGTATTATTACAACTATAAATTTAAGTATCTGAATTAAAATAATTCTACATATTCTGTTCATACGTTATAGTAATAAAATAAGACAATGATTGTATAGAATACATTTTTATTAAAACATTTGATTTTTGGAAAAAATCAATGATTATATTGTTTACTTCAAGAGATTATTTTTTTATAACAAAATTTATACGTATAATTTTATAAAAACAAATGTAAAGAGAGGAATTTTTTGAAAAAAAGAAAAAATAAAAAAGTTTATTGTTGCCATTTAATTCTATGATAAAAATCAAATGAAATTTAACTAAAACATTTTTCGCTGCAATTGCGGAGATACAATTGTCGAAAAAAGATTTTAATCATAAATTTTTAAATTTGAGATTTTGTGTGTGTGTGACATGTATAAAAAACACTATCCTCTAGAGGTTTAACATGTTTCAAAGAAAAATTAATCAATATTAGACATTTGGATAGCGTCCCTTATGAAATAATTTTTAACCGCAGATTCTTCTTCCAAATTGTTCCACATTATCAGTAATAAAAAAACTGTTTTGAATTTTTTTGTAATAAATATACAAAAAATATGATAATATATATAATAATATACTATATTTGTCTTCAATGTTAAGTTACAAAGGAATATCGCAAAAAAATAGACTTGTGATTTAATCCGCAGATCTAGTTTATTTGCATATTTATATACCTCTAGTATTGAGAGAGAGAGAGAGAGAGAGAGAGAGAGAGAGAGAGAGAGAGAGAGAAAGAGAGAGTAGCGAATATAACAAATCATTCGTATTAATTAAAGAACAAAAATAGAGATTTCTTTTCCGCTTCTTACAAATAGCATTCAGTATGCAACAGAATTAAAAGTACAAGATTCGATATGAATTACCATTGGGAATTACTATTGGGAACTTGCTGAAATTCTGAATAATTATTTTGATAATAAATGGACAAAATAAAAAAATAAATTAAACGCTATTCTGCAGAAAAAATGTACAAAATATATATATATATATATATATATATATATATTATATTATATATATATATATTTATGAATTCGTAAAAATAAATATTAGGAGAAAGCCAAAAATTTGGCTGATTGCATAATTAATGAGAGTATAATTCAGAAGAATCTCGGCACATGAGCGGTCATTTCCAAAAAATGTTTTTCAAAAACACAATTACAATTATTAATATTTGAGAATATACTTAATAGCTTTTAAAAGCATCGGTTATTATGTGAGTTCAGACGATTATCATTTCGAAAACATATACTACTAAGCCACGCAAGCCAGTGACTTTTTCTTTTATAAAATTTTTATTTTTATAAGTATACATATATTCTTTTTGCACTATGTGCTAATAAAAATGACAGATTTCTTCTACAATATAGTGTTTAATTCATCTTATTCTATTTACTTGTTAAAAAGTGATAGTTATTTAGTTTCAGCGGCTTTCCGATGTCTTTTTATATAACCTATACTATATATAGTAGCGAGCAAAAAAATACGTGACTTTATTTTGTCCACATAATTATTGTCTACATTGTTTTATAATATAATACAATACAATATATTAATTCTATTCTTATTTAACAATACAATATAATTTTCATGCTGTATGCTATGGTATTACATTAAGAGAAAACAAAGTTCCGGCATATATATTTTTGACAACTCTGAAATTTAAGTATTTGCAACTAGTTTTACAAAGTAATGAGAACGAAAATAGTACTGAATACTATAAAAATATAGTCATGGCAACAACATATGTGAACTATTTACTGATAGAAATAGCAATTTAACTATAATTACACAGTTACACGGTCTGTTCCAAAGGTTTCCGAACTTTCTTTGTACAGACAGTATTAATAGCGTCATCTATAAGATTATACTATCTTCGTTGAAGATTTTGTTTAAAAATTCTGTAAGTTGAATTGAGGTCTTTCTTTTTATCACAAGTATAAAACCGACAATATTTTTGTAACACTCATCAAGAAATCAAGATAGAAATCAATCGATGGAAACAAATCGTAAATTTCTCCCTTCCAAATCGGTCCTAGTTCTTAATTATTCTCCATTCATCAGATTTAGCACTATGTGATTATTTTTCGTTCCCGAAACTAAGAATGAAGCTGAGAGGAAAGCAGTTTGACACTATTTTGAACATCCAAAAGACTTCGAAAGGTCATTTCGACCATCTCAAAGGAAAACTTTCAGCGGAGTTCTAAAGCTATATGTGACTGTTGTAAACATTATATTTCTTCGAAAGGGATGTAGTTCGAATGATTATAAATAAAAATTTGTAATTATTACTTTACAGAATGAGTTTTAATAAAAGTTTGAAAACTTTCAGGACACATCGTGTATTTAAACTTTATACAAGTAAGATATAATAATTACATTCTTCCATTTTAAACAAATATTTTTTTGAAATGAATGCAAACAATAGCTGAGATCGGGCCGATTATCACAGATTTTGTTTAGTGATTTTTAGAAAAAAGTGAATGTTAAATTTTGAAACTATATACGTTACAATATATCCCTTAAATATTTAAAAAATATATTATTCTTGCATATATCATCATACAAATAAGTTATTTAATTTTAAATGAAACTGTAAAAATGTGACAATTAACCTCATACTTGAGATGATCCAAAGTAATAACATATTTAGGGCTTTTTGCAATAATGCACGGTAATTCATATTAAATTCTAATATGATTTGTCGGATAGATAAATTATGTATTTTCACTGTTATAACGGTTTCCAAAATAATATCAGGCGGAGTTTTACATTTATCTGTCTTCCTTTTTTGTTTTTGTATTACAATTACAATTAAGGGTGCGGTTCACTTAGCGCTACAAATGCTTCGAATTGTTTGGAGCATTACTTTAATCGGTCCATTTGGCACTTTGAAGTTTCTCAAGCACATCATTAATATGTCACAGATTTTCGCTTCCAGCTCGCTTCCAATGCTACAGCCAAAGAGATAGTACGACTGAAGCGTTTTTTTGAATAGCGAAAAGTGCGGGAAATAATGTGTTGTTGAGATTACGTTTATTTCTGCAGGACACAAATTCTTTCCCTACGCAATTTTGATCTCTGAATAAAGATGTCAAAAATTAAGTTGGTTGATAGATTTAAAAATTAAGTTGTGCCATAGACTTAATAAAAGTTGTTTATCAAGAGATATCATTTTATTTCCATCTGTGAATAAGTTTATTTATTCAAAATGAATTTAAATGTAGAAGGCATACTACATTAAGCAGATTAGTTGAATGATATAAACAATTAAGAATTTCAATTTTTTACGTATTCATTAATGTATAATGTAAGTGTGTAGCATAATATATACCGAAAATGAGATTTAAATTCTATATTGCTCAGCGATGAAATTATACATTCGATATAACCATTTATTCTAGGAATTTGTTGGCGATTTTCTTTTCTAAGAATAGTATTTATTTGATATAAAATTAAATGCCTGGATTATCGTCTTTATAAATGTAAGCAGACGATTCCAGGAAAGTCTTTACAACACACGCAATATCTACTTCCATGTCATCAGTCATCGTCAACAACTACAGATGTTAAACAATTCAAAGCGGTCCACTTGCATAGCATGGATGTGTTGGTAGCGCTAGTGGACCGTTCATTAGTAGCGTTAGAAGCGAAAATATTAGAAGCATTCGGAAGTAGCAACTGGACCGCAGCCATAATCTCACGTAAGCTTTGAACGATTATTCAAGCTAATGTGAAACTGTTCAGATGAAAAACGTAGCTTTCTCGAAAACTAGATAGAGAGGCTCATTCAGGATATCTATATGATGGTTTTTTAATAAAAGAGATTATATTCATAAATTTTGTTACAATAATAATTAATCAATCACAGCAAAATTTATCTAAGACATGTTCTAAAGACATTTTCTATGATTACAGTAAAATCGCGATTAGTCAAAAATTAAAAAAAATAAAAGATTAGAAAAATTTACTGACCAACTACATTTTCTTAAAAGTGGTTGTAAATAATATACGCGACGCTTTTGGCGCAAATCATTTTACACAATAAATAATTAATATTAAATTAATATTAAATAGGATGTCGTGTGGCTCGGTGCGAAGGCGACGGACTCATAAGTGAGGCGTCGCAAGACTCGCAAGTTCAAATCCACGCATTCCGCACATACGGATTTTAATCCGTAATATCTCAAACTCCAGTATAGAGGTCCCGAGCCCAGAAGAGGACGACTGGGCGTGGAGATAACAACCCCCCCTCCCTCGTAGATTGATACACCTCACGGTCTATGTGGCTTTAAAGGTCACTCATACAAGCTTTGCTGAGCAAAAAAGATCGTCGATTGTACGGAAAAAAGGTATAAGGACAACCTTTGCTGCTGCCTTGCGCTCTCTCTTAAAAAGATATAGATTCTAGGGCCGTTTCTCGAAACCTGGGATCTAGCAATTGAAAGGGTGAGCAATCTTCGAAGCCTGGTGTTGAACACTAGGCTAGAACTGCTAGCCCTGTTAACCAGCGGGGTTACAGAGAATCGTTCAGATCTAGGTGACACTAGGGCATTTCGTAGGCTCACCCGCCAATTCACTACTACTATTACTAATATTAAATATTTAATATTATATCAGCATTTTACAGTACAAAGAAAAGAATTTTTTTATTGATTGAGTTATAAGTTTTTTGACAACCAATCCCATATGACAACCAGCCCCGGTTTCTCTTACGTTGCCACTAATGGAGATGGCAAATTTCTATTTCTTGTAAATAAAAAACTGTTAGGATAATTGGCGCAGCATTATGAAACTTTTCATCAATAAAGTGGCTCCTTGAATGCGAATTATTGGATTCGGAGATGAAATGTAAATGAGAGTATTTTGATAGTACAGTTTTTAGTTCCATATAAAAATTAATTCAGAGACCTTATAATTACTGGAATTATGTGCTAAAATGTATTAATATAATGGGACTTAAAATTTAGCTACACACATAGATTCTTGTTGCTGCAACTTATCTTTCTTTTCGTGTATATTAATTTGACGTTAACGATTAATACTACTAATTAATACTATAATTATAGTTAATATTTTTTTAGTTTAATTTATTTATTGTTTTTACACACACACACACACACACACACACACACACACACACAGACTTTATAACACATCATTGAGGCTATTTGTCCTCAAATTTCTAATTGCTAATACGACTTTTTTCTTTAAGTGTAGATGAAAAAGATTTCAAAACAATTTTCATGATACGATATAAAGTTGGATATAGTGATATTTTGTGATGTTGTGAATTTTTCACTCAATAAGGACAAAATGATTGATAGTATACAAAATAACGAAAAACGATGTAACGCTGTAATCAAAACTCGCAGTGATTTGATTAAATATTAATAATGTATTTTTATATTAATTACTTTTTTATAGATTTAAGTTTCTGTATAAACATAAATAAAAAAGAAAAAAAAATGAAATGGTTAGAATATATGATTTGTCAAAAAAATCAGTTTTTATAACAATTTCTTTTATTTTATGTCTTTCACAATTAGATCTTCTTAGTATGCGTAAATTGTGTGATTCTGAATAAAATATATCTAAAAGCAGCATCGGTATTAGAAAATAAAAAAATATAATGAAAAATTTAAATCGCGCATTTTTTTGCTTGCTATAAGGAAAATACAATTTTGCTGATATATCTAAAAATTTAGGTAGATATCTGAAGATAGATCTGAAAATAATTTTGTTCAATCATCAAAATAATTATGTAGGAAACTCAAGCATGATGAGCAATGCTGCAAAAAGTTTAAACAGTCTAATCACCAGCTTGAGCGTCTTACATAATTAATAATTAACAATTAATTAATAATTTTGACAATCTAAAATTATTTTTAGATGATTTTTTGTAGTTAAATGTTTAGATACTTCAACAAAACCGTTCTTTCTGTACTGTGTATTACATTACTATATATTATAATATATATCACATATTAATATCGTGCATTACGTTTCTGATCGTAATTTTAGATATCGATTAAATTGAGATATTAATATACAATATATTTTTTCTTTTTGATTACAATAAAAAGTTTATTATACACGAAACACAAAAGAAAAAGCATTATAAATTAAATAAACTAAATTTGTTCTATTTTAAAACTGTTTTTTTGTTAACATATTACTACAGAAACATTGGTACGTTTATTTGTTACATTATTATATATCTTGTTCTTGCACATTTTAAACAAAGTTTGAAAATTTAAATTTAACATTTAAAGTGACGTACGCGATGAAAATATTTTCTTTTGGCCAGAGAAGAAAAGAGAAAGAATTTAATCAAGAATGTATCTCTTGGCTAGTTATTCATTAATGCATCTACTCTAATGCGTAACTCTACAAAGCTTCAATCGATTGTATTCGATTAACTATTTTTACATTTATAGTGCTATTCTGTTATGTATGTATATATTTTGACTACAAAGTATCTTTACGAGAGATTATTGTTATGTAGGATGTGCCTCTCGAATACATATACGCCGATTGATTGGGTACACACATTTGATTCAACATTTCGATTAACGTTCATCAAACATGCAACACGCAGAACACAACGCGATAACAATGTTGCCCTTGTGTCGCTCATTTTTGACATGTTGGCAACTTTTCGAATAATTGTTATCGTTAGTTGTAGTGCGGCGGTGAATTTTCAGTGTCGATAAATCCCGTCCTCGTGACACGAATCCATTCGCTATCAGAAGAATAAAATCCTTTCCGAAAATCAGAAATTTGTGCGAAGTATTTATTTCATCGGCAGTCTCTCTAAAACGATAATCAGCTACGTTTATTTGTCCTCGGTCGCGATAAATTTTTTGTGATAAAATCATTGGCAAATATAAAATATAATATTTTTTGTAAAAATCAAGAAATTTATATTTATAGGATATTATAATTGTTTACTTTCGTGGATTTATATATTAATGGAAGAAATTTTATTAAAAATGTTTCAAATGTTAAAAAAATAGGCTATGTACATTTGCATAAACTTTAAATGTTTATTTAAATATGTTTAAATATGCTATTACTAATTAAAATAATTAATCTAATAATGAAAGTATATGTAATTTGTGTATTTAACATTAAGAAATTATTTTACTTCGATAGACGAACACTTTACGTAATTATGTGTGTAAAAAACCTAGAATAAACAAACAATTTATTGAACAAATTTTGATGTAAAATACATGTAAAATTTATGTAAATTGATTGATGTAATTTTATAGTTAGTATAATTCGTTTATTCTTCACAATTTTTCACTAAAATGACAATTACAAAAAGGTTTAAAATACCTGTTACATTTTCACCAATTTCAAATATTTGCAATGTATTGACTATCTCGCTCTCTGGTCAACCTGTTTTTATCTGCTAGTGGATAAAATTTCGTGTAGTCGTGTACAGCAGTTTTATGTTTCAAAACAGAAAAAGGAGGTTAAAGGACCTAGAATATAAAAGTACATATATGAAATAAAATAACGCTATTTGGGACATTTTCCGCTATAGACACTTCATAAAGCTGACGAGCAAACTTATCGAGGAGCATTTTCAACCGGGTAATATAAAATTTGTTTTTGTCTCTTTGCATATGACACATACGCGCGCGCTCGCACGCACACACGCTTTCTCTCTCTCTCTCTCTCTTTCTCCCCCCTTCTCTCCCTCCCTCTCCCCCCTCTCTCT
>JANQDE010000085.1:436492-457049 GCA_037157785.1 Cephalotes varians
GTGCGTGCGTGCGTGTGCGCGCGCGTGTGTGTGTGTGTGTGTGTCATGGATTTATATATATATAATATAAAATAACTTTTAATATATTTAACACACATATAAATTTTAAGAAGCAAATAGTATAAATTACAAGTATTATATAAATAAATTACGCGCGCGCGCACGTAAATTAAAAACACACATAAATCTGTTGCTCGCGAGAAAAAAAGTGATTTTGTTTCAATTTAATTTATTTGCAAGGGATAAGTTCTAAATTAAAACGAAACCTTTTACCTTTTTTCTTATTTATTTTATTCAACTTTAGACTCTATACCATTTCTCGCTTGTATAAGTTTTTCTCTAAGCCTTAGGTCTATTTAATAAGAATTAATTATGACAGAAAATTTATATGTGGTCATGTATAGCCGCTAAAAACAATTCTCGAGATAAGTTAACCCACCTCTTACTAGTTTTGAAATGTACACGCGTGCACATAAAGTGGACTTAAAGTCCAACCGCAATGACCGCAGGGTTTCGCGAATTCGTAATGCGAGTTTTCTATAACGTCATAACATTCCCAATTTTCACATTCAGCCGTTTTGTATGATATTAACGTATAGTACTCACAATGTCATCCCTGAGCATTGTTATATGAGGTGAGTTTGGAATATTGCTACGCTTTGAGGTTTTATTATTATAAAAGCGAGCGATAATAAAAGACTGTTATTGATTATAATATAATACATGCATAGGAATGCACGTAAAATGAAATATATGAAACAGACATCAATGAGCCTTTAAGGCTCGTTATTTTTTATCCTTTATTTGTTTGGTAATTTTATTATTTTACATAAAATTTATTGATAGCATAGCAGAGTTAAATCTATTAAAGATGTAAAAATAAACATAAGATTTATTTAGATTGTAACGTCAATAGAAAATATGATATTTCATTAAAAAATTATATGCATCAAGATGTATCTTGATTTAAAAAAAAATATAAAAATTCTTAATATGCTTCACCTAATTTTTTGTTATTTTTGGTGACATATATATATATATATATATATATATATATATATATATATACATTTGATTTTTCCTTTATGGAAAAATACTATTGGATTCGCTGAAAAACGATTGGAAATAATTGGAAAATCATTCGAATTCAATATTGTACATACTATTTGTTTCCAATAGTTTTTCATTAATCCAATAGTAATTTTCCATGGATTAAATTTCACACGGATTAAGACATAAATATAGACTTAGTAAAATATAACATTAATGTCTGATTTTGCATAATCAAAGTATAATGATTATTTTATGTTTTTTGAAAATGTGACGCTCATCCGATGTAATTATAAAGCCTAAACACACTGTGCTTCCAATAATTGTTTAGACAACAAAACCATAAAAAAGAACATTGTTTGCAGGCCATGATAGATGTAAATCAAATTACACGCAGAATGACGAATGATCCCTGAGTCCTTGCTGCGATTCCCGCAGAGCGAGATGCGAAATATCACGGTCTGTAAATGTAGTTGCAAACTCTATATACGGAATTATCATTCGATTTTACCAATAATTATCCTATCTTCTTTTCATTTCTTGAAGGAAAAGAAGAAAAAAACTATGAATCAAGATAGCCAAAGGATAAAAAAGAATAGTCAAGCACATAAAAAAATTCAACGCTTGTTTGATCGTTGCAACTTTGCGGATTATACTTTCTCTCCGTCTTTCATCCCTTCGTACACCGTTTCTTCTCCTCCTCTTTCTGCTTCTCCCTTTACGTCCCTTTTGCGTCGTCGCGCGGCCTTACCATCCCTCCGGGCGGCACTTTATTCCACTCTCGCCCCGACGTGAAGTAGGTGGTCGCGAGGTCGATGGGTGCACAAGGGCGAGTGCGGTGGGATGCGGTGGAACCGTGGGAGTCGAGTGTGATGTTCTCCATGAGGGTGGCGTGGGTGGTGAGGATAGGAAGGGAGAATAGGACGGGAGGGGTAGACGATCATCTCCCCTCTGCATCCCCCACCTTGCACCACGCCGCACGGGCGCCAACGTCAAGCGCTTTCGAGACGTTAAGGCCGACACTCGCGTCGCGCATCTCGGCCCGACGACATCGAACGGCAACGCGGAGACACACGTGTGGTTGAGGTGTTCCGCGATCAGACACCTTCAGAGCAAAGTTTCCGTGGACTACGCGGGCTCTTCGACAATCGCGATCGAAATATTTTCGATGAGATCACGTCTTAACATCGTATTCGATCTGAATTTTCGCGCTCGTCGTTGAATCGCGCATCGCGAATCGTTCGCGACACGTGCTCTTCGCGCGATAATTGTTATATGCGTATCGCGGCGGGAAAGAGGGTGAAGTGTTCAAATAAGTATTCGTAAGTGAAAAAGAAAAAGAATTCGTAATCTGTCTCGCGGTAGACGCTTGACAGGTTCCTCGATGCGACCTTCATCAGGGGGTGAAAGTTGCACGTGGTGGGAACTCGACGATCTCTGACAACAGCCCTGCGGTGAGCACAAGGAGTTGCATACGTCAGTTAACAAGTGAGAAAAGAGGGATTCATCGTTGACGAGTGTTCTCGCCAAGATCGTTAGGACCATGAAGAAATCTTATTTCGTTTTTGTAAGTACTGAATTTTTTATCGCTCAATGCACTTGCATAAACTATGGTTGTCTTTCGGTCAATGGAAAGAAACCTCTCTTGGGGTTACTTGAGCCTCTCTTGGGGTTATTTGAGCCTCTTTTTTCTTCATTTTTTAATTTTTTCCTTTCTTTTTCCTGACCACCGTCACTTCAGACATGATGAGAAAACAGGTCGAATCTCCTGGGACTCAGACGTATTTATGCATTCGTCCAGACTCTTGCTTGTTTCACGAGGAAGATCAAAGGCCAGCATCACTTTAATCTGTCGATGGCCACTGTATCTTTCTCATATCCCTTTGAGTGGTCGAACTTTTGAATGCGGTCTCTGAGAGCTAGGGTGCCTTCGTGTCCTTTCGTTGCGCACACTACCCTCGTCCTCTACAATCCAAGAACGGTAAAATTAACGACGTAGCCACGTGACTTTCCCTCTCCCTATCTAGGGGTTGATGGGGAACGAGGTCAGTCGGTGCACGCGAGTCGACCAATGTCGGTTTCCAAGCTTTTCGGAGCGCCTTGAGATATAGTTACATTGACTGCGGTTGATTTTACGAGAGTCGTAAATTTTGTTTCGTCTGCATGTCTCTAAAATATTATTATATCTCGGTGTCTATGTTATTGACGAGATTGAATCTGGAGAGTGAATTTTTGAGTTTATAAGCTTATAAGAGTTCATACAAATAACGATTATTGCTCTAAATTTGCTATTTCTAGTAATTAAAAAGAAACAGTTTGTATTTATTTAGATTTAATTTAAAAAAAAATACCAACTACCAAATAAAGATATTATTAAGTTAAGATATTATTAAGTTATACAGTTAAAATATTAGCTCGATTACGATAACCAGGGCCATTTTGAGGAGCATTTGTAGGCAGGAATATGAGAAAAATAGTTAAAAAATTCTCCTACCAATAGATATAAATATAATTGTATTTGAACGTAAGATTACAAATATGACTGTCTTCAAAGAACGAATATAACTAACAGCAATAGAATGTGTGCTATATCTTTCGAAGACGTTTTAGTCAATATACAAGCTTGTGTGCGTCGAATCACAACAAAAATTCCGTTCAGAAAAACGTAAACCATATTAGCATGCCTTTCAGTTATATACATTACAGCGAAATAAACTAAAATATTTATTGAGTTTAGCCACATCACTTCAAATATCGATAAAATTATGCTTATTCGACGCGTTTTTGCACGAAAGAATCTAGCAGAAAAGACTTATCAATTTAGGAAAGCGAGGATTTAATAGCTATCAATTTTCTATTCACATACACCTTGCGTACGGGGCCTCGCTAATCTTTTCAGTATCTGTTATTTTTAATATAATTAGACTCGTCAATTTAGTAAGGTGAAACTTTAATAGATATCAATTTTTTTACACACACACGCGCGCGCGCGCGGCGCGCGCGCACACACACACACACACACACACACATCTATTATTTTGAAATCTAATGGTTGGAGAATTTTTTTCTTGTGCTCCTTGCTAAATTGCTTCTGAAAATCACTTTCATTTTAATGGGCTCCGGTTATCGTAATCATCTCAAGATA
This sequence comes from Cephalotes varians, assembly GCA_037157785.1. Taxonomy (NCBI): domain Eukaryota; kingdom Metazoa; phylum Arthropoda; class Insecta; order Hymenoptera; family Formicidae; genus Cephalotes; species Cephalotes varians. The sequence goes on from JANQDE010000085.1 coordinate 440,688, forward strand.
TTGTTAAGTTTTTTATTTATTAATGTCCATGAATAAAAAAATGCAATATTTGTAGAAGACATTGTAATATTTTCTTTAAATTATTTAAGTCATATTAATCGCATATCTATAAATATAATCAAAAGTAGTATTTTTTGGTTACACATAAGAAATAGGAATTATTTTAATACATAAATGTAGTTATTGATCAAAATATCAATATATAAGTATAAATATAAGTTGTAGGAATATAATAATTGTTTCTAACGCGATAGCACTTCTGATAGAACCGTGTCAAAAGCCATCAAGGCATGGCTGATCCGTTGCTTTACAAAAGACGATTTTTCCATAGCTTCACGAATTTTTGGGGCATCCTTGTTTGATATAACAGAAACTTTGTCGAAACTTATGAGCGGACTGCGTTGCGTACAATACAAACGAGGAGCTTTCGCGCTTCTTCAACAACGTCTCGAAAGAACTCAGAAGAGAGCGCAGAACTAAAGTAAGGAAAGCAACGGCCATATAGTCGGTCGTATTTTTGGCGTTCGCGAGTTTCAGAGCAGAGGATTTATCGGGGTATGCGATGCACCCATTGTTGAGTTCACGGATTTATTCAGGAAGTTCGTTAAATATTTTGAACGCAACTTCTACCTCGATAATTTAACTATCGGTAGACGTATTTTATTCTCATTCACATCGCACAATGTTTATTGTTAATTAATTAATGTACAATACGTGTGTATATTCTTATGTATACAAATTGAACTCTACCAACAAACTTTACCAGGATGTTCGAAGAAAGTATCTGAATGTTTTGAGAATTTAAGGAATCTATGATCGCCAGAGATTCATTCTGATTCGGAGTTGTTGAAGTTTACAATGATATTAATTGTAACATTAAATTGTAACATTAATTAATAATAATTTAATAATATTTAAATATTCTTAAGATATATAATCGTGTATTGATTTAAGGATTTTCAAAAATTAGAAGAAAATATATATGGGTAAATAAAAATCAAGCACAATTATTTTTTGAGAAACGCAAAGATTAATCTATTATATTTAAAAATAAAATTTTTCATACGTTTCGGTTCACCTTCGAGCCACTTTCAGTGATTATCTTCAATGAATATCGTATTTTACATATCGCAAAGTTTCTCGAACTCCAAGTAAAAGTCAAAATTGATATGATAATGAGTGTATCGCTTACACTGGTTGCAAGTCCATACAAATGAATAAATTAGGATAATAAATAAATAATCTGCAATAAGACAACATAATTCAAGTATATAAACTTATAAGAAAAATAAAATAAATAAATTTTAATTTATTACAAGGAGTCAAGAAGTACATAAGATGAGCGTAGATTAGTCACAATAATAAAAAAAATCACAAAAAAAATTTTTTTAAAACAGAGTCCAAAGATAGTCAATCATTAAATCTAATGAAAAAAAAAAAAAAATAAAGTTATTATAGAAATCCAAGTCACAATGTAAATAAAATCAAATAAAATAAAATTATATGACATCTAACTGGTTATAGCAAGGACGATCAAAGCATTATTTTCAATCTATTTAATATCGAAATGTATGAGTGATGTAGAAATTCTGTGTCAGAATAAGTCACTATAAGTTAAGGTTATTTGTTTTTTTTTATATGTAATTTTTTCCTTGATGTTAACTTTTTTTTCTAAAAAGCGTTCTATATCAGTAATTTTATCTCAATTATAAAATCATGATTGTGATTTCTTCTATTAGTGAACTCCGAATGAATGATATACAATCCTATCTACATGATCATTATCGTTCATCTTACGATGCTCGAGCGAGTAATGTCAGTCCATGGTGCGGCGCCATGCACTTTGTCACGATATTTGTGATCGACATTTTCAACACCTACTGTAAATCATATATCCTGTGATAATTAAATGCACTTCAAAGAAATTATGTTGTTTTACTGACCTTTAATACGACTCAACATGTGTTTTGTCGATAACTTAGTAAAGAGGTTTTAATATCCCATGTTCCTATGTATCCTGAGTTCCTATTTCATTCAGATATTTCCTTCGAACATCCCCTTAAAGTTTGTCGGTAGAGTTCAGTTACACTCTGTTGCAAACGGATTTTTAATCCCGCGTTTGACATGCAAAAGTAAATCCTGCACGAAAAAAAACTTTTGCATTTTCAACGATATTCCGAAATATTGCTTACGAAAAATATAATGACTCTCATCAACGGGAAATTTGATAAGCTGCGTCTTTTGATCGATAAAATCGCCACTATTTCCACTTCGTTTTTATTTCCTATGAAAAAAGAGCAATTACTTTCCTGCTTTTAAAAGAGTTCACGAGAGTTCCACGAATAATTCTCGAATACTTTTATCGCGTTTTCCGTATCTTTCAACGAAGGTCTGTCTGTCTCGTACAAAATTCTTTACCTTATTTCGAGGCGCGAGTAAATCGTTGAGGGAATGCGGAGCTTGTACAATGCTCGAGATCTCTTGTCCTGATCTGCTCCCTCTGTCGCCAAGATCACCTTTTCTCACCTGTCGAGAGTGGTAAAAAAAAAAAAATAGGAACGTTCGGACGTTTCCAGGCCTCGAGTTTGCTTTATTACCTGTCGATTATACGCGACCACCCCCAGAGCTCTTGTCATTCTGAGTCCATTGTCGGGTCGCGCCGCTTGGGACTCGTCGCAGTCTATCTTTCTGTGTTTCTGTTCACCTCTTCGACTTTATACCTGTAAAGGATCTAGAAAAGACCCAAGCCGGCAAACAATGCTGGCGGGATCAGTACGAGCCAACTATCCACAAATCTTCGTGAAAGATGGTGGTGTTAGAAGGAGATGGGGAATATGTGGGCGCCAACACATTAATAGACTAATAAGAAAAAATAATTATTAGAATATGTTTACTGTGTCATGAATGAACAAATATAACGAGAAAGAGATAGAAAGTATTTTTCATTTCATTTTGAGAACTATAATAAACATTTATAAATTAAATTGCATATTAAATTAAACACGTTATCATAAGACAATTTAGATTTTTTGACAACGCGCCTGCATAGTGATTTAAAAATCTCTTTTAACACGTTTCTTTATCGTTGGTTCTTGTCTGAGGAATTTCTCAGAATAAGAATATTTTATATATAGAGCTATTTTGCACAACGCTTTCTCGTAATTAGCAAACTGCACTGCCGGTGCAGGCTTAGGACTTTAATATTTCTGTACGTGGAAACTCGTGTTAGTTCTAGAATTCGCGATTTCGAGGCAGGTAGTGTACTGCATAAGAGAAAGAGGCGATGAATATAGCAATCTAGGTAATACACGCTTGCGCTATACATTTCCGGCGTATTTAAAATAAAGCGCATTTATGTTTCCATGCAATACATTTATTATATTAGTTCGCTCTTCAGCAAAACAGATATGGCAGAACAGATTTTAACAAGACAGCTGATGTTTACGGTAATAATAGAATTAATTATCTTCTTTTGAAATTTTCTTCATAAAAAAGGAATTATTTCAAAAATGACAAAAATTTTAATAATACTTTAATATCTTAATTATTTTAAATAATAATTTGCGCTTTGTACATAATGCACCATAAAATTTTATAAAGTTAGATAAATATTCTATAGTATAATATATATTTATAATAAAATAAAAAATTTAAAATAATAAAAATAAAATATATGAATTAATTTAACAAAATTGCTAATTAAAATTAAAAGACCTGACATATATTTCCTACCAAAAATTTTCTTTACAATCTCGATCAAAAGAGAGTATGGATTTACATAAAATTTCAACATCAGTAATAAGCAGCATGAATTTTATACATTTGGAAGATTACAACTTTTTCATAGAAGAGCGCGCGAAAAAAAATACGGACATTTTGCCGCGTGAAAAAGCAGAGAAAGAATTTGTCGCGGAGATAAAGAGAGAATGTACCAATGAGTTGCGAAACAAAAAAAATAGCTGAAAATAAAAATGTCTTTACATTGATTTATCTATTTTGCAGTGTGTTTCATATGTACTATTTATGAAAACTGTTTTTACTGCACGGTATATATTTCAGTAATTTTTACGTGATATTGATCTCAACTGATTTTGTCACATTCGTCACAATTTGTCATGTAATATGTGTATACTATTATATGTATACTTTATAGGGTAAAATCAACTGATAAATTAATAAGTTGATTATTAATAGCAAATTTTAATTGTTGCTATTAAAAAAACAAAATAAAAGAAATAATAAATGAAATTGATTTAGACAATTAATTATCTTATTTTAGAAAAAAATATTAAAATATATATTATAAAATATAAATTTTTATATTCTAAAAAGAGAACAAAATCATGATCATAACTTTAATGAATTACAAAACTGGACGCGTTTTTTTGCGCAAATTAAATTAATTTAATTTTTTATGCATCAAAATCATGTACATATACATACAGAGAATTTTATTTTTCTCAGAATATAAAAATTTGAAAAAGGCAATAACAAATTGTATAAGTTTTTTTTATCAAAGCATGGTAAAATTTTATTATTCAAACGTTAGATTTAATGTCCATTTATTAAAATTAATTCAAAATGCAATGCATAAATTTATTTTGCAGTACGTTAAACAATTCGCAAATTAACTGGAAAGTAATACTCTCTTTTTTATAGCTTACAACACGTATATATACACATTAATTTTGCTGTTATAACCGAAAACAGACAGCATGCATCGTTACATTACAAGTGATCGCGATTTAAAATTCCAGCAGATTGCTCTCCGGGCAATTAGCGACTAATAGTTCGCGGAGATAATTAATAAGAAATTATATCGAAATTACAGTTATTTATTGAAGTAGATATTTCATACAATTTATTTTTAGTTGAATTGGAAATTGAAATGATAGGAAAAGGAAATTACAAATTATTGTTTTACAGTATAAAAAGTAATTATATTTTCGATCCGAATGTATCTCTTGCCGCGGTTTGAACTTTTTATCGATTCGAATAAATTTGCCCATCGTTTACGACTTGAACTCGCGGATAATACACGAATCGCCGAATACATTAATACTAGCAAATATATGAATAAATTGTAAAATCATAGGTTATAAAGCAAAAAGTTTTGCGTAAATTCTTTACCAGCGTTTATATCATTTACCGTTCATATACGATGTTTATATACGATGAATGACTAATTTCATTGAGTTGTATATATTGAGCAGTTATTTGAGAGTTGTACGCGCGTACAAGAGAGAGAGAGAGAAAAGAAAAAATCAATTATTTGAAGTATAAGACATTCCGATTACATGTACATATATGCCTTCTTATCATACATATGATATCCAAGAAGTTGTGGCCAATGACATTAATGATTAATATATCTTTTTATATTATTTTTTTATATATTTGTAGTGTTCTTTTAAATTCTATTAAATGTTCAACATATATATGTTGATATTTTTACTCATTATATATAATAATACTGAAAATATTTGTTAAGTTCACGAACTTTACAGATAGCTTTTTGCAAGCCATAGGATTTACGAGAAATCTTAGATATTTACGAATGATCGTATATCTTACGATACGCATAGAATTGCAATTACATAAATTCTTACGAGTTTTATGAGAGCAAGTTCGAATTTTACCTAGATTTTATCTAGAATTGCAACATAAGTGACAGAAAGCCGTAACACATGTTCGCCATTTATTAATAATTAATGTGCAATAATTAATGTGTTGAGAATAATATGTTTGCCGTATTTTTATTCTCTATTCTATAGAATAATTTAAACACTGTATAGTATTTTGGGACGGCAACATACGTGTATATCAAAGATTGCTAGCGCGCAGTCTTTAGCCCCAGTTTATGTGATAAGCCTTAAACCGTAAATAATTGATCACAGTCGAATGAGGAGAATAATCGATTATGATTAATTAATTTCTTACGGCTTAAAGTTTATTATACTTATTGCAGATCGAAGTTTATAGTTTAATGATAATTTAAGTATATGACATATAGCATACAGCGCGCTTACACAAGATCGCTGCGCTATCATTCGCACAATTGAAGCTCGAGTGGGCAGGTCGCGTAAATCGCTCCGCACGTCATCTCATTATTCCATGCAATACGATCGTGACACGAGACGCCAAACGAGATTGCTCGCTAAGACTCAGTTCGTGAGAATACCGTACAAAATATTCCGTAACCGTCATACTCTAGTGATTAATGTGCACTCGCGAATGAATTTTCGCGAGTGAGTGTTATATTACGAAGAAATAGGGGTAGAACACGAAAGGCGGAGGCCTGAGGTGACGCGACGGAGCAAAGCTAGAGGTAAGTAATCTATCTATATTTGCTTGTTATTCGCGATATTAATTGTTTCATTCGTGTGCAATAATAATTCGGCAATATTAATTATTTTGGATGCTGTTATAATTGGGTATATTTATGTTTTATAGATCAAGACACACACACACACACACACACACACACACACACACACACACACACACACACACACACACACACAATATAGATCGCGGTACAGTTTATAATTTCGCCGCTGCGTATCAGTGGGTCAGAATATTTTTTATTTTTATTTTTTTTTCAAACAGGTAGTGGATCTGTAAAAATTGTATCAGGTTTTATAAGAATATTAAATATAACATCTCTCACAGATCCGTTGCCTTAAAATGGATGAACGTAGATCAATTTTATATGCCTTATATTAGTTCTGAATGTCGATTTATTATTGATATATCGAAGATTCAACTCGTAAACTAGATTTTAGTATCGAAATATCGTTCTAATGTATTATACAAAATACTAATTATATAAAATATATTTGCTATCTGAAATTTATAAAATATTCATAAACGTAAATAAAATAAATATTCTGAAGTATTTTAATAGAATAAGCTTAGTAAAAAGTGAGAAATAATAAAGTGATTTCTGCAGAAAAGAAATTTGATAAAAGTATTATCATTTATTATACTTTTTATCAAGCACACGCACACAAAATTTTCAAGGCACAATTGAAAGAGTATTACATGAAATTATATTATATTAATAATATTTAGAGAATTCACATATATTACAATTGATTCAATTTAACAAATAATAAGAAATAATGAAAAAGAAAAATAAAATTATAACAAATATATAAAATGATGTATATTTAATGAACTTTATTATATAAAGTTTTTATTGTAATTCCAATTTTCTCTCTCTAATATTCATTTTTCAAGAACATTGAAGTACGAAAGAAAGAACAAAATGTCATATTGTATGTATCTATATAAAATAAAAAAATATTATTATCTGTAAAACATTGAAAAATTGCTAACATTCAGGTGTATTTATTTATTTTTCCTTCTCAAATATTTTTTTAGTATATGTATGTACATATTTAAGGTCTATATCTCAGATTTTACTAGATTTTTCTTTTATATTTAGATTAAGATAAACTATTAAATTGTAACTAGTGCAATTAGTGCGAGAAAAAGGCAATATTCAGATTTTACAATAGTTATATGCGTTTTGCAAGCATGAATAAGAATACGATTGAATAAGAATATGATATGTATTTTACATATGCATTAGTTAAATATAGCATATTTAACTAATTTATTTAATAAAAAATGTATGTTAATAATTATTGATTGTATTCATTCTCTAATGTACCAATTTAATTCGTCAGTCGTATCTTTCTGTCTTTTTCTTTTACAATCCATTTATTAATAACTTGATTTTATAATATATATGATACTTATAAAAAACCTAAAGACAAAATTAATCGAGCAATGAAAATCAATTATTTGATATTGATAAATTATAAAATTATAACATTGATAAGTTATAAAGTTGACAAATCAATATACACATTATTGTAATTACGCGTCTAAGCGCACAAATTTTACGCGAAATTATTGAACAATTTTAATCGTTTATAATTCAAAAACTGCAAGTAATTTAGATATTTTTGTGTTAAAATTTTCAACTTAAATTAATCTTTGTTACGCTATTAAAGTATAAATACGCTGGAAAGTTGAGTGCATCATAAATCATTATAAAATCGTTTGCTCTGGTTAGAGTGGAGAGAAACGATAAGATAAAAATTATCATTTAATTCACTTTAAACTTACTCTTACTTTTAGCCAAACTTGTACGTCCCGAAAAAGTTAGACACTTCTTTTATTTTTTAAATACCTTAAACGCGTATTACATTATCACATTGAATTTAAATTATCGCTAAACAAATTATTGTTACAGAATGGAATTATTTAAATTCAGTTGCATCAATTTGCATTCGTGGACAGTTTTTGCTTCTCATGTACGTAAGGTCACATGCACGTAAATATTAACGCGCTTGAAATTCCCTTCGCGCTCTTCGGAAACGTGCAATGCGAAGGTCGATTATAATGGTACGTTTTAAACGGTCTCCCGGACGAGACCGCAAACGACGGGCTAGGCGCGGGGAGCGTGCAAGCCGCACGGAAGTGTTTATGATCTATGGGCGGAGTGCCTGGGATTATGTACGGGGGAAGATTGTGCAAAGTGGATTAGTGGGATATTAGCGGCGGTCAAGCGTGCTGGCGCTTTCAAGATAAATACTTTGGCACGATATAGGCCCCGTGTCGTGTTACAAAGCGCCCGGGAATCGTTAGCCGCGTCTGCGCGTCGCGTGATTGAGTTCCGAGGTAGCTCGGGTTCAGATGGGGTATGCGTGGCCGGAGCGAAACGCTTTTAGACTCCTATTAGAAGCTGAACACGGGGAGGCATTCCTTAACACCTCGTTAATATCGCCCTGTCGTTTTAAGAATTTATCTTCGATCGACGGCGAGATTAAATCTACCTTGCTGGCTGTGCGACTCGGAACGATATATATATATAGTTGTTCTTGTTACATTTTGAATGCAGAAATAGATAAATATCCTTTTAGATGCATTTATTTCGTTCTTTAACGCGCATACTTATTCGCTTCTTATTTAGCATATATATTCCTTTCGCTGACTTATACACTTCATCTTCATTCTCTCTTGCATTGTATTCTCTTCCTCTGATCGAATTTTCTTTTACAATGAGTTATTTTTGACATGAAATAATATGTGCATATGTATCTCAGCAATTGTTTATGTACGTTTGTATATATATTTTATATATTTAAAGTCAAAAGTTAGCGATATGCTTATTATCTAGCTAGAATAATGAAACGTGACATGCGAGATGTAGTTTTATTCGAATTTTACGCGAATTAGACATGTAACAGACATTTCAGCTGTGGTCTATTTTAAATACAGATTTTTATTCTTTTTTTTTAAACTCTTTTTGTATTATACATTGTGGCACTATTTCATCTCTATTCTGTTAAAACGTAACAAAATTAAATTATAAACAATATTGAACAAATTAACATAATTATTTGAAGTTAATTAAAATGAACTAAAGAAATAAGCCAGAAAAATAAAATTTATATTTTATGATCTGAAAGCTTAATTAAAATCTTGTTATCCTTAATTATCTATAGATTTAAAAATGATTGATGTTTATTATTAAAAAACGAAATGAATTAATGCTAAGTAAAAAAATTACATCAAAACAAACAGGTACGAATGTATGAATAAAACGAATCCGACAAGTTGACTACGAATGAACTGATAACTTTACAAAAGTGCATCTTGCATTGTTGAAAATTATGCTGTACGCGATAATTTTTATTTAAAATAAAGTTTGATTCAAGTTCAAATGTAATACGAGTAACGAAACGAACTGTTGCGTACATTTAGGTGTAAAACTTTAATATTCTCGCACAATATTGGAGGAAGAAAACTACAAATGTGCTCGAAGAAGTTTGTTCGCGATCGTAAACCGGCCTGCGTTACATGCGGATTCGTAGATTTTTAGACAGCTTATTGCGGCATCAACGTGCCATAATCGCATAGTTCGGTTGGCACGTTGGTCGTCTCGAATATTCGTAGTTTCGACGAGAATTTCTCTAAGAGAGACTCTCTACAAGACGACTTTCAACCAAGTTTCTGTCGAATAACTTGTGTCTCATTCAGCTTCTTTCCTAAATTAGCGCTGCACACAGAGGTGCGAACAAGTCGGGTTCATACGACTTTAGTCGCCAGTTAGTAAATAATACGTAATTACAGAGTGCGATGAAATATTAGTTGGTAAGTCCGAGATCAATATTGCTACTTAGACTTTACTGTTCTGAAGAGGTTAACACATTGACTATATCGTGTACTTTCGTAACTATATATCGATCACTTTTCGTAATTTAACGTAATACAAACGTATAATTAAATAAATTATGAAAGTGTTACGTAAAGTTATAAGAATATACTTAATAACAACGACGCATGCTAAATTATGATATATTTTTGCGTTAAATAGAGAAATTGAGTTAGAATGTTAATGATGAGTTTCAAACATAAAATTGACGTTTGCATCGACGAATCCATTCTATTCATTCGGAATCCAATTAATAATTCTGTTCTATTTTGTCAAGGATTAAAATAGTTTGTAATAATAGCACGCGATGCTCTAAAATTGGCTACTAATTTTAAAAACTTTGATATTAGTAAGATATCAAATTTATGAATGATATTCACAAATGTAAAATTTAAACTATATTTCTGATATAGAAATGTAAAAGATATTATTTTTTTCTTCCATTCTTAACACATCTTTTTACTTCTATGAAAATTTTATTTCTCTCGTATTTCTTTCGACTTTCAAATCACTGTCGAAATGATAATTACAGCGACTTTGTGTAATGTTGTCGGTCAAAGGACGATAAAAGTTCACGAGCTAACTTGTTCTTAAAAGACAGCAAACTCGGTTTGCTCATGGGAAATCTGAGCGAGCGTACTGATATGCACTAGGATCACTTACAAGTATACGGAAACGTTGTATGAATATATCCGTATACGAGTGGTCGGTATGAGAGTTCGGTAACGTTGCGAGAATTTCCGAGAATCTCACCGGATTATCGAGATAGCCGTTTTCCCGCGTGTATTTGATCTCGAATGTACCGGCGGCTGCATCCCTTAGCCGATTGGACCTTTTGATTAAATCATTACGTAACTTGAATATAATTTTCGCAGATAATTACTTTGGTCGTCGGCTATCGTACTAAATGATCTCGCTATGAGAATAATCGAAGCCGAGAAATCTGAACACCATAACGTTATTATATATTTTCTCATACGTCCGAATGTGAATACATATCTATAATTATAATCTTTCCAACGATACTGGATATATTTCATCAAAATAATTAAATGTAAAAACGCTTAAATATTTTTGACAATGTCGCAAAATGTTTTAACATTCTAGCACCGATCTGAATGTACATAATTATTTTGATGATCTAAACAAAATTATTGTCAGATTTGTATCTAACTAAATTTTTAGATACTTCAGCAAACTGTTCTTTTTGCGTGTTTTAGTTTTTAGTCGTCTTATTAATTGTATTATAATGTTGACAAGAAGGAAAACCAATTTGCAAATATTATTTGTAGAATCTCCAACAAAAAATCTCGTTATATGGTTATAACATTATATCACTTGGAATCGCGTGATATTACAATATTTATTATTTTCTAACTTATAAATTTGTGTTGTTGAAGAGCATAATAAATTTTCAATAAGTTGTTATGTGAAACTTATGCACATTGGAAAAAGAATCTAATCAAAATTCTTATAAGAATTATCAGATAAAAATTTTGATTTGTTCATTTTCCAACAGATATACTAGATCTACCAGATTTCCAAATAATGCAATAATTAATTCTTTTTTGTGAAATATACCAGAAAATAGATTCCACTAAAAGATAGACTAATCAAATCCTCATAGTTAAATCTATTAAACGTAAATGTTCTACAAAATATCGAGTCCAATTATGATAACAATTACTCTGGGTGCGCAGGGAGACGTTGTTAACACTGAAAACCTATGACGTGTACTATAGATTTTCAGCGCTAAATTGCGCTAATAGCATCTCTCCGAACACAGCCTCTATTTCAGCAAAATGTCTCATGTATGTCTCATTGATATAATTAGAACATTTTGTTCAGTACATATTCTACAAAAAAAGCAACAGTTTCTAAATATTTTACTAACACTTTTACATTTAACACAGTTGAAATTTTATTGATAATTTAATTCCGAACATCTATTTGTAAAACGGAATCACGCGCGCAAACATAATTGTCCTATTTAACTTGTGAATTTATATACTCATTAAACTCGTAATACAAAGAATAACATTTCTAAAATTCAGTATTTTTTATGATAAAAGAGCTATCGTTTATGCTTCTTAAACAGTAATGTTTCGTTACCGAGATATCATGAAACATGAATGTATCGACAGATTTATTGGCTTCAACTTTCTCCTACTTTGAGTCTGAATACTTCGAGATGTTTGGAGTGGAATGCGTTTAAGGACGAATTGAGGTTGTTGGACGAATCTCGTGCACATTTGCGATAAAAGATGCGCTCATTACCTAGTGTAGTCATCCTCGAGACAGTGACCGGCTCATTTCGACCGATCAGTCTTCGCTCGATCGCGGCATCAAGTTGCTTCGTTAATGGGTTAAAAGAAGCGCTCCGTTTCGGCTGTTGCAAGGCACTTTACAGATTGCCCCTCGGAGCAGTAAGCCGTTAAGCCCCCATGCTGTACAGAAAATGTTTTAAGAACTTAAGGGCTGTGGTCGCGGCCTAAAAGGATTATGACCAACCCAGCGTGACCACGCGCGGGAGGACGTTTAAGATTGGAAGCGCTCGCGCTTATCTCGGTAACGACCGCTCTCAAGTTTTATGGATTCCCCGTTCTCCCTGCCAATCGGCCGATTAGTAGTTGGTGCGCGTGCTGTCGTTGCTGGCCCAGAATGATCAGGAATTCGAAGATTACGGTTCGTGTGTATATACGCGCGTCGAGCGATCGGGCAAGGTGGCGACGTCGTTGGGCCGCTGGAGATGTCAAATACCATCCGCTCCTCGTAAATTCTTCAGCGACGTCGTATCCGGGATATTTCGATCTCTTCGCTGTTGGACTCGCCTGGATGTGGATATGTAAATGCGGGCGTGCGCTGCGACAAGCGTAAAAAAGTACTTTACCTGATGGCGACGTTAGTTTCGCATTTTACGATTTTCCGTCGCTCATCGATTCCGTTATATTACGTTCGCGAGTACAACCTGGGAGCATCGTGATCCTTTCACGCATCGCTGGACGTAGATAATTTTTATATCGCCCATTACGTTGTCTCGATATTCTTGAAAATCCATTTTTAACCTTTAAGAAACGAAATTATCTGGTTATTTATAAGACATTAATGATGGGTAAACGTCTATCGCTTGGAGCATAAGATCGCTAATGCGACTGGGACGGGTAGTCTATCGAAACGACAAATTACACAGGCGACGTTGATGACGGTAGTAGTGCTGGTACCAGTCGCCTTGTTTTACGAATTTCTCTCCGGCCAATCGATATGAGCAAGACGTTTGAGAAATTGAAGACTGCCGGGCGGCGTACGTCCAGTTGCTAGTCGGGATAATAGTTGTGCCAGGTGCCTTTCATCATCCTGAGGCAGTAATGGACCGATACCATCGGGATCCTCGGTACTCTATTTCCAATCCCACAGGCTTTCTACGTCGGTGATAATTTGGCACCTGGTATACACTGAGAAATTCTAAGGCATAGAGAGCGCATCGTCGATTATTTCACCTCCCAAATGTACGAAACAGCGTGCCTTAAATAGAAAAATACGAAAAGCACACGCCGGTTTTCCAATTTCTACAATACGTTCTGCCGGCAATGATGCCAAATATTTGGATGGAAAAATATGTTGACGAGAAAGACCGTTCCCTTGGAAATTATTTGTAATTTTGCTGATAGTAAAATAGCTGATAGTTCTGATTTTAATTAACAGTAAACATTGGTTTCCTTACATATGCATATTGTAAAATAAGTGGCGACTTCAAATTTCTGTTTTAATTGAAGAAATAATGAAACCATGAGAGAGAGAAAGAGAGCGAAAAATTGAACAATATACATATAAATATATTGAACAATATACGTATAAACACGCCTCCTTTGTTTGTTTTTGGTTTATTCTAAAATAATTTTAATTTGAATATTATATGCATGCAAATGCAATTTTCTTGTTTCTTATAAAATTTAGAAAATTAATATTATTTCGCTCTTTCTTTATGATTACGAATTTAATATGTGCATTTATGCTAGATATTCTGGTAATTCTCTCATACTTAGTACTCAAGAAAACTATCCGTTCAATAGCAGCATACAAGCCAGAAAAGCAATTACTCATTTAAATATCGATGAGGTATCGATCGAGACAGCGAGAGACGTATTTTCTCTTACGAGCTAATGCGATTGATGCTCGTTCGGTTACATTATTCGTTCCAAGCATTTTCGCTTGAACTTTATACTTCTAATTCTGAAAAATTTCATTGACAACACATTGCAAAAATTTTTTTTTGTCGTGTTTCCGAAAAATTGTATAAACAAATAGGATTTTTAATGAATTTTGTACAAAATTATAAAATTTTTAAAAGGTTTAAAAACATTAATTTATAAATGAAATTATATTGCAATATTTATAATCAAAGCAATTAAAGTAAAAAGCACAATATTTTAATAAAATTGTATTAATTACCTTTAGAATATTTATTTTAATAAAGGCAAAGAAATTAATATTCTTGAACGGAAGTAGGAATCAATAAACTTGATATAGGAATAATATGTGCATCCCTGTTATCTTTTATTACAATTATAATAATTAAAGCTAAATGCAAATGTAGTTGAATAATACCTACATATACAAATTTCGAATTTTCTAAATCAAATATATCATATGTTTCCACAGATCTTTCCACTATTCGTTTGTCGATGATCGATTTCAGGATGATCAGAATTGGGAATTCCATCTCACGCGGCTGGTAACGAGAACGACGAGATTAGATATCGATTACGCTCGCGTCACGCGTCATGAGGAAAGATTTTTCATCGAGCATTTCTCGGTAAAAACGGAATGCTTCAAGGAACGATATGGTAATTCTCTATTGCCGTGGATATCGGTTTTTAAGATGTGCTATTTTTCAGTCGAGAGAAGTTTATATTATCTTATAAGACAATATCAAACTATGTATTGATATGATATTTATGCAGTTTATAAGACACGTAAAAGTATATCTTTATATTTGACAATAGTGGCAGATATACGAATACACAATTATATTCATTATAAAAATATTTGAACTTTGAAGGATTCCTGGAGTTAAGTAAATAATGACAATTAATTTTATTAATTAAATCCAAAGATTATTATATGATAGACAAAATATCTTACCTTAAATTTTGAAATAATAGATAAAGAGTCGTGTAGAGATAGAAAATCTTTTAAATATTCCATATTCAAATTATGTCAAAGTATATATTTTTGCATCGATAAAAGCTGTATAACTTTTTTACTATTTTTAAAATTCTTGAAATCGCGTATATTTTATGATCAAGCGCATGTATAATGAAAATATGTACACGGAAAGAACGGTTTTGTTGAAAGATCTAAAATTTTAGCTGAATACAGATCAGAAAAGTAATTTTGTCGAACTATCAAAATAATTATGTAGAACGTTCAAACTAGTTGCTAGAATATCAAAATTTTTTGCAGCATTGCTCATTATTTTTAAGGTTCCAACAAAATTATTGGTTATCAATTCGTTCTGTATCTAGCAAAATTTTAGACCCCTCAGCAAAATTATTCTTTCCGTATCCTTTCAATAAGTATCATAAAAGAAATCTGTGTAAAATTGATGGAAAAGAGGAACAACAGTTCGATAATAAATCTCAATGAGAAATAGAAGGAGAATAATCTCTCGTAAAACGATGCAAGTGCATGTTCACGAAATGTTTTCGATGACCTGGATATTAACGGAAACCGTTAAAATCGACTTTCGTTATGCGGGCTAATTTCGAGGATTCCTCGGGGTATCGACACGAATGATTGAACGTGTATACAGAACTCTGGGGTGTTTCTCCCCATTCATGTTTGAACAGATTTGCTTCTACGAGGTACATCGATACGAGGAACTCACTTACATTAATGACGTTAACGATTCGTGTAATAGACACAATTTCTGAACAAATTAATTTTTAATAAGATTTTTAACTTTAAAAATCTTAAAATGGTCGAAGTGTATGTTAATTTAAAAGTATTTTGTGTGTGTGTCATTGAGGAAGGATAAAAAAAAGTATACTGATCTAAATATTTAAGAAAATGTTTGTATTTCACGAATATATAGTATACGAATATATATGTATATATATATATATAATTGT
>JANQDE010000085.1:457089-482076 GCA_037157785.1 Cephalotes varians
ACTATATATATATATATAGTTCCTATCGTTGCAATCTTAACAATTTTAATTCTTGTTTCATTTATGTCGTTTTCAAACTGTCGATCGATACGGTTATTTCCTTGGCCAGTTAAAAGAAACATCGTTTCGCTTGTTACGCGCTCGTATTGAATCGGAAAGCCATTTCGCCGGCGTAGCTGGCGTCTGTGTTTGTGACACATATATCGAGAGAGAAGGGCAACATTCAACGTGCCGTCATTAACGCTCGCCACGGGAGAGTGCGACGACCCGGGTCGCAATTAGTTCGCGTACCTGGCCCGTGAACCTGGCGAAGAAACGAAACACCGCGCAAAGCGCATCGCGCAATCACGTCTCTCTCGTATCGTGGGACAAATGTATGTATGCAGGTGCAGCATGTCCGTGCGCTAAAATGCAACACCGCGTACGCAATTATGTGAGAAACACGCAAACTCATTGACGTGCCTACGCGTACGCTGTTTTCTCTACTTAGAATGCGCAATTTTCTTTTTCGTCGCGGTTTTCATCGGGGGCTGTAAATATCGTTTGTGCGCGCGAGTTGACGTGCACGCATGCTCGCACATTTATTTACTTAGTTATTAATTATGTTTTCCCTGCAATGAAAGTGAATAGAAAAACGAGAATATATATATATATATATATATACGTGTGCGCGCGCGCGCGCGCGCGCGCGCGTGTGTGTGTGTGTGTGTGTAAACTAATATGTGAATATAACTGTTCCGATTGTAATCAACTAGCAATGGATAGCGAAAAATTATAAAGAAATGTAATGAAATTAGCATTTTTAATGATAATGAATAAGGAAAGTCTTTTAACAATTAAAAAAATATTATTTTTATAAACTTCGGTGTTTTCAAGTAATGTCACTATTGAAAGGCATATATTGGGTTGAGTAAAAAGTAATTTCGTATTTTGTGGATAGATATCATTAACAGAAAGTGTTTGCTGCAATCTTCACTCCAYATYCRAAACTATATTCTTTTCTTAAAGRTTATGTTTTTCTGCGCCATTTAAGCTGYCGCTTATCAAAATCGGCTCAGTAATTTTTATTTAGTGGCTTTTGAAAGATGGAGCGAAACAAACAATGTTTTCGGTGTTTGATGCTTTTTTATTTTCGCAAGAGGAAAAATGCAACGCAAACCAGAAAAAAAAAATATGCGGTGTATGGAAAAGATGCCGTAAGCGAACGTGTGTGTCAAAATTGATTTGTGAAATTTCGTGCCGATGATACGACTTGTGAAGATCGTGAGCGCTCAGGTAGGCCTTTGATGGTTGATGATGACCAAATCAAAAGTTTAATCGAAAGTAATCCACATTATACGACACGAGACATTACAGAGATAATCGATGTATCACAAAAGACCGTTGTAAACCATTTACACACATTTGGTTACGTATCTCGGTACGATATTTGGATACCCTACAATTTAAGCGATAAAAATTTAATGGACCACATCTCTATCTGCGATTTATTGCTCAAACGCAATGAAAAATGTCCATTTTTTAAATGGATGATAACCGGCGACGAAAAGTGGATAGTTTATAATAATGTACAGCGCAAAAGATCATGGGGAAAAAAAGATAAACCGCCACAAACCACACCGAAGCAAAATATCCACGCAAAGAAAGTCATGCTGTATATTTGGTGGGACTGTAAAGGAATTGTGTATTATGAGCTGCTTTCGCAAGAAACCAGACGATTAATTCCGAGAAATATTGTTTCCAACTGGACCGAAGGCAGCATTCGACGAAAAGTGTTCAGAATTGTCAAATCGTCATGGTATCGTGTTTCATCAAGACAACGCTAGACTTTATGTCTCTTGGACAACACGACAAAAATTACTACAGTTTGGCTGGGATGTCTTGCCTCATCCGCCTTACTCGCCTGATATTGCTGTCAGATTTTCATTTATTTAGATCTTTGCAAAATTCTCTTATTGGAAAAAATTTCACTTCTTTGGAAGATTGCAAAAAGCACCTTGAAGAGTTTTTCGCTTATAAAACTAGGAAATTCTGGGAGAATGGAATTTTCAAATTGCCTAAAAGGTGGCGCAAAGTTATTGAAAAAAACGGTGAATACATTATTGAATAAAATTATTTTTTAATATGAAAATTTTGTCTTTTAATTTTACCTAAAAATACAAAATTACTTTTCAACCCAATAATTATATATAGTGTATACGCAGACATATTTATCATGCTTTATAATATATTTTTTTACTATATATGTCTATTATATATTTATATAAACTATATCTCTATATATTTATACAAATTATACATATCGGAGAATGTCCGAGCAGTCATTATTATCGCGATATTACACGATGCAAGTTTTCATGTCTATTGTATGTGTGGATTTGTTTTCCAAAAATTAATTTTGAAAATTATCTTTAGAATTACATAGCGCAAACGGCATTACAAATGAAGGTATTGTCACATACAGTGGTTATTTATTTTATAATTCGATCTTGGACTGCACTTGAGTAATTTGTTTAGATTTATCAGTAAAAGCAAATTAAAATTAGAACCGATGTTGCTTTTTAATTAGCTTTATAAATATAAATTTCCAATTGCACATGATTTTCCAAATCGATTGATCAGATTTATTCATAACCGAAATAATTTTATTATTTTTGAAAATTAACATAACTTTTTTTTAACGTAAAATATAAATAAATTAGAAATAAGTAATAGAAACGAGTAATAGAAATTTAAACTAAAAATAGATTTTGTTATTATTTTTTTAATGTGAAAAGATTACATGAATGTAGGAAAAGTAACATGTATCAAGTAATGAAGAGGGAAAGCAAGGCATTTAAAATTAAATGAAGGCATATAATTAATGCTTTCGATACGAAATTCTTCGTATTTTTATTCGTATATTTTCTCTCTTTTTTTTTTATATGCCGTATTATTATATGTTACGTGTCAAAATATTCTATTGTCGCGATAAAGGTTTGCAACTGGTAACCATGGACTGTGACAATATTTTGCACGTCATCAGAAAAACCGCGGAAGCTAGTTGTTGCGGAAAATTGTGGGTAGTGTCATTGCGTGTCCGTACGACAGGAAACATGAAACTATTTCCGACTCACAGTTAAATAATATCATCGGAAAGATGAGAAAGAGAGCTGAATGCGCTTTCAAGAGAAAACATTTTTCTTGAAATATCGTGAGAGACATGAAATTGTGCTTGATCATTTGCAATAATTTTGCGTAAAATCTTTGTTAGATTTCCAAACGCTGTTCTTGTTTTGAATACGGAATAAGTTTCAGAATAAATTTTTACCTCGTAAGGGAAATTAAAACACATGAGACAAATTTACATGTAAATTTATTTATTTGCTAACAATCTAATTTATCAAAATCTATATTATATTTGAATTCTTCTATAAAAAGAATGTCGAAAAAAATGTTGAAAATCGAAAGATATATCTTATTATTTGGAGATACATTGTATGTAAAATTGTAAATTTAATTAGTAAATAATCTAATATTAGATGTTTAAGAAAATTATTATATATTTTTTGCGCAAATGTGTGTAAATAATTTAAGAAAATACAAAAAAGAATTACAAATAAATCATCTATTAAGACAGTATTGGAAACGCGTGTAGCGAATAAAATATTGATTAGATCAGGCTGTGTAAAAGCGCATTAATGTATCATAAAACGAACGTTCAATTAGAAATTTCCTATAAAAATTTTATAAGCCATAGCGCACTTGATATTTTTTCTATTACCGTTCATGTTGTTCAGTCGTTAATCAGGTACAGGAAGGAACCGATCAATGGAGCTTGCAAAGACTGTTGGCGATATAGTCTGAAATATTGTATTATTTAATGTATAAAATGCGTAATTCTAGTGGAAATGTCGACATTCAGCCAGACGGTGTGAAAACGTCCTAACGATTCTTCGACGTTGAATGGTAAAAAATTGAAATCCATTCCGCGGAAGACAGTGGTAGAAAGTAATTAGAAAGAGCGAGCGATTATTGCGATTAAAATCCTCCGGGTAATCTCGCGACTTAACGCGACGAGAAGTCGATTTGCATAATCCACCGTAGACAGCGAGCGAAATTCGACGTTGAGTTATTTCATCCGCTTCTGTAACAATGTAATCTTCACGTTATTCGATCGTTTAAGAGCCCCTTCGCACTTCTCCTAGTAATTTAGATTTAAGTCAGACTAATAGAGCGATTTTTGTTCTTTTTAAATTACTGCTTTTTATTATACGGCTGTCAAAGTTAGTTGAAGTTTAATTGGTTTTTCAAATATCTATTTCCGTTTTAAAGAGACAGAATGAAATAAAGAAAAAAACACACACACACACACATATATATACACACACACTTATACGGTGTATCTCAAAAATTTCCGAATTTTTATTAAAACGTACTCTGTAAAGTAATAATTATAAATAATTATAATAATTATAAATTTTTACAAGAATTGTAGAAAATGATGAGCATAGTTTTCACTTTGATTTCTGCAGACTTTTGATTCCGCACTTTTTTTTAGTGTTTATTCTTCTGAGCTTTTCGTGTCTGGCGTGATCTGGCGTTTCACAAGTGGCTAGTGTTTTGTTCCCAAGTCTCCCGTAGCATTGTTAATGTTTCTGTTTTGCCCAATTTCGCACACAATTTGATATTTGCTCTTTATTTTGTGAGATTTTTGCCGTTGACGAATTTGCTACACGCCTCATAAAAAGGTAGCTGTAGCACAGTGCTTAATGCGATAGCTTACCGGAAGATCCAGATTCGATTCTGCCTCATCGCGTTACAATATTTTTCTCTTTCATCGGCATAACAAGTCTTTCGACCTTCTCCGACCAAAGCACTCTCCTGACCAAGGAACCAGAGGCTTTAACAGCCACAGTGAATCAATCCCGATGACGAGACGTGACGACCAATAGTGGACACGCGATCCCTACAACTTCATTGTGATTTCTTGACGAGTGTCACAAAGGTATTGTCAGTTTCATACTAGTAAGATAACCGTAAGGGATTTCAATTCAATTTATAGAATTTATGAACGAAATTTCAACAAAGATAATACAACTTTATTTAGACGTATAGATCACGTCATACTACCATCCGTTCGAAGAAAGTTCAGAAACTTTTGGGACGATGCGCGCGCGCGCGCGCGCGCGTGTGTGTGTGTGTGTGTGTGTGTTATGTGTAGCTTTAATAATTGATAACAAATAATTATTGAAAATAATTAATTAAATGATTGCGAAACAATATAGAAAGAAAATTTATTTAACTAAAATTAATGATATTGGTACAATATCTATTTTGAAATATGAACGAACTTCTCAAACGATTACACAGTTACAATAATTATCACTGATATTTAAGTGACAGAGTATGGCTCTCGTTATCCATTTGAACGTTTTGTACTTATCACAATTATTTGAGGGCGAAAATCTTCTTGTTGTAACATGGTGAAAACGAACAACCGTAAACAAATAACCGTTTCGTCGATATTGACCTCAGAACGATGCTAAAAGACGTCCGGTGGCATGTCGATTTTCTCACCGCGTGAGAAGCAAGCCAAGTAGGAAGAAATTTTCACCACCTTCGCAGCAATATCGCGTTTTATCTCTTGAAACAGAAATGACCAATCCTGGATGTACCGAAGTACTCTGAAAGAGCGAGATTGGCTTCGATCGTTTGATCGAGTCAATCTCCACGCGAGTGTCGAAAAGATTCCCTATTCTCCATTACCTTCTTGCGAGGCCAAATCTTTCTTGGTCATAGCCATTGGCAATATAATTTCAACTTGTACCAATTTTTCTGATATCCTTGATCCGAGAAATTCGTGCTTTTTCGATTGAATAAAATTAAACATATATATACGGATAGAAAGATATGACGTGTAAAGTTGTCATTGTACAAATATGTTTCAACATCTCGTATTTGCGATATCACTGTGTATTCAAAAATGTACTCTAGATTTTTGTTAAAAGACTGATCATGTATGCTAGAAACGATAATAGATGACTTATGTTGTTAATTTTTAATTTTGTTATTTTTTACGAGCTTTAATACTTCGACTGTTATGGGTGCTTTCTATTTGGTGACACAAGTCGACATAAGTACCATTCTGTTTTTGTTACTTATTGAATGCCAAGAAAGATAAACTGTTTGTGTCGACTTGTGTCACTAAATGGAAAACACCCTATGTCACTCGTATCTAGGTGACACGTAAATTTCCGCAAAGGTCCCGTCATGCATGTGTGAATGATAGATTTTTTTGATTAAGAATAATTTCAAAATAATTCAATAGTTATTTAAGAGAAACATAAAAAAAACAATCAAATATAAATTAAACTAAGAAAAATATAAAGTATGTTAAAGAAAACAACGTATTAAAATAAGAGTATTGAAATCATTTATTAGATATATTTATCAACCTTAATGCTGAAATCTGTTTGGCAATTAAAGTGATTAAATGAGAAAGACGCGGAAAATGTATTAAGACTAAGCTATTATTCTAGCTGTAACATTGTAATATAGAAGTATTTATACGAGAGCGTGCGAAATGATTTTGAGAAACATTGAAGGCACTATAAATATGTTGAGTTCACTCATACATTGTCCAAGTTAGTTCGTACGGAACACGAAATCCGGACACGTCTCGGTACGTTTGACAAATTGACGCGAACTTCAACGAGTGACTTTTAGCTTGATGTAAGACGAGTTCTGGTTTAAGTTTGAGCGTCAAATTTATTTTCAGTGCATAGATAGATGAGTGAAATAGTTTCCCGAAAGGCAAAATCGATTAATAACGCAGATATATGAAAGTACTATTTCCCTTTCATTTCTGAATCTATTATTTTGTCAAAAATTCTGACTCCATATAACATAAATAATTCGAAGAAAAATCTATTTTGTCGATGAATGTTCTGTTGATGAATGAATCAAGAAAAAAAGAGCATCGCGAAAAAATAGTAATCCGATAAACTAAAATCCGATAAAAGATGGTTTTGATTTGATTTTATTAACATTTTGCATACGTGATTAACCGGATAATGGCATCAAAATTCCAGTTCTGAAAAAAGCATTTTAAGTTATTTTTGATTGAAAATGAATACTTTAAATTTCATTTGCTCAAAAAGCCGTGTGCGTACCTGAGCTTTTTTTGCATCCATGTTTTCAATTTTAGATCGTCTTTAAGAAAATCGCTCTTCAAGAGGTCGTCGATTCAATTTCTCACGCGCGAGCGACAGCTCGTGATAGTTCGAACGGAACGCGGAATCGGATACGTTTCGGTACGTTTGACAAATCGACGGAAGCGAGCTCGCGGAAGTTTTTTTTCTCTGACGCGAAAACCCACAGCGTCACTTTGCGCAAGTTTTTTGATGGGACACATGGTCCTTTGCTCGAAGCTTCTCAATTATTTTTCCGTGGAAGATCGTTTTCAGTTTTTCTCGCAGCGCATACAGCAGTTGGGAGAAACTAAAACTTTCTTACATTTTGTACATTTTTTTAACTTTTATTTATTAAAATTTCGTCCAATTTTTGATCATTCCTCGCGGATGTTTCGTAATGCGGTTAAAATATTAGAATTAATCAAATAATTTATTTATAATGGTCTCTTTTTTTGTAGTTTATTATTTAGATATCTACTTTTAATCACATACGTACATATATATATATATATATATTTTGCATTTTGTATATTTTTTATAAGTTTAATAGCTCGATAAATATTAAGAAGTTAAAACAATAATTAAGAAATTATAATGTTAATTGCAAGAAAAGCAATGTAGCATTGAGTACATTATTTTTGATAAAATTACTTAATGAAATAAATTTCCATGATCGAAAAAGGCATGAATCCGCAATTGCAATCGTATTGAATGATCGTAAGAGCACGTGAAGTAATTAAAATTGTGTATGCACAAAGGCTTGAAATGAACGTGAAATTCGAACCGATTCGGTAATGTGAAACGGAATTAACGTTCGGGTTGTACGATTGCTAATAATTTCGCTAAATAGATTTTTGATTAATTAGGGAATTTGACAAATTCAAATATGCGAATACACAGACGATGCAAAATGATAATCATATATTAATACGTAAAATGGCACTGAATATTACTATAATAGTTATCACACAATTAAAAAATAACTTTGTTATACATATGTGATAAACATTTTAATAAATCTTCGAATATATTATTTGAAGTTCTTACGTTATTATATGATATTTGAAGTAAGAATATATAATATAAACATTGTATACACTTTTTTTGTATTAATTAATGTATTAATTAATGTATTAATTCTGTTAACTTATTATTGCAAAAGGAACAAACTTAAATTTGCATTTTATTGCGGAATGTTTAGAACGATACTTATTATTTTTTCAAAATTAATCATTTATGATCAACGTTGAAATTCATCGCAGAATACCGGAAGAGTTTTGATAGAATCACGATGTATAGGACAGCGTAAGGCGCGGCTCATATTTCTCCATTTCTTTCTTTGCCATATGCCTATGTCTTCAATCATAATGTGAATCGCGCACGCAGGTTTACGGGATCCGGTTGAAAGTGAATATTTTAACGTACGCACCTGTATTACAAGCCACGACACACAATGTTTCTTATTGCAGGTAAATCTTTTCTTTTTACAGCTTCTGAAATATCGTTTTGCCGTTCTATTTGCTTCTTTTTTCAGAATGCATCCGCTAAATTTCCTATATATTATACATATATCTCCAGCACAGAATAGACAGTTTTAAGTCCAGTTTATGTTCACATATTCATATGTGACACGAATGAGATAAATTGGATGTCTTTTTTGGACATGGGGAGATATCCGATATTTAATCAGTTCTAGATAGCACGTAAATAAATAAAAGTTAGTAAAGAATGCATTTCAAAGAATGCTTATAGAATTAGAAAAATAAATATTTGAAGATTCTTAGCAAATTCACTATAGTGTATTCTTACCTCCGAGCAGTACGTCGCACTGCTGCGATAAATGGATATAGTAAAGTTCCACTTCTCGTTGATAATAAACATACAGAATAGCATAAAAAGCGCAACGTTATAAGATTTTCACCCACGTCCTAACGACATAAATTTTTGAAGGTGAAATCCCCGAAATAGTATTCATGATGAAATAAATGAGAAATATTTTGGCAATCCAGATAGTACAGACAACTGTTATGAATTCGAAAAGAATTTCACAGAAGTATATCTTCTATAAAGTTAAGGCTCCTGATTAGTCTTCTTTTAGCTCTGTGCAAAAATTAATTTAGTTCTGTGCAAAAATTAATTTATATAACATATATATAATATTCTTGAGATATATATATTTGTTTTTGCTTGGACTATCTAAAAGTTATTTCAATTCATTACGAATTCTTATAAAATATAAAAGATTTCCTTTCCTATTTGAAAAAGCTTATAGAATTGAGATGACATAAAAGTGAAATCTTTTGACTTTCTTAGGAATGCTTTTAGATCAGAATGGAAGAAGAATACATTCCATAATTCCGAGAATAAAATGAATTATTTTTTGGATTCTCTGTGCCATCTGGAAATTCAATTTCATTTAGTTTTGTTTAAAAATTAATTTAGGATATTCTTGAATTCTATTCCAGAAGTTAGAATACAGTATAGTAAATCCAAAATAGATAAGTCCAGAAAAGATATGAGACTGATCTTATTTTGGATATTCTATAAACGTCCGAAGTTGTATCAAATGTATATGAACGTATATGTCCGATGCTCAAAAGTAAAATAGTAGTTTAATGGACATCTACTGAATATCCATATGCCACCTAGATTTATTTTTGTTTAATAAATATGTTTAAATTGATAAATCAACTTTTGCTACGAAATAACTAAATATAGAAAGTAAAAATATAATCAAAATATTAAGAAATGTAAATATAAATAAATATATATATTTATATATTAAAAATATATTAATAAAAAACGTAAAATATTTATATAAAAATTTTAATAGGAAAACAGCTATTATTTTTGTTTTTTCTTACTGGATGTTTTATATTTTTTGCGTTTAAATTAATAATTGCAGAATAATCTGCATCTTCAGATCCACTACAATATAAAATACACTTTATAGCGTAATTTTTAGCATTTACTAACGAATTAAATTAATTACATACATGCGCTGTAATCAAATCGTTAGCATTGTTTGTAGAATAATATGCATTATCCTTTCATGTGTAGTAGACAAGGATATCGTGAACAAAACACGATTATGTATAACGTTTAAGTTTCGTACGTGTATACATATGTATATATGTATAAATACATAACAATAAAATATGCACTGCGATACGTGCGCAGCGTATGCTTATAGGGCAGGAGTAAATTTTTTATGGCAAATCTTTCTCGGAATTCGTAAGAAAGTAAAAGAGAATAGAACTGTAACGAGATACAGAGAAGAGATTGGCAATCTCTTCAAAGATTAATAAAGAGTTTTTATTATTAACTAATTATCTTGAAATTTTTTGAATTGAAATTTTCTATATACAACGTTTGTATATCGAACGTTTTTATAACAAAGTTTGTAGATCACCAGATTAAACTTGAAGAATTTCATGTAGATACAAATATTGAAATGTGATAATAAAAATTGTTGTAATTGAACTTATATGGATACATATTTATATAAATAATAGAAGAAAGTCGTCGATATTAACACAAGTCTTCTAAAGTGACTCTCTCCTTATTTTTCAAAAATTAAACATTATCCTTTATTATACTGATAAATAAATGATGATCTATTTAGAAAAATAAAATAAAAATCTATAATTCATTTAAGACAAACCATGAGATAGTAACTCAATTTATTTGTTACTGTCTTGCTACATGGTTACGCCTTACAGGACAGCATTATGGGCTGTCTACAATGGAAGTATTAATCCTTACGTAAGAAATTGATCAATCACAATCGAATATGAGGAGAATAATCGATTGTGATTGGTCAATTTCTTAATGCTCTCTATTTCTATTGTAGACAATTCATAAAGTATGCGTATAAATTAACAAAAAACGTTTTACATCGAAATGAAAAGATCCTAGAAATTGTCATATACATTAAACTTGTAGGTATTTTTTGTATAAATGACTCCTTTGAAAAAGAAGGAACATGTATAGGAAAAAATAGGAACATTACTGCCTACTATGTCAGTTTTGGGATTTATTTTATTTGGGAATTCAAACGCTCACTTTTACTTATCTTACAAAAAAATTAATTATTGCAAAATTCATATTATAAAAACTGCTACTATATCATTTGATAGAAAACACTTTTTAGTTTGTTTTTTAGTTTGTATTCGTATTTTATTTTTAGCTCTTATTTAAGAAATACCAAAAACAAAGTGGTATGACGGTATCGGCAATCTTCTTCTATGTATTTTAAAAAATTTCTTGTAAATAATTTTGACATAAACAATATTAACTTATTACAACTTCCATTAAGTTTATCAAAATAACATCAAATCTGTGACTTACATTTTTATCACACAATCAACATTAACTCGTTCCGTGGGAGTATTTCGAATCCGATCGATTTCTATTTATTTGAAAATTTTTCGTAACTTTAAAAGGTCCCCACTCTTTATATTTTATCTTTTTCTCAAATAAAGTACAAACATTTATTCTACAAACTTGAAAGTATATTCATGAATATATTAGATTTTTTGAGTCACTTTAACTATATGAAACAGTGACCAGACTCGAAATACTCCTGTTTGTATGGATAAGGTGCTATTTTTCACATGATATTGTAAAGGTTAAATGCATCAACATTAAATGCTTTGATTTTTATCTATCTTGAATGTATCTTTTGTGTTATTAGAGGAATTTTTTTTAATTAAATTTATTTAGTCCAAATATATCAGAAACAATTACATTTAACTGAATTAGCTATGTAATTGTATAAATGTGTACTTTCTGGAAACTTTAATGCATCAATGACTTGTTAATATGTGATTATAAATTATCGATAGTTTATTAAATTTAAATATTCTGCCTCGATATAATCCATGCATACTGATGACGTTTTAAATTCGGCCGCGAGCCTGGCGAGATGTTAACCCGACGAGAGAGCAGGATTTATTGATCAGCCGCTATAAGCGCGCGAATGCTCTCTTTTCCTCTCACCCCGCAGGGGATTATAAACGGATCGCGAAGTTTCGCTGTTCCATCCTTCGCGAATTTTGCGCACGGTATTACGCAAACCAGGTATTACGCTGCAACGTCTTGAATTACGCGCGAGCGCCTTCTTCTGCATGTAGACGCGGCGCGGCGCGCGCCTCCGCGAGCATCTTTAATGGTACATTAACTACTGCGGTTCTCCTAAATTATTGATATTTACTCGGCACAACTAGAGTATATACGAGCGTGTTTTCTCAGTCGAGCACGTTCCTCATCGTGAGAAGTATCCACGTTCGCGCGAACGATTAAATTTTATATGCTCGGCTACGAGACATTTCCTCGAATTTCTTCGACGGCTTATTAAATCATATAGAACGGGTTGAGACGCGATGTACAAACTGTATGTTCAAATTTCCTTATCTCTTTGGCATTTTTACGTACATAACTATTGCCACGAATCTGGTTTGTCACATCTGAAATTTAAAAATGTATTTGTCACATATCTGCGCATATCTACGGATTCATACTATTAGATTACTTAATTTTAAAATATTATAATAAATGTTACAATATAATAATAAATACGATCACTCATAAAGTTGACATTGTGATATAAGATATTTAAGTATTCTTTGTAAAAAAATCTTGTCGATTGGACTAGACAGAAAACGTGGAATTCTATAGATTACTGAAATGTAACTCTAAACTTGTACTGACAGTTGAGACGTCAGGAACATACCGATAACGGCTGAATCTGAATCTATTTTTTTTTAAATTCTCACTTCGCAGTTGGTTATCGGACAGTTAACAAGAGCGCATAAGCCATCCCGCGCAATCTAACTCGGGATTTTTATTTGTCACACGTCTTGTTTTCTCTACGTGAAAATAGTTTGCGTCACGTCAATTAAGCGTCGCGAGCTGTGCTTTTTACAAATCAAAAGATATATCGTCTCATTGACTTTTTATGTCGATATTTCGTTTGCCTGAATATGAGAAACGAGGCTATTTTCAGTTTAGAGGGAGATTCCAGCTAGACAGAGATAGGTAAAATAACGATGCTCTTCTCTTAGCTGTGTTTGTTTGCTGTGTTTGAAACGTAATTGCGGATTGCTTCATCCGATAAGTTGTCTTAACCCATAAATTTGTCTGGAGCAAGATTATGGTAGGGAGATGCAAATGCAATTTCGTTCGTTGATTGACGTCGCTACGGCAACCGGAACGCGGACGCTGACGTCATTTTAATGCTTTTTTTTTGCTCGTTGGAGTAAATCGCCTAGTTTATACAGTTGTACGTTTTATTTAAATTGGGATGGATTTTTACGAATCGAAACAGCGAGTATTTCAAAATGATACAAAAAGTTGTACTATAAAAAATTAACATAACATCTTTTTTTCACAAAAAAAATTACTTTCATGTAGTTGTAGAAGTATGTTGAGTTTGTTCGATTAACAATCACTTATAACTGCAACGAGTAATAAATCAAATAAACAAGATTTTTATTTAAGATTTTATTACTCTTGATATGTATAATTTATGATTTTCGAATGATTTTACGATTCTGTGTTTCCACAGAATATTTGGAGGCATTATTAAGACACAAGTTTGAAACATCCTTTATTTTCCTACATTTTTATAATTGCTTTGATTGCTAATCACATGTTGTTATTTGGGATTAAAAGTACTCTTCTAAATTTCTCGTATTATTCGTATATTTAATAAAAAGACTTCGACAATCAAAAGATATAACAATCGTGGATGCAACATTAGCGCAGCTACCGACAGACAAAACATTCGCCAACTGACGGCATTACCTACGCAAATTTGAACTAAAACGCACTGATTTCGCTTCACATTTATTCGCGTAACCGTACACTTGCAACATGTATTTGCTCGAGCAGACGCGGAAACGAATGTTGATTCATTCAATAGAGCGTAGATACTTCACAGCGTCTCGGACTGATCGATACTTTCGCCTTTTCTCTTCTTCTCTGCGATAAATCGGTGAGACTATTTCATTATTCATCGCGCTAAAGAAGAAAGAAAGATGCAGAAAGACAAGATAAAATAATTATGTGTATATGTTATTAAGCGATTTTATTGCTAAAGATTCGATTTTGTTTCTTCTATTATTTCAAAGTAGCTTCTTATCAAATAATTGCGTTTAGTCTCTTTTCACTGGCACTTTTTTGCCTTCGGTTGCCTTGTTCGCATTCTGATCATGTTTGCAAATTCTGGTTCTACGTCGGGACGTGCGGTAGACCGCGGAATTCAAATAAACCGTGGAATATCGATTTTTCTTTCCTTTCTTTCTAGTATGGCGTGCGGAGCCGCTGATTTTTCGTTCCAGCTTTTGCTACGAAAAGTTGTCTTAATGTCACTCTCTACAAATTTCTGCGACCACGTTTCTGTACATAGATTTGCAAACGAAAATTATGTCGCGAAATTATACCGCAAATTTATGTAACGCGGAATTCTTGTTATTATAATTATTTTTTTGGCATTTATATTCGAATATAATTGTAGCGTATTTTTAAAATAAACTGCGTAACAATAATCAATTTCAATGACCTTGATACGTGTTGTCAAGATCACGACTAAATAATAATCAAAAGCTTTTAGCCGTCGCTCGTTGTTTATTAAAAAGTTAAATACTATTTTATTTAAACATTAAAAATATATATACACAAATAACATAGAATTCATATTCATTGTCGATAAAGTACAAATTATGGCATTTAACATACGTTTATGTATGTGCATTTTATTTTGCTTTTCAATAACTTTTCAACAAAACAATTTGAATATATATATACRTACATACATATATTTCAGTAAATGCTCATGAAAGAAGCTCCGCTTTTCCCCTTCACTTCCACTCCAAAAGATATAACCTAAATCAATTCTTGATTAAAAATTTTAAAAATTAAAATTAGGTTTAGCTTAGGTATATTTTTTAGGAATGGGGGTGCAAGGGAAGGAGCAAAGCCCCTCCAAGCATTTATTTAAATATATATGTATATGTAAATAAAGTAAAATTTATATTTGATAAAGTATAAACTATGTCATTCGATATACGTTTGTATAATTCATTTCGTTTATTAATAACTTTTTAATAAACAACGAGCGGCGGCTAAAACTTTTTTCATTACTTCGATGAGATCGTTGTTATGTAGTTCTATCGTATTTGTAACAAACTTGCTACTAAAATATTGACTGACTGTTGCAACGATTGAAATTTCGATTTATTTTTTACATTGAGACGTATTCCGAAAGTAATTTGATGTGCGTACGTAACTAACCTTATTGTTCAAACTAAAAACATAAATAACATTCTTAAAATGAATCGGTAACGGTCGGTGGATGCGCAAAGGGAGGAGGTTGAATTTACGGCCTGCGGATATATCGCGGCAGATACTCGCGGAAATTAACACGTTTCGGAGCCGTTGATTGACGCGCGGGATTGCACGTCGCGACAGCAGGAATTGCGTAAGTGTTATCGCCGAACCGTGAAGGATCGGGGGAGGAGGGGCTGTTAAATGCGCGAGGACGGCGCTACGGGGGCGCCGACGAGGGATGGCAGGCGGCGGTGGCAGCGGCGGCCGTGTAGGCACTCACACACCAAACTCAATTCTCACTCCCATATTTCTGGCTTGCGCCGAACTGGAAGATACATCTAGATAAATGCGGCGAAACGTGCCGCCGGCGGCGTACCGCGGCGAAAGTTTTGTCGACGCGGCACGAAATCGGTCGCGGCTTTCCCGGGGACAGGACTTTTCGGTATGAGATTTACCGCCGCGACGCGACGCCCTTCGACGTCGTATGAGTGTCGGGCGGTCTTCTATCAGGTGAGACTAGAGGTACGAGCTGCCGTAATGTCGGTTTTTCCATCGCGTCGAGGACGATTTCTAACAATGGAAGTTTTTCGGCGGAATTTTTCTTTGCGGAACGTCTCTCCGTCTTGCGTAATATGATTTCTTACCTCTTTTTTCCTTTCTTTTATGTTTTTTTTTTTTTGCAAACCTTTCTTATATCGCGCTTATCGCGAAGGCAAAATAACTTCTCTGGCAAGACACGTATCCGGCTTATATTTCGTTCTCCCGTGATACGCGTTCATTTTATAATAATTTTGTTTCAATTTTACATTATACATTTTTAATATCAGGATTATTTAAAATCATACATAAATATGTGATACATTGCAGCAATAAAGATCAATGAACTTTATCACAGAAATTTGTTAACATTTTCTAAAAATAAATTCATTATTTTTTGTTGAATTAAGAAAAATACTAATATAATTCTCTCTTGGCTGCTACGAATTATTTTCCGATATCAGAATGTTAGGTATGACTGTGTAATTTTTGTATTTTAATCTTCAATGCTCTATTCATCTGAAAAAATATACTTGATATAAATAATCATTGATATGAAAAATCGTTTTATTATTAGAAATTCGCAAGCAGCCAATTTGAAAATAAAAAATCTTTTAAAGACAATATAAAACTCAACGGCAGATAAAATGCAAACGAAATATGAAATCCTTATATTGACACAAGGCTAAAACATCAGTATTTTTGAACATTTTTGATATTTTTAAAAAAGTAAAAAAAAGTACGACGACAGCAATATCATTTTTATTCTTATCGGTATAGTATAAGTAGCAACTTGCTATCGTGACATTGTGCATCCATCTTTATTGTCTCTGCGAACGGACAACGGTTTTCAGAGTATGACCTGCTTAAAGGATTGGAAAACAAAGTAGGAACGTGCGCGAATGTGAGCCCAATTTTTTCCTCCGGAAAATTCGATCTAGCATATACGATCATGCTGCGCGACTTTATCCAACACTCTGAGATCTCCGTTCTCTTTCCAGGACAGGATAGCAGACATCATATTTTTTTTTATCGTCGTGAGAAATCTAATTTTGCTGTAAATTTGATCGCGCGTAGAGGCAACGTACGCGGCTAGAAATTCACTTTAATACACGCACGCAATTCTACCGAGTAGTTTAAACCAGGGATGAGAAACGCTAAATATAATTTGCGAGAAATTGTCTGGTGAACTCAATCACGTACCATAT
This sequence comes from Cephalotes varians, assembly GCA_037157785.1. NCBI lineage: Eukaryota > Metazoa > Arthropoda > Insecta > Hymenoptera > Formicidae > Cephalotes > Cephalotes varians. The sequence goes on from JANQDE010000085.1 coordinate 474,341, forward strand.
TATATATATTCGTACTTTAAAATGAATAGAATACAAATATGCATGCTATCTGAAATATATATATATATATATATATATATATATATATATATATATATATAATCTGAATACAAATGGAACATTTCCAAATTGTATATTTTAGATTATATATTTATTTCAGATACCGCATCAAATCGTAATTACCGATTCTTTGATAGTCGATCTTCTTTTGCCGGAGTAATTATAACAGTTTTTGTAATATAGATTGTTTAGAAGAAGGTTTGTTCTTTTATTAAGTTATAGGAATGAATGAATGAAGATAAATAATAGAGTCTTATTTTTCAATTTAGTTTCAATATATATTTTTAATAACTTATTTTTCTTTAAATTTTGAAGATGTGTTACAAAGATACTTAAGTTAAAAGGTATAATAACGCTCGTATGTATCACAAAAGAAAAAGACATAAATAAATAGGCTAATAAACGAACAAAAAAAGAGATAATATTAATAAATTTTTTTCTTTAACACGTTGATCGCCACCAAATTTGGGTGACGGCCATATTTTTGTGGGGGCTCAGTTACCCACAATTGAGTGACGCTTTTCTTCGTTCAGTTAAACAGGATTTTACAAGTAATTTGCAACAATTTTATTTTTAACACAAGTATTTATGATAGTAATAACATATGTAAGTACAAATATAGATAAAAAATATTTTAACACAAATATTATACATAATATTATATTTCTTCTTATACCCGAATTTATTCCATGACAAATGATGACTTGCTAAAAAGAAATAAAATTATTAATTATATAGAGATTAAGAATTAAAAATTAGAAAAAGAATTGCTTTTTAAAACAATCCCAATTACAGTATAAAAATTAATAGATTACTTATAAGCACATATATTGTACGCCATATTGCGATAAAGTTTGAATTTGAACTCCGCAGGAAACATATTAGATTTTCGATGGGTCATTAATCCGACGAAAATTTAAAATTGGAACGTTTCGGCTTATTTAGTTATTATCAGTCATCAAGTATAATGATTTTAAATCTACATAGTATAAACAAATTTAACAGTCATAATAACTATAAATTTGATAAATTAGTAAATTACTTTTCGAAAAAAAATAACTAAACCTTAAACTAAACCTCGATGTATTAACATTTCAAAAATTATCTTAAATTTGTAACAGTTTTTGAGGTTCAAAAGTAAAACTAGTAAAAAACCGAGTGAGAAATGAAAGTAAAAAGTAATGTTCAAATAAACCAAAAATGAAGGAGGAAATTATTAGGTAACTTACAATAAAGCAAAGATGTAACCGATTGAAACTTCTACAGTAAGCAAGTGGTATAATAGTGTCCATTTGACGTTTAAAACCTTTTGGTTGCTATGATTCCGAACCTTTCAGTTCCATATGCAGAAGAGGTCATTATGTCTCTGACTACGTATTGAAAAAAATTGTAGCAATACGATATTCTACCTAAATCAAAACACATATTAACAAAATAGTAAAAATCTATAATTAACATTGTTATTTATCCTTTATCCCAACGCGAATAGTTGAATCGAAATGTCAGAAGACATTGCGTATTCATCTTTCGGCTGCCGCATGTGTCCCATTTGTTTCATCAGATTGCTGCGTTTGCTCCATTCGTTATTCGAAAACGTAGGAGAGAACGCAACACATCGATATGCACTTTTTTTGAAACATTCAGGCCATTCGCGGTTTGCAATATGTAGCGAAGCTGATATAGGATAATAGAGAAATTTCCTTAACAAAATATAATATATGAAAAAAAGCGTATCGCGCTCCTCTCCGAGGTATGTTGCCTGGAAATAAAAGTTTTAATCGATTTTGTTAATCTCGGCGTTTGTATATTCGTACGTCATAACGAATACAAAAATTGTTTTCCTATAATGTATGCTCTTTGACCTATATTTTGTCCATTTTATTTACGTTAACCATCGTGGGTTGCATTCAATCGACGTGTAGTTTATTACTTCCAACAATGAATATTAATGATTGTATTTTAATCGGATTTATTTTATGATCGATGAAGATTTATGAAACGAATTTATGGACAGATTCACGTCTTCCTTCGGTATTAATAAAGAAATATAATATTTCAAAATGTTTTATCTATTATCGAACTTTTCTAAGAGTTTCTCGAAGAATTGACAGTTGTGTGTACTAATATTGTAAATATACATTTGCTATTGATTTTAAAAAGAATACTTTATCCCGCGAGAACACTTCAATTTTCTCAATAACCTAAAGAAATATTTATTCTGATAGTACACTTTACAAATGAATTATTCATTTTCACGCAGTTGAAATACCTTCATCGATGAATTACCATTCACTCATAAACATAACATTTACTCTCTTGCGAAAACTTTCTATTATAACAGGGATGCTAATTTAAACATTAAATGCCATACCATTACCTTTTTCGACTACTTGTGAAAATCTCTATGATTCGACAGAGACGATTATGGGATTTTCAGTATCGATAGTTGACGTGCTATATGTGCCGTAGTGCAATTCAATCTAAAGATGATGAAAGAGATGCTGAAGGACCTAGACAAGATAAGAGCCTCACTTCGAAAGACACGCCGCGACATCAAAGGAGCCGCCATCGCCGTGAATTTCACGTGCGCATTTTCGATACGCTTCTCTACGAAACGAGAGGGGGAGGCCTTAATTTCGGAATGCATCACACAGTACGCGTAGCACGGAATTCGCGGATGTTGACGAAGCACTTACCAGTTCGTGTCACGTTCTCTCCCGCTGCAACTTCTTCGGAGACGTAACGGCAGTTTCGAACGTCGCGTTGCATCTTCCACGTGTAGTCTCTGATGAATCCGGCGAGAGTACGCATATCTGACGGCCAATCTGCATGCTTGTCGCCTGATATGAAAAATACTTGATCCAATAACGGGTTCAGGCCAAGGTTACTAACGGTTATCTTTGGAAGTTTTGAATAATCCAAAAATTTTCCGCTCTATGTATATAGTAAATATTTTATACTTATGTTAAAACTGGTCCTTATCTGTTAATATTTTTATGTTGAATTTTTAACATACTTAAGTGTTAATTTAACATAATGTGATATGTTATTTGAATATTTTGTATTAAATTGATATTTAACATTTCTTAATAACATTTCTAAAATAATACAATTTATGAGTAAATGAAATAATGAAATAATGAAAAAATAATATAGTTTTCAATTTTAAAATAAATGAATATGAATTTACAAGTTAATTTAACATATTATAAATGTTAATTTTACTGAAGAAATGTGCTTCCACAATTTGTTTCCAAAGTGTATCAAAATGTTATAATTTTTTGTGTTAATTTTTATAATGTTTGTGTTTTTAGTATACTTTTTAATATATTCAACTTGTGTTAAATTAACACAAAAATTTGGATGGACTATTTGAGACGCGTGAAATGTGTTAAATTTAAAACTAATTTTTTAATTGTGATTTATTACACAATATGTATCATCAGAGCTTAAAAATTTATTGAGATAAAAATTAAGTTAACGATTATAAACATATTAGAGAATATTGTAATATAATTCCGTAAATTTTAAAAACATTACGTCACGATAAAAAAATATAATGATTATAAATAATAAAGCAGTTTGTGATAGCCATACATTGCGCCTTAAATCGTAAACTACTTGATTTGTAAACGAATATCTTCCGCATATTTTACTCGTATACACGTGTTCGTTTACTTTGAAAATTCACAGATGGTTGCGGAGGCTTAGTAAGAGATATAAGTCATTAACATCAGCAATCGCATTGATCACGTCGTTTTAGAATGAATGGCGTTTTTTCTTCTTTCTTTTTTCCATTCCTTCTCCGCAAAATAACAACGGAATGAATATGGCAAATCCATTAAATAAGCTTTGCCATTTGTTCTTAATGAGAATTAAATTAAATCAGAAACGTATAAGTCCTTCATTACTTATCTCTAGAGGGTTGGCATTAGGATAAGCACTGAAGACTCTCTGATGGCTGACCGAAATTCGAAGAGGTATCCTCACTCCAAGAAATATCGCCCGTTAACTGTTTTCTCGGCAGTTAAGAGGCTCTTCTCTCTTTTTCTTCTCTCTCTCTCTCTCTCTGTCTCTTGCTATGTCGAGGTTTATTGATTTTCTTGAGTATGATTACGTAGCAATAAGAACGCTGATTTATTTTGCGAGAGAAATTGAACCTGTTAAAAGATCAGAACAAATCGAAGGATATGACGAAACGAGCTAACTTTTTCGTCCAATACGTACGTACCACTACTATGTAATTAAGAATTCGGTATAATTCTTGAGACACTTGCGCGTTTTTATGGAAACAAGAAACTTATTTGGAAAAGATCCAAAATCTAGTTAGAGCCAGGGAAACTTTAGAATCGTTTCACATTTTAGCCAAACCGGACACATTTTCGAGAAATGTAATTGCAGCGAAATTCAATATAATCCATAAATTGGGAAATAATTTTTTACATTGTTATCGCCATTGCACTCAGATCTTTCTTTGTTACGTAATCTCAGATCGGATCTCCGTCGCTAAATTGTGGCGGAAGAAATTGTCGATATATGTCGGCACGTGTCTCATGCGAATTGGATCAGATACTTTCTATCTATAATGTATTCCTTCCATCGTCCTGCGCCTGAAACTCACTTAAACACGACAGCATCGTATATTTGCGCCGATATATACGCGAAGCTACCTGCACCTTGATTATCGAATTATCTCCCGCGTTTCTGCTCCCTGCAGATGCAATCCGATGTTCGTCGCTGAATACATTCGCCGTTTCGTTGCTGGGATATCCGTGATTGGGTGCTTTCGACCAGATGTTCCGCCATGATGCATTAAAAAAAAAAAAACATTCGAATACAACAGAAAGTAACATATCGATTCAAGAAATGTGGATAAAAATCGTAAAAACTGTTAAAAATAAGGAGTTGAATATTATGGATTTAGTTTCCAAGCGTCATATTCATACGTGATTTATTAAATTTTTATATAATTTTTTTTTTCATTTTCTCATAATTATTTCTGCAATTTTCTATTACTAAATATTGTAAAATTATTGAATGGGAAACATTTTTACTTATTTACGATAATTATAAAATGTTTTACAATTTGTATAGTATGCTTTGCATTACACTTACAATTGTATAGATGACAACTATTACATACAAGTTTTACATATATAATTAATGTATATTTACATATAGAATTAAATAAATTATATTTTATAATTGTATTAACTATAAAATATACAGTTTTCACACTATTTCTTTTTTTGTGTAATGTAAAATTATCCAATGAACACATTTACATTCAATAATTGTAATGATGACATAAATAATGAAAATTTCCCATTCAATATTTTTACAATATTTAATATGTGGAAGTATTTTATTATGTATCTTATTTGTCTGGCACTAGCTTTTATATCTCAACACAAATTTGCCTCTTTTTAGACGAATTCTCATTGTCTTTAAAGTATGGTTAAAAAGCTTGCACACAATTTGTGCGCTTTTGTCGGGGAAACCTGCTGGATCAAACCCAATAAAGTCGAGAAAAGCGATAAAGCGGTTAAATCGACGGCGCGTTAACGGGAAGCCCCGATCATTGTTTCGCGAAACCCTACGGGAAAAGCGTGACTCGTTGAAGGAGCGATAGCGCCGACGGAGGGTGGAAGAGCGCGGCATATAGTAGTATCGGGAAAGATGTATATACTTGTGTTTCCGTCCGCGTTGCTTTTATTAGACTCAGAGGTAAATCGTTATCGATTAAGGTAACGATGAATGTAGACAACCAAGTTTTATATTTTATAGGTTTCGACGGAGAAAGAGAGGAAAGAGAGAGAAAGAGAATCAGAGAGAGGAGCAAATGATTATCGGTTAGTTTATCTATCGTGATGTCGAACGGCGCAGTTCTCAATTTTACATTCACTACGGGGAAGACTCTCCAGAAAGTACTCCATTTCCGCCGGAATCGGGCCGCCGGTAATTGATGAAAAGCAAATAACGAGCTTAAAATAGTGCGCGGTCGCGCAGCACGGATCCATCTAATTGGGGGTGGTTCATCTTAATTCCGGTTGCACGAGAAGGACGCCTCTTGAGAGACCTTTCGTAAACGTTCGACCGAGCGAGGGCCAAGTTTCAGGTGGTTAGTGGCGACGTCACGGTTTCGTTTTTCAGCGCTAATGGCTTTACGTGTCCGCGTGATTGAAGTAAATGCGCCACGATAAATGGATAGTTACCGGTGATAAACGAGCCGCGGAGGGCGAAGATATTTTTTACAGCTAAGGTAGGTATCTTCTTGGGCGCACATTATTTACCCGCAAAAGTGAGGCAAACGCGGTTAAGGAAGTTTGAAATAATTAAGGGAGTGGAGATGAAGTGTTGATGAAGTTCAAGATTGATAACGGTTAGTTTGGAAGCAAATTTAAACAGTGATTTCCTTGATGTGAGAGCAAGATTCTTCGGAAATTTAAAGAATTCGTACATCAAAAAACTTAAATCGAATTCAATTTTTATTTTATTTCTACTGTTAAGAATTTTTATTATATTTTATTCTAATAAAATATAAAGCTTTGCTTGCATGATTATCGCGCAATCATTGCAGATTTTATTTATGGATCCCACTCTTATTTTTCTTGAGAGCTATTTTTATGCTCTTTAAATAGAAATAATATTGATGTTACTGAACATTTTCCTTCCTGATAATGTTCTTAATATATATGGATATAATTATTTTGATTTTTATTAGCAGCATAATGTAATGTATTGCGCACAAATTGTAAATGCGATCATTATGCTAGGAGGTAATCTTATAGCTAGTTTAATAGAGTTCTTTAAGGATCTCGCTATGTTGCTTTTAATTTGCACTTCGTAAATAAGTTATTCAATCGACACGTAAAAAAAGTCCTCCGGACGCAACTAGATACGAAGTTATAGAATCCGTGTCGAACGGTAAAATTAACGTTCTTGAGGAAGGTTCCGATTAAGGGAAGAAGATCGATTGCTGAACGACCGACCAGTAGATTGCAAGCCCCTCGATATTACTACGAATTCCAGGACTACCTGATTTCATACCGTTACTGACGTGGTGTATGCACATTTATCTTTACCGCCTAAGATTACTGTTTCAGTTGAAGGTACAGGTCTACAAGATGTAGTGCTGCAAATTTAACATTGTAGTGCTCGTATTATCGAGAATTGCGATGATTATTTGAGAAACAGTATTAAATAGAAAAGAAGATATTAGACCGAAGAAATTCTTAATTAAGAGTTAACTGCTAGTTTAACGACAAACGTCATCGGAGAGAAAAGCGACAATAGTGATAAAGCGAGTTTCGTCGATGGCAATGCAAAATGTAGTCCGATTCGACTTGGTTTCGAACCGAGTCGTTATTGTTTGCGTTCCGATTGAGTCATTGTAACGGACTAAATTGACATCAGAACTATGCAACGCGATCTGAAAGCCGCGGCCGAAGCTTTTGTAGACCTAGTCATCCCCAATCGTCACATTCGCGTCACAACATGGCTTCGAACATTTGTATAGCCATGCTCGCGTATAGGAATTGCTCGCAGTCCCGTATACCGGCAATTCTACGTAGCGCTTTAGAATAGAAATTTTCATTGTCGGGTTAATAAATTATTCTATCTCTTTCGATGGAGTTAAAATCTTTCAAAAATTCTTTTTCTGTCTGTCTCTCTCT
>JANQDE010000085.1:482126-496955 GCA_037157785.1 Cephalotes varians
ATATATATATATGCATGCATAGAGAGTGAGAGAGAGAGAGAGAGGAGAGAGTAGAAGCAGGTAATATGGAATACCTATTTCTAAATTAATATTATTCCGATATAAATGTATATATAAGACTTATGCAGAAGTATATAATTTATATATATATATAATATAATTTATATATTATTTATATATTGTATAATTTATATATAATTTATGCAGAAATATATTAGCTATATAATCCAATTAATGAAAGTCTTCAAAATTAAAATTCAACTTCAATTATAATAAGAAAAGTAAAAGTGTAAAATAAAGAAATCTAAAAATAGGACATATAATGGAATATGGGATATAATATGAGTCAAATTTCAAGAACAGTAATAACACAATAAATGAAGTGCAAATTTGTTTATTTATGTAAACTGGTCGAAACAATTAAACATAATTTATATCTTTACCTTACAAAGGCCCATAGAAAATAAATAACATTACTATAAATAAACAATAAAAATATTAAACCTTAAATTATTGTATAAATTTAATTAAATTATTATATATAAATTAAAAAAATTATTGTATATATAAATTATTATTTAAAATAAACATTAATTAAAATAAATATTACTGTTCTTAATAAAAAAAAAGATTTATATTTTTGTACTTGAATAATCTAAAATAAGTAACAGTTTATATAAAAGTTTATATATTAAAAAGTTTATATATTAAAATAATAAACAGTTTATATAAAATAAAAACTATTACACAAATAAATTTAAAGTATGAGAAATTTATAAGATATAATTATATTTTTTAAAAAATAAAGAACGTTATAATATATTCTCGTGTCATTAAAGAAGCTAAGAATTGCAATTAAACAGCATAATATTATTTATATAACATTATTGAAAGCGGAATATAAATATGGAATATAAATATTAAAGAATTTATTTTGAGTTCGTGAAGATATAGAAGATGTTGTGATATCTTCAGGAGCAATACAAAATAAAGTATTTATTGTATCGAAAAAAGTCATTGTCACACAAGATTCGCTGTTTATTGAGGCATATTTTGCAACAATTTCTAGTAATAACTTCTCCTGAATGCAGTGCTTTCTTTAAAAAAATAAGCCTTGGAGCTTGTTGGCACAAGAAGCAAATTGACATTACGTTCCATTTATGTATTTATGGCAAAAGAAATGGAACCGCAAAATATTTTTTTTATAACAAGGGTTATTTTTTCTAAATTTCATTTAAATCAAATAAGTAGGGGAGATCGGGGCTTATTGACACAAGAAATAAGTTAACATTACATTTTATGTATTATGACGAAAGAAACATCGTTATCACAAAATATCTCTTTCATAACATAGATATCTTCCTAAGTTTTATTTAATCAAAACATGTATTACAATTAAAAAAAAAGAGAAAAATCTGATTCAAGAGAGGAGGCGAGCATTCAAAATTTCGTATGAATGTTTTTCAGTTTGAGGAAATCTGTGACATATTATTAAATTTAAAAAAAAGATTTCGGTTACTATATTTCAAGTTATTTTGAATAATAACAGTAATTTGTTATAATAAAATAATTGAAATCAAATGTATGTATAACGTATATTGACTTAGTAAGCTAGTTTGACTGTTATCGCATATGTGTGAGAAGTGTGTTAACATTTAATTACTTAACTTTGATAAAATACTTTATATTTAATATTTCTATATTGAAGTAAGTTACATTTAAAATAATTTTTATTTGTTTTTCTGTAAAACTATTTTTTATTCCATCATTACAAAATACTATTAAAAGATACTATCTTTACCAAGAAATATATATCTATAATCTGATTTTTATTTCTATTATGTTTTCATTAATTTAATATAGAGTTTATCGTATATTTGTCGTATATCGTATCAACTTACATCATGATATGTATTTACTTATTCCATATTAAGATAAACTGGTTACAAAATAATATGTTTGTATTTCAATGTAACTATATATATGGTATGCAGAATATAGTATACTATATGTATACTTATATATTATACATTATACTTATATATTTGTAATAATTTGTAACGTATATAATATACTTATTACAAAGGAACTATATAGTATACAGAATCGTCCCTGGCATGAAAATGTAGAGAAAGGCTCTATCGTATATTAGTTTAATTTAATTATAATAGTTAGTTTAAAAAATCGAAATATCGAAATTGTGAAAACTGTGCCAGCGAGCCTCAGTTTCCCCTATTCATATTAGTACTCCATATTAGTATTCCATATTATTTGCTTCTATTCTGTATACATATATATATTAATACTTCATGCATTGGTTTACGATGAATGAAAAATATTCTATAGAAAGAATCGTTGAAATTAATTAAATATGATGATTTAAATAAAGACTATTACATCTAAAAATACTTAAGGTAAAGGCAGCGAATATAGAATAGATTACTAATATGGAATAGGAACTTATTTTTTAAACAAAGGGTTGCATTCTAGTGGCAATTACTGGAAGTTGTTGCAATTATTGTCAAACGTGCCATATCAAATAATAAATTCGATGCGACAATGAATCTCTATTTCTCTAATATAAACATTTATTTATTTTTGTTGCGTCTGAAAATGTGATAGCACTATCTTAAAAAGTGTTCTTACAAGCTGACTGTAAATTATTTAATGTTTATAGAACATAGACGCTTTTAATAATGTTGCATGAATAATATTATACCGTTTAATTGCGATTTGTAACTTTTTATTTATAAATGGGAAGAGTTTGTGTGTCATATTAAGATATGTTGGTAGTATGAAATATAATTGAATTATTATGGAATAAAGAGTAGAGAATATAATGTTTTTGTTCTTTTTATAAATAATAAAAAATATTTTTGATGTTAATGTTTATTTTAATAATTTAACGATTTGATTTTATTGTCCATAATGTAATTTTATTTATGTGTTGTACAGTACTACATTGTACAGTAAATGTATGATTTTTAACAGTTTCGATTTCAATTTACATAAAAAAATWAATTTGCACTTCATTTTTTATGTTATTTATTATTGTTCTTCAAATTTGATTAGTATTCCATATTGTATCCCATTTTTTTACCCTTTTCATTTTCTCACTTTTTACTTTTTTGTAGATACTGAAGTTGGACTTAAATTTCGGAGACTTTCAATTATTGGATGTTATAGCTAACATGTTGCTTAAAAGTTCTACATTTATTAGAAGCCTTCATATGCATTTGTATCGGAGTAATATTAATTTAAAAATTGATATTCCATTCGCTGCCTTTACCCTATATACATAAAATAGAAATGTTATAGATGTTTATTTTACAAAGATATAATTATTATTTTTATAATTGTAAAGAATTACAAAATAATAATTTATTTAATATAAGGCAATTTATTATCACGATTTATCTTGTTATGAATATCTGGATCGAATTTATATTATCTCGACGCTCTTGCATTTGGTGAAGACGGTGGAGAAGATAGGTAGAACGCGGGATGGCATCTAGCAAGACGGATGGATGGGCAGATGTCCATCACTTCCGGATGCCAGCGGAAACTAGACACAAGGGACGAACCGCGTTTCAGGTCACTCAAAGGATCGCAGGAATACCGAATCCAATTACGGAATGTTGTTTATAGCATATGACCTATTCCTATCGAAAGAGATCCAGCTTTATATTTTATCTAATTATCATAATATAAAAGTAATATTGAAGTAATATTGAAATGAAGAGAAAAGTATCAGAAGGATATATAAGGAACTTTTTATATATTTATATATTTAGATATTTTTCTCTGCTTTAGGAAGCAATGTTAGAGAAGAAACTCTATAATAAGTATCAATCATACTTTCAATTATTTAGCTCAAATATTCACTATTTAGTATTATGTTTCTAAAGTAATATTGTTAAAATAGCTTAATATTTTCTCTTTCGCATTTTATAATTCAAACATTATAAATTTCTGAAGACATAATTTTGGAAAAAGCAACTAATAGCAAGTAGTAGCGAACATTTATAAAAGTTTTTCTCTTTTGAAAAATATGTTTTTTATAATGCGTTTCTTTTTTGCAAAGATTTATTAATTTTTATTGAAAACCCCGATTATTCTGCAGACAATTTTCGATATTTGAGCCTTTTGTCTTATAGAATTTAATAGAGTTGTTGCAAGACTTTATTGCTAGCCTTCCTTTGACCATGATTTGTATTCGATGCCATAGTTGCATCTCTTTCCTCAATATCGTCCTCGCTTCTGGATCAAATATGGCAATATCGATGTCATCTCTCTTTTCCATTTCATCTTTCTATGTTATTGTATCTTTCTACCTCTCTTATTACCTATTCTCTCGATACAGACATTTGCTTTTGACGTGAGTGCGGGTTGCATCGCGACTACAGCCATTATATAATGCATATTTCACGATTCCCGAATACAATCTGCAGCTTTCTTCCAGTCGACTGCTGAAACTTAGGTATTTTTCCGAATAATGTTGCAGTTGTTGGTATGCGATTAAAATAGCCATCTATATTAATAATTTATGACAAATGATTAGCATGTTGACATTGCTATTAGTTTTAGACCAAAGAATGAGTCACAATTTTATATTTACGAAGATTTCGCGACTATCATTTCTTTCGCTCGATAACTGAAACGACCGGAACTGCAGATAATTATCAGAATTACATAAGTAATTGCGAGTTTTGACTTATAGCTTCAATCGTGAAAATATCTTTTCAATTTCGCAGCTGCAATACTGCGTAATTCGTCGCTCTTATCGCTCTGATATAATTGAATTCCGCGTGATCTAATCGTTTTGCTAATGGTATTGGTAAGTCGCTCGTGCCCTGGTTTTTATTTCCGGCGGAAAGCGCTAATAAAAACGAAGCGAGACTCGTTGCCTCCGCTTCCCCCTCCCTCTCCCGATCTCTCTTTCTCTCTCTCTCTCTCTCTCTCTCTCTCTCTCTCTCTCTTTCTTTCGCTGCCTGTGGCAGTGCCTCAGAGCGACCCTTTAATTCATCTCTCCGCAGATCTACCTTCTCTCCTGCTTTCCTTTCTGGGTTTCTCTAGGGACGGGCCACCATCATAACAGCGTTTTCTCGCGTGCACGTGGAATACAAAGCGCCATCGAATCTACGAGTCCCAAGAGCGATGGCACGACTTCCTCCTGCTGAGCAGGATACGGTTGAGGTGTTACGAGAATCGGGAGTTATCGCGAAAGGAACGATAATAGTCCAATACTATTATTCGCATCGCGTTCTTCAACTGTTTTTAATTCATCATCTTTTTGTACATACATTGCACTCTTACAGATCTCTCTTAACAGTAATACTCAGGACTTGAAATCAATTATAACTTCGATATTTAGTTATCATACTACACGCTTAACTATTTAAAAAAATGTATCATCCATACAGTCCCTACAAAGTAAATTGAAATTGGAAATGTGTTAATATTTATCTTTATACATATGAAATGTAATAAATTATATACATATGAAAGTTATGTGAATAACATTATATTTAATAACACATTTTTATAGTTTATTTAAATTAACTTTGTTATTAAAAATTAAATTATTTTAAAAGATAATGAAAAAAAATCTCAATTTTTTTATATAAGTTTTTTTTGGTACTTTAAGTATTTAAGTTGATTAGTTGCAAAATTTTAATGTGGAGATTCTGTAAATAAACAGAAAAATAAATTTTGTTTAGCTTATTACAATGAAATTTAATAATAAATCATTTAAAAATATTTATACAATAAATTAAGATTTTTGTTATTATTTCTTAATTACATTCCCATTAGAGCATACTTTTACTTTTTACTAATTTCTATTTTCCTACTTTTACTTTCAAGTAATTTTTGATCCAAATTCTAAATTTTTGCCGCGAAATCTTTTATATTACTTTTGAATGCAGTTTAGAATAATCTGATTTTTTCATTGTTGTGAATACATGTGTAATACCGCCTTAAAATACTATATAGTAAAATACTATATAAATTTAATGTTAAAAATTATTTTAATAAACTATAATTGAATTATATATTATAAGTAATGAATTTGCGATGAGAGTATAAAAGGAACATATCATTAATCACTAAAAAGCGAACTATTTGAAAATTGAATCAAAAGAATTGATTTCAATTTCTATGATTCGAATCCGAACTATTCGAAAATTTCGAGTTTATATTTGAATCACATATGTACAGATAATCTTATAAAATTATATTTTTCGCTAATAAATAAAACAGTTGTTAATGTAAGAGATGTTGTTTTATGAAATTTGTTTTTTATAGTTTTTTATAGTTTGAACACTCATTGTATTTAAAGTGAAATAGATATAATTGAAGTTTGGTGATAGACAAGTTTTATCGTTGGTATTTTCATAATCCATCCTTTTATTTAAGCTCATCTTAAGTAGAGTCCTAAAATGTCATAAAGCAATCATCATATTAGCATTTTAAGATTACTTAAAACGCTCTTGAAAAAAGAATGGACTATGAATACTGTGCATTCTAATGTATTCTAGTGCAACTATAAAAAAATCAAACAAGTACATTCTAGTGCAATTATAAAGATCAGATAAGTGCATTCTAATGCAATTATAAAGATCATTATGTTGTTAAAAATTCTGACATTTTAACGATTCGATTTGATTTAATTCGATTTAATTCAATTCAATTCGAGTAAAATTTTGTCGATTTGGTTTGAGTTGGATTTGAACAAGAAATGAAATTCGGTTCAGTTCGATATCAAAATACTTTGATTTACACTTTAATAATTACAATGTTAATGATATATAATGGTATATAATGTTAATGTTACTTTTATGCATTATGGTTTTTATATACATTGCATTCTTAAATTGCATAAACACTTGAAAATACATTTCTCATTTATATTAAGTTTGGAAGTTTGGAAGTTTCTGCTAATGAGGCAAATTGGTTGTAAATATTCTCTACAAAATATTTGTCTTTGTTTTAACAGTGAGGAATAGTTAAGCTTGTACATACGAGACAACTCACAAGAATAACGGAATTCATCTGACACAGTTTCGCGTCTGAGTATAAAGCTGATTGTAAATATTTCCTTATGCACATATGGTTTACCATCAAGTAATCATCCTTGCGCATGCATCTTAATCTTTGCTCCTCTCAGTCTCTAACTCTACTCTCATCTACTATGATATTTTACATGTCCTACGATACCTCTGCATGCTTCATTTAGGAACGAATATATATAGTAAATCTAGCGTAATTTCGAGTGCCACGTTTGCAAACGTAAGCCCGATTCAATACGAATAGTTTTTACCACAAGGTCTAAATTTCGGGTTCATCAATGGAAGATTTCTCTCTTATTGCGTGATCTATTGAAAGATTTAAATGTGATAGTCTAAATATCGTTTTCTATTTTATTATAGTATTTTTGCAACAAAAATCATTTGTGTCTGCGATTGCATGTAACGATACTTGGACATGAAGATCTCAAGCGATCGGGATTTATTTCTCGTTATCGATACGTCGAATATTTTCCTCGTTATAAGCCTGCTTGTCCGCGCAGATAACACCATTGAAGATGACCGCTTCGATAATGTCGAGTAGGATATTGGCGGCTTTTATTCGAGTTTTTATTCCCGAACGTATGCCGAAATGTACGCGTGACTTACATCCTGTCAAGATAACAGCGTTCGGAAACTAACGAAATAAAAATTGGGCTCTATTTCGTACCCGATATCGACATAATCGATCCGCAAGTCTATCAATCGTCAAAGTGGAATAATAAATAATTGATGTAATATTCTTTCCGGTCTAAAAATTTTTCTTATCAGAAAATTTTTAGAACAATTTTTCTGTGTAACGTTACCGTATTTTATTATAGTTCTATTAATTATAATTTCTTGTGAAAACATAATGATATAATTTAAAAAATTAATTTATAGTATAATAAATATTAAATATTAGTAATTAATAATAGTAAGTTAATCTAGTTATGAATCAATTAAATTAAGGAAAAAGCCTATATGATTGTGGTTGGATCTTAGTGCAATAATATTTCTGTGTTATAAATATTAATTCTTTAAAAAGATAACGAATAAATAGATGATGAAATTTTACATATAATATATGCATTATATGTAAAATTTGTATTCTGTAATGATTCTTACATTAATAATATTCGATGCTTTGTCTGTCATCGTAGCTATGTCTTTTCTCCTTTCCCTTTCAAAAAATTTCTGTAACATTAAAGACTAGCCTCCGTAAAATGAACGTGAAAGACC
Source organism: Cephalotes varians (assembly GCA_037157785.1). NCBI lineage: Eukaryota > Metazoa > Arthropoda > Insecta > Hymenoptera > Formicidae > Cephalotes > Cephalotes varians. The sequence continues at coordinate 490,415 of JANQDE010000085.1, forward strand.
GTGTCGATAACAACGTTCTGGCCTTAATTAATTTGCATGAGCTATAATTTGCGAAGGGAAGTTTCTTTGGTAGCCTTGAGCCATTTTTTTATCCATTACACAAACTCAACTACTCAACCTTTTTCGAAACACCGAACTCGATTAAGCTTCTTGTTTGGGCGTACCGTGCACGATTATCCCCAGTCAGAAATGCCAAACTAATTTAAAACTGTTTATCATTAGAAGGTATGAATAGATGAATGTTTCTGGCAGTTTAATTTGAAGAAAAGATGGCCATTGCGACATTTTCAATTTAAAGGTAATTAACAAACTGCGTAAATTCGTCATTGCTCCTGCGTGGCCATTACCGTATATAAATAAATAAAAATTCTTGCAAGTAATTGTCGTCCATAATCAAGTTCTCGTTAATCGAGAGATCTAAAATCTGAAAGTAGCATTTTAGATGTTCAATAAAATAAAATATCACTAGTTTTTGTATATTTATTCTTAGTTGATAAAAACTATTTATTGTGAAAATTATATTTGTCGTATCTTTAAAATTTTTTCTTAAATAGATGTAATTTACACGCATACGCACACATCGCATATATTGCTGATGATTATTTTTTTTCTTTTGAAAGCAACTTTATTGCGCGTAATCAGGTAGAAAAATTAAATTATTTTTTTATAGTACAAAAATGTGTCTGTTATCTATTTAATTTCGAGAGGCAATTTGAATTGATATGCCGGAAGCGAGTTGTGGTTGGTGTCTTCATTCTCATCTCGGCTTTTTTCCGAGTTATCTGTACCATAGCATCGCTGTCGAGCAGAACTGTTCAAGATGTAGGTGTGATAACGAACTAATACGGGTTACGATGTAATCTGCATAATAATGCGCGGGCGTTATTGGTCCGTGGATTTCTCTTCGGCTGCATACAGATTCAAAATTACTGAGACGCTTTCGAGCTTCTCGTCGTACACGTGATGATAGAAGTTGAATCAGTGCGCCCGGAATTTCAGCCTTCTTTCCCCCGTCGTGGATTGCGGCTGAATTTTAATGGCTCCTAAAGACACCGAGTCTTCTCCGTAGCTTTAAATTTATTCCGCCTGTTTTCCCTCAGCGTTACTTACAATTTAATTATAATATGTACCGAAGGAATCGCGCTAACACGTTGAGTTATTTCTCTATGGTCAAAAACAATCGGCGTTTCTCAGAGTTATCTCGTGGGCGATCATCAAAAAAAATCCTGTGTAATTAAAAATTAAAAATTTATTGTCCAAAAAAATTGTTTTATTACCATAATAGATTATATATACATATATAATTATATATATATTGTTTCATATGCAAAATATTTTATCATAGTAAATTATACTGTGTTTCATACGCACAGTTATGAATGAATCGGATTAAAAATTAGAAACTTTCTCCACTTCCAGTTTATCCACTTTCTCTATTTTAATTTACTCTACTGACTATCTTAGTCACTCTAAAGTAGTTACTCTTATGCCTCATCAATTTACTTTTCCTGCAACGTGAGCTCTTAACTTCAATCCCATTTATCATCCAATTCTATTCACCTGCCGTTCCTATATATTTATTAACTTTACTTTGAAATATATCGCATAAAGTAATTATTAAAGTTAAATAGACATCATGGAAAATCGGGTCGTTGCCGAGAAAACTTACCGTCCGAGATCGATTTTAATATCCTTCAGATATCGCGACTGGAATTTCCGAAGTATGCGCCGATGTACTAGATAAACTTTATTACGAAGTTACGTCATATCCTCCATATACGGTTGAATAATTTTAATTATCAATCTGCTAAATTTCTATCGTTTTATCGAGATATGAGTCAGGAAATTTCGATCCGTTATTAAACGCCTTTTATCATCCGCCACGTCTGCGAAAGTCTAGGCATCGTACATCAACAATTCCCCGCGGGATTTTTTTTCACCCTAGTTAAGCCCATTGTAGATTTACGGCGGTGCGCTAATACCACTTTGAATGTCTGATACGTTGTAATTCCAGAAACTCCGCAGTCGAGCTCCCACTTCCGGTGGCCGTTGAGAACTTTGCCGATAACACTATGTTGCGGAGAGACAACCCAACTCGACCGTCTCGACCATTTGATTTGCGTTTAATTTCTAGATGCTATTTCGGTTTTTACTCTACTCTCCCCGATACGATAAAGCTTCCGCACCGTTGCATCACGGATCAGTCCTTAATTTGCCGCAGTTTCGATACTCGTTAACTACAAGCTTTATCGCAAATTGGATTTGGCCCCATTAGAGTTACGGACATTCTTTTTTCTACTTCACTGTTGAAAATAAACGTTATGCATATTACATTATAGGCACTGCCCATTTGCAATAGCCCAGTTTCATAACTAATGGAGAAAAAGAAAAACGCGCTTATTTCTTATGTATTATACAGAAATTCTGTAATATATGTTATGTGTGTGTATATTGTATTTTAATCTGATTTTTTCAGTATTTAATTAACTCGGATGTAGTTTAATGTTTTCTCTTTAACACATTTTTCTTTTATTGGAAGAACAAAAATAACATTTAGAACAAAAATAATACTTTAGAAGTAACAAAATTTTTTCTTGTTTTTTTCGATGATTACTTGAAATTTTCATTTCCATTGCATTACTTACTTCGTTGATATTTTAAAATTATAACTGGCTTAATTTTTCATACCTTTTCATTATTGACAGTAAAGGTATCGCACTATTATTAAATCCGCCTTCATGTTGCTATAGATGAATCTGAATGACTAGACGCGACTTTATATTGTATCCGTGATATTTTCAGCTGATTTCTTACTTTATACTTTTATATATGACATGTGTAATTCGATATGTCAAACGGATATCATGCCCACGAGCGATTAAATTTTTATCTCATCCTATTTCAGAAATATTCTTTGATCTGCCCATGTGTGAATATAGATACGAATGCACGTACGATCAATCACTGTATATACAATCGCGCGTATAATCAATCACTTTGTTCTTTCTCTTTCTCTCTCTTTCTCTCTCTCTCTCTCTTTCTGATAAAATATAATAATTAAAATATATATGTACAAGAGAAAGATACTATAGTTTTACTTTTGATAAAAGATATTGCAAATAAATTCATTTTATAAATAATTAAAACATTTAAATTTCATTTCTCAGATATCACGTCTTGAATTTCTTATTTTATAAAATTGTGACCATTTAAAAGATAAAGTATTTAAATTTTATCTTTAAAAACTTTCATAAATCTTTCTCTTAATTCTCAAAGTGATTTATTATATATCAAAATATATTTAATTGTTAATATAGATATTTTTGAGAATAGAAAAGTCTTTAAGAGAGTTTCTTGTAAAATTTGTACATATGTAACGACTTATGACATTTGAAAATATCATGGAGTACCGAAGCCATAAAAGATAGCATAAATGAATTGCTTAGTAGTTCTTGGAAAGTTCAAACCTATCAAATCATTCGTAAAAGTTCAAACGGTTAAATTTATAAAGGACTATGCTATTCTTATTTTATAGTAAGATTTCTTATTGGACCGCTATTTGCAGATGCATATTTAGTTTACGTTCTTTTGTATAAAAAATTGATAATGCGTATGATACAAATTTCGTATATGCCAAGAAATAGCAAAAGTTAAGAAATCTGAGATAATTTACAGGACGAAATGAAAATGCAACTAGAATCTTATCTCTACATATGAATTCCATTATTAGAAATTTAATATGGTAGACTTATGTTGACGTAATCCAATAAGTTATATTGAATATTCCTTTAGCGTTCATTTGTCGATTACACAAACTCCAAATTAAAAGTGTATAGGTAAACATTTATTATTTTTATTACATTTTATATTTATTTAACAGCAAATATATTAGAAACATAAAAAACTTATCAAAAATCTGTTTTTGCATATCTGCAAAAATGGTATAAGTACAACATTTTAATTTTAATTTTTTTAATGCACTATATAAATTGGTTGCATATTTTAAATGTTTCAAATGTTTACATTTTGTATATTTATCGTTCTTGCTATTTATGTTCAACATATTGCAACACAAAACAAAAAAATAAACAAAGAAAGCAATATATATTTTATCGTAATATATTTTATTAAAGATTTGATATGTATGAATATCAAAATTTGTGAATAAAATCACTTATTCGCGGCATACGAGAAAAATATTCCATCAGTTCTAATAAAGAGAAAATCTAAAATATACTTCTACTATTCATATATATGCATATATATGAATAGTATATGTATACACCTTCCCCCCCCCCTCCCACACACACGACACACTATTTAAATGCTGCGGTATCGCGGAGGCTTGTCGACTATCGGTTATCGTTAACTCCTTTTCCCCAAAAATAAACCACGTTACCCTATTTTAGGCGGATCATGCCGTCGGATTACCAATTTAATTATACAGACAAGGATCCGAAATTATTAACGATAGAATATCATATAAGTCTCGAAATTGGACTTTGTGTATTTAGCAGATTCTTCAATGTATCCGCAAATTGAAATTTATAAAGTCGCAATCACACTATTTTCAATATTTTGCATTTAATGATTTCAACAATAAGTTACTTCGATAAATAATTGTCTCAAATTAGTATTTATACTGATCATTATTAAATCATAATTATTTCAATGAGATATCTCATATATTGACATCTATGCTATGTTATTTATAAATATGGTAATTCTATTTAACAATTAATTAATTGATTAATAATTTTTTGCAATTAACAATTATTTTAATAATATTACCACTAATGATTATTAGTGACATTAAAAAGCGTATCCATTCAATATAGAATCTTCTTATATATGGGGTATATACTGGAAAATGGGCAATCTCTCATGAATCTGTAGATTAAGTGAAAATAATTCTATAAGTTTTTATAATTTTTTTGTACTATCATTGCCAAGATATTCGTCTTTAAAGTTACGATTTAAAAAGCATTTTTTAAATAACTTTTATGCTGCTCTCCAAAGATGTTGAATTCATAATAATTATTTTCATATTAAATAAAAATTTCTAAAATGCTGCGATAATTTTTTAATACTACATTGGAGAACTAGAGATAGTGTATTTTTAATTTAATCATCAAATCTTTGAAGAAGATAGGTTTTAATTTCCCAATATTTTTTAAGATTTTTTATACTTTTTTGAAAAAAAGGATACTTTTAATAAAAATAGATACTTTAAAGCTCAATACATTAAAAATCAAAGAAATTAAAAAGAAGGTTAATGAGCCAATTAATCGTGGATACAATTCAAATTTTATAAATATAAATTAATAATTTCAAATTTTATAATAATAAATTTTTCAAATTTTATAATAATAAATAATCAGACCTTGAATATGGTTATCTTCAGTGAACATATAATTATTAGCTCTTTTTTTTATTGTATAGTTTTATGTAAATTATCGACTAAAAAAGTAATGAATAACAAAACAGTAGATACGCATGGAATTTTTTTACAAAATTATTTGAACGCATAACAATGATAAGATTTATCACCAATTGTTGTTCGGATGTAATAAAAAAGTATGGTTATACATACGTAAGAGTTAATATGGATGAGTCTCTTAGATGTAAATTATGTTATATGTTGTGTTATATTCGTAATCAGGCTTGTCATTCTAATTTAGCAAACCTACAATGATAAATATTAGAGGAGAAAGCGATATGGTTTCCCTTTTACATTTACAATAAGTTTCTTAATAATTAATATTTAAATTTAAAACTTAAAATTTAAAACTTAACGTTTATACTTGTCAAAGCGTTGTTCAACTAATTCTAAACTCAAAGTTATCAAATATTTATTATTTATTATTTAGAAAAATGTAGCGACACTGCATAATGAGTAAAAAGAAGTAATATAATCTTTCTTTAAAAATGAATTAAAAATAATGGTTTTGTTTAAAAAAAAACATAATATTTGATTAAAAAATTATATATTTCTAAAAAATATTGCAAAATGCAAATGTATATATAAGTATACTAACATAACTTTTTCCATATAAGCTGCTATCAATACTAAATCTATAATATATATAACGTAACTCTAGATTAACAGTAGAGCTATATAATTGACTTATTGAATAACTTTGGAAATCTCGAATATGAGATTATACTTAATCAGGCTACTTATGAGGTTACATTAGCAAAATGTCATACTATTATTTAATTTTACATAACTCGAGATGTAAAAAACAAAAACAATGTTAAATAACCAAATACAATGTTAAATAACGATCATTAAAATATATACATTCATGTAATAATACATCCAAGAAGAATGAGAAAGTCTATAATTAAATGCTAAGCTTAAAAACGTTTCGAAAATAAAAATACGTTATAATAAATACCGACTATGTATGTATGTACGTATGTATGTATATATATATATATATACATATACATATACATATACATATACATATACATATATATACATATACATATACATATACCTATATATACATATATATATATACATATACATATA
>JANQDE010000085.1:500990-524642 GCA_037157785.1 Cephalotes varians
AGAAATTCGTTGTCGCATCGAATTTATTATTTGATATTGCACGTTTGACAATAATTGCAACAACTTCCAGTAATCGCCACTAGAATGCAACGCTTTGTTTAAAAAATAAGTCCCTATTCCATATTAGTAACCTCTATTCCATATTCGCTGCCTTTACCCTATATAAAAATTTCTAGTATGAACGTTTGAAAATTATTACTTTAAATTATGGTTATAGTAAGATCTAGGATGATTGCAATTCGAAACATTATGATAGAATTTTGGAATATTATAATAGAATTTTAATAATGAAACTGTGGTAGCATATGATTGAATTGCAACAATACCTCCATATAATACCATGGTAATGTGATACATAATTTAATGTCATAATTCGCTGACCAATTATGGCACTGTATTAATAGTAAAATTCATTAGAACACCACGACAAAGTGACTTGTAATTTGCTATTATAATTTAATTCTGAGGTAACACATGTGAACACATGAATCAGCTAAAACCTCGTCTTGTGGCATATACAAATTAAAAGAATTTATTATTGTTGATAAAGTTAGTATAAGCGAATTACTTATGTAATAATATAAAATGCTAATTACTAACATTATCAAAATAATGTTTTATTTGCCTGTGAGTGATTCCTTCCAATCACAAATTGCACATCGATATTTATAAATAATATAAGCAATACAAGCCTGCATATCATGTCAATTTGTAAATTTCTGCTAACTTAGAAAAATTTTGAAAGAAGATTAACGCAGTTAATCAATACATAATTTATTGCTTTTTTTTTGCCGTCAAATCTCTTTGTTCCATCTGTGTCAGAAGTTGATCGTAATAAATACGTGATAAGTACATTAAATAGCTTTGATAGTCACAAGTGTTATGCATTTTTACAATTTATTGCTTTGAATTAGTCACACTGACGACAATTAATAGTATCGTATAAAAGTGTTAATAAATACACGTATACATTATGGATTGATTTGATTAAATCACATTCACGACGAATGTAACAAGATTATTTTTTCATCATAGATGAATGGCAGATATTAAAATCCGTTGCATGGCTACATAGCTGTGAGATTTATATATGTGGTTATTCAACTCTCACGTGCGTATGTTTACGCGTTAATGCTATCCGGCGCTAAATAAAATCGATTGCGTCCACAGCACTGATTGCGCTGCAACGCGTCGTGGTTTACATTTACAGATGTACATATCATAATTAAGCTCGCAATTCTAACGCGTTCTGACGTAAGTTGGGATTGGTGCCGCGTATACTCACAGAAGATGAAGTGGGCGAATGCGCAATCTGTACTAATGCATGCCGCCCGCGTGCCCGCCATTCGGATTTACTGTTCGCGGTTGCTACGCGCTTTCCAAAAATTGTTTTACCGAACGTGCATTCAAACGTAGAAACGAGAAATGGAGAAATGTAGAAACGCAGAGAAGCAACGACTCTTGGCAACATCTGCAATATGGAAAAGAGTTCGTTGCAGTCAGGATGTATCTTGTTGAGGTAATTTATAATTGATAAATTATCTTAAATCGGACAGACTCGAATCTATCTTCGCTGTTATTAATAAAATCTGATTATTAAAGTCATTTTTTGATATGAAAATGCGTCGGACTTTTTAATTATTTAATTATTTTTATTCTTGAATTATTTAATTTTTTAAATAATTCATAATGTGGATTATGCTGTTATTGCCAGCGTTGCAGATAAATCTTTTATTAGTCCAAAAGGCCATCGCAAAATGGATGACCTTCTTCATCATGTGACGCAGAGTCTTACCTTGCTACATTGTTACTCTGAAGGGATATTTATAATGTAATAAAAACTATCATAAGAAAGTAAAAAATACGCGCCGGGAAAAGAAGGAGAGGACTATTTTCGTTTTTCTCGGCATCTATTCACCTCGACCCACTTTCTTCCGGATGACTTTCCGATCTGGCCGTTATTTATATTTTCCGCCTGACGCGCCGGCTGTTTCCAAGGACTCGACCAGTCCTTGCGTCTAGGCGCAACCCTTTGCGGAAGGGCACCGTCCGTTCGTCCTCGTTTCTTTCCACGACCACGGCGGGGTCAGATATAAACACATGCACAATCAACACCGTTGCTAAAATAAAACTGCGACAGTTGGCACCGTAACCTTCGGAGATTCCTTATCGATCTGGAAAAGTGATGTTAAATATTGATACGCGTTTTATATTATAAAACGTATATTACAAAACATGTGCCATCAAGTATTTATATTGACACAATTTGTGCGGCATCTTTTTTTCGAAAACTTTTAAAGTAAATGCTGTACTTTAAAAAAAAAAGGTAAAAAAAAGCGATTCTCTATGCGCTATTCGAAGAAAAACTGCTGCACCAAACCAAAGAGATAGGGGGCGGATTGTTACACGGTTGGTTAAGAAGCTTATAACTCAATTAATATATGCTAGAAAATTCTCTTTTTTATACTGTAGATTGCTGATGTAATATTAATTTATGGCGTAAAATGGCTTGCGTCAAAAGCATCGCGCATATTAATTACAACAACTTTTAAGAAAATGAAGTTGGCGAAACTTTTCTGATCTCCTATTTTGTTTTTTTTTNNNNTTAGTTTTTAGCATTACCAATCGCAATTTCATTGCAATCGTAGAAAATGGCATGTCTTAGAGAAGTTTTGGCTGTTAGTTAATCATTATTGTAACAAAATTTATGAATATAATGTCTCTTACTAAAAAATGGCTAAGTGGGGTAGATTGTCCTAAATGAGCCGGTACTAGTTGTCACAAACAGATGAAAGACACGACTCTCCCGAAAGTAGGTGGAGGAAAGACGTATACAAAGAAAAGCCATGTACGTGCATTCAGCGCAGCCCATACATGCTTCTTTGTGTGCGTATGCCATCTCTACCTTTTCGTCGAGGAAGTGTCTTTCATTTGACATTACTGGATAACAATCGTGATGTTTAGAGATTATATAAGATTTATTAATTATGGTGCAAAAATGAGAGAGGAAGATAGATAGAGGTAAAGCCGCCAGACATTATATTGAAAGCTGTTAGAGCGGTGAAATTACATAATTTATCTATCCGACAAGTTAAATCGGAATTTAATATCAAGTCGTTATTGTAAGAAGATTCCCGAAGAAGATTATTTATACGAGAATAGTATTGTTCCAATAATTCAAGTAGGCTATGCTAAAAATAAACAGATTTTTACTCTATCTCAAGAACAATTAGTTGATTGTATTCTATATGCTTTGGATATTTATTTTGGTCTCTCTCCTAAAGAAGTCAGAACTTTGGTTTATAATCTGGCTTACTGTAACTCAATTCAGATGCCTTTGTTTTGGATTAAAAATAAAATGGCAGGAGAAGATTGATTCACTTTCATAAAATGTTATAATAAACTTTCAATTAGAAAATCAGAAGCAACAAGTAAAACAAAAGCGACGAATTTCAATAGAACTAATGTTGAATTTTTTTATAAAAATTTGGAGAAAGTTATGTCTCGTTATTATTTTAAACCTCAAGATGTATGGAATATGGATGAAACTGGAATCACAACTGTCCAAATAAAATAGTTGCTCCAAAAAGTTACAAACAATAAATAGAAAGCGTTGTTTCAGCTGAATGAAATTTAGTTACTGTGGCTTGTGCTGTATCCACAATAGGAAATCAGATACCACTTTTCTTATAATTATATTTTATAATCAAAATAATTATTTTATTGCATTAATTTAATAGTCATTAACATTTTCTAAAATATAAAATTGATATTTAAATAAAAATTATATTTTATGTTTTAAAATATGTGACAACCAACCCTGAAACGTGTGATCAACTCCGAATATGGGGTAAATTGTCACATTTTCACAGTTTTATTTAAAATTCAGTAACTTATTAGTATGATGATATATTTAATAATATATATTTTTTAATACCTAAGGGATGTAGGCATATTTTAACGTATATAAAGTTTAAAAATCTTACATTTTTTTCTAAAAATCACTAAAACTATGACAATCTGCCCCGATTTCCCCTACTATCTTTAATTAAAAAAAAATAAATTTAAGTGGTCCGTGTATCTTTACCCATTCAAATTTTTCTATTTCAGCCCAACTCAAGTGTAGAAGGTTTAATTTTTCTTCAAAAAATTATTATATCATAAAATTGCGTTATCTTGTTCCATCTAAGTGATATTTTTGGAAAAAAGATTTAATATATCAATAATTAGTGCCAAGTTATAATCTCACCTTTAAAAAATAATTATATCACAAAATTTCTTTATCTTATTCAATTCAAGTGATATATAATTATTTGTATAAAAGATTTGATACCAATAATTAGCGCTAAATTTTAATCCTACCTTAAAAAAATTATTATATCACAAATTTGCATTATTCAATCTAAGTAATATGTATTATTTGTATAAAATGTAATATCAATAATTGGCCAAGTTGTAACTTTATTATCTCGAAAATTAATGCTGTTAAACCTCGAAATATAATAGTCAAATACAATATAATTCAGCTTTTTTTGCACACAATATAACTTATATACTAAATAAACTTAATCTTAAATCTACTCCGCATGTTTGCTTTCACAATGCTTCATAAATTTAAACTGAATCTTATACTTAAATCTAAATCTTCCTCAAATTCTTTTCATTGTTTTCCTTATTTGGGCAAAATTATTATTTATATGTTTTTACTATGAGATCTAGCATGTTTACACTTTGAGGTCTAGCAGCGCCAAAAAATTTTTTAATTTAAATTAAATGTTTTTATTTTTTACTGTTACTTCTTTAATTTTTTATAATTAAATATTTTATTGCATTAAGATATACATTTAAAGTGAAATTTACATTGGTATAATCTATTATCATAATTTTTATTATATTCTGTTTCTTACAAATTTGTGAACTTTGCATTTAAATATCTTGTATTCCCTTCTTGAATTAAAAAATTTTTAATTTTATAAAATCGTGTTATCAGATATTCTCTTTCAGATATTTTCTAATTGGTATAATTAAAAAATTTTATATATTTTTTCAAAAAATATGTATAACTTGAATAAGATAATGTAATTTTGTGATAATGTTTTAAAAAGGAGAATTAGAGCTACTACCACTTGAAATAGAAAGACTCTTGAATAAGTACAAAGATACGTACCACTTGAATTTTATTTTTAAAAAATAGTACAACAATTAATTTTTAAGTTTATGAAGTTATAACTTGGCCAATTATTGATATTACATTTTATACAAATAATACATATCACTTACATTGAATAAGATAATGCAAATTTGTGATATAATAATTTTTCAAAGGTAGGATTATAAACTTGACGCTAATTATTGATATCAAATCTTTTATACAAATAATTATATATTACTTTGATTGAATAAAATAACAAAATTTTGTGATATAATAATTTTTTAAAGATGGAATTATAACTTGGCTAATTATTGATATCAAATCTTTTTTCCAAAGATATGTATCACTTAGATTGAACAAGATAATTTTATGATATAATTATTTTTTGAAGAAAAATTAAAGCTACACTTGAGTTGAGTTAAAATAAAAAGATTTGAATGAATATAAAGAAATACGTACTACTTAAGTTTATTTTTTTTTAATTAAAGATAGTACCTCTTTGATTTGGTACAACAGTTTTTTCGCATAGAGACGTGTTTCCTTGTTTTATTTTTTTTAAAAAGATAATTTTGTAATTATAGCATGCAATTTGTAGTATATTTTATAAACAATGTATTTTATAAACAGTATATATCTTTTGCAACATAAGACATAATTGCAACCTAGCACAATTAATGTTATACAAATCTATAAAGACTTCATCCCCATTATCTTATAATATAAAAATATCAAGATGATAGTCATTTTTATATTTTTATTGTTTGTTTTTTGCTCTACAATAATTATATTAGAAATATTAATGTTGTGACAGTAGCAAAATAATGTTGTCTTGATTCTACATTTTTTTATTCACAATATTATTAAAATATTTTGATGCCACATAAAAAACAATTAAAAGACATAAATAGATTTAAGATGTTTCTTGAATATAATAAATAAAATATTATGGAGAGGAAATACAATTTATTGATAGAAAATTGTTATATGGTAAATTGTTATATAGTAAATTTAATAATAATTTATATATGTAATAAAATATAAGCAAATTTAGTAATTTAGAGTATCACCTTGTTATATTCATGTTATTATTCATGAAAATTTGAAATTTAGTTCAGAGTATTATTTTGTCATTAAAATTTGAAATGTATAAATGTATTATAGTAATTACTTTAGCCACTGATCCCTTACTGAACTCGTAGAATCTGGTTCATCTGAAGATTTCGTTAGACTATTATCAATGTAATTTGATGTGTGGTGAACGAGAACTGAATCTACTATCATGATTATACGCCTCGTATTTTGTGAAATTCCTATCTATAATTGACGAGTTGGATGTATTTATACATCTTTCCTAATTTATGGAAAATGAATTATTTTCTAAGATTCGGAAAGTGACAGAGAAAGAGGAGAAGAGAGGAGGAAAAGAAAGTGGACAATCCATCAACATACAGTTACACTGCATGTTAATGATGTAAATGCATTGCATCAGTCTGATATAGGTATAAGTTAACAAATCTTTCAGATTTGATCTATTAGCATATGTTTTAGCAATTGTAATTAAATTATGTATATATAATATTCTTCCTTTATATATATTCGTAACAAATCTAATAAAAATCCTGCAAGATTATTTATATTCTAGCAAAGAATAGAGAGATATTATGTGTATAACAAGATATACATTTGTAAAATATATCTAATATTAACGTAAAATATATCAATATCTAATATATCTATATTGTAAAACTCAAATTTAATACAATTTTTTAAAACAAGTTTAAAAAGTTTTTTAAAACAAGTTTAAAAAGTTTTATCTATTATCATGTATGTAAATTAAATTTCTAAATTATATAAACAATTACATTTTTATGCATTTTTATGCATTTTTATGCAACTTTTAAACAGACATTCATATCAATAATTCTTTTGTTATTATACTACTTATTGTCGAAAGCATAAATATGTATAAAGGAAGAATAGACATTATTATACACATAATTTAATTTTGTGCTAAAACATATGCTAATAAATCAAATCTAAAAGATTGTTAATTCATATCTTTATCGATCTTTATCTAATTACCTGTTATGTTCAGAGATATTTGTAATGTAACTGATGCTCAGTATATATATATATATATATATATATATATATATATATATATATATATATATATATATGTATATGAATGATTACTATCACCACTTTTTATTTTATTTTATATATCACTTCCAAACCAACTGTCACAAACTGTCAAATTCGCCGCGTATAAGCCAACATCATCGATCGTCAATCAGACGCTCGGAAAAAGTCCGCTCTTTCGCTCTCTTGCTCGTACATACATAGGCTGCATTCTAAAATTCACTTAGTCCTGAAAATCTATAATATACGTTACGTACACTACAGATTTTCAGACAGTGAATGTAAGAACGTTAAGCTGCGAAATTTTACCCAAGTGCGCTAGTGTATTACATTTTATCTTTATCGTTCATTAGACGTAAAACAAGGATGAACATCATCCGCATATCATCAACAAGGATTTGATAACTAGCGCCTCCGCGTCAGAAAATGCAAAAGGACACCATCCCTAGTCCGCATCTAGGACGATGATAACTGACGTTTCTTAAAATGGAAATTTCTAAATTCGGACATTACGTCGTAATAAAGTCACGTGAGGTGACTCTGCTGGGGTGGACGTGTTTTGTTTCGGCTCGTGTATTATATCATCTTCTAATTTTTTGAAAGAACTCATACCTGTGCATTGTTTTGCGAATTAATATTACTTTATTTGAGCTATTGATTTTCTGACCGATTTGATCCCCGTGAACCGTGTGGGAGGGGGGGTCACACGCCATAAAATAAGAAGAAAAAAAAAGGGCTTCGCTCATGTAGGGCATATAGAGGTATAATACTTTTATTATGAGATTCAAATCCAAGCTATTTAAGCCTACTGAAAATCGGTTCAATCGTTAATGAGTTCGGATAATATTCAATGTTTGCAACTCGCCAGCTCGCGTATAGATACACGGTCGGTCTCGCGAAAAACTTGTCGCGAGACACTATTGTCTCTTGATTTTCCACATTATTGTAAAAAACGAACTCGCAGAAAGATATTTTTATCTGATTCTTTGTTATTCGATGTATAGAAGATTTCGTAATTATCGCCAAGCATTAACGTTATATTCCATTCGATAAATCCGATAATACTGCGTATATCAGAATAATTCAATTAATTCTTCATGCGCTAATGTTTACTCTGATAACTATGAGATGTATAGCTGTTTCCATTCACGTTAATTGACCTGGTAGTCAGTCTTCGATTATTTACATGGTTATAACTCTATTCTAGTGTTTCAGTATTATTCCATAATATTAATTTAACATGAGCAAGGTTTTAACCAACCAAATGATTTTCTTTTTTCTGTATATCCCACGCGTTCACAATAGGTCTATTTGACCTGATGTCCTACATACATTCTACGCGCCGCCCCGAGGGCACCTTAAATCTCCGAAAATATTCTCTCAGAATTTGCCGTGGATTTTTATGCGACCGGATATATTTGTCGCCATATCGTGTCACGAACTACATGATATCTTTTCCTCTGCCGTTGTGTACTTTTCCGCCTTTGCGAGACATATTAGAAAGGTGGAAATTATTTTCGGTATGAAAATACACCACCCTGGAGGTCCTCCAAACTTTTGTTCTTCAAAACGACTCTACTTTATGAAGTCTCGTGAAATCTTCTCTCTGATTTATTCTGATTAACAAGACAAAAGCGATCGTTGAAGCGAAGTATGAAGAATACTATGTAAATGTCTTTCTAAAAGTTAAATACTCAAATTATTCAATATCCAAATAATATTTACAATAAAGTATATGTAGAGTGTATTATAGTTATTCTCATACTCAACTGTGCATACAATTTTCCACTTACTGTTTAATGTTTTTAATATTTATCTTCTTCATGCTTTACGAAGTTAAAAAAAGGATTAAAATTGTTTTTAAGTCTTCTAAAGACAATCCCTTACAGAAAAGGAATCTACGCACCTACCAAAAAGAAATTCAGATCAAAAATTTACTAGAGACTCAGATTGCAATGAGGACTTCTTGTTTTTCTTACGCGACTTAGACTTACGTGTCTGTTTGACCGCGTTGTACTCAAAGCAATGTTTCACATTGCGGACACTGCGGTTTGTGGCTTAACTTTCCTTTATAACCAGAATTTCGGAATTGGCGAAAGTCCTGCGTATTGACAAGATTTCGTTTATCTTTCTAATTTAATATTGTTACAGTCGTGTATAGTAAAGTACGACTCGATCGTACTAAAAACTGGAATTTTACGAACATCTTACAAATAAAAACGATATTTTTCTTTGTGCCTTTTGCAAGATGATAAAATATTTTTATTTAAATATTACGAACATGACATATTAATATTAGTTATAAGCTCTATTGTTTATTATGTAATATACGTGAGAGATTATTCTGTGTAGATTAATCACTTCAGTTTCGAACTTACGTGAGTATATTAGGATTATTCTAACATAGCTTATTGTGCCTTAGTTACATAGATTACAATGATGTGGTACGGGTTTAATCTCCGGCGATTGAATTTAACAAAGCTAGAGATAATCGTAGAGTATATTCGTATTCAATAGTTATTTACCGATTCATTGCTATCGTTTGAATCATGTTATAGGCGAATTTTTTAATTTAATTATTACAAGTTGATTTTCTTTAATTGAGTAATGGATATGTCAATAAAAGTATTTGAAGAGAAAAATTAAATGATAAAGGACATTTAAAAAATTTCGTCAATGTAAATATTGATATGTTTGTTAAAAAAATCATTATTATAGAAAGTAAACTTAGTATTATGTCTTACTTATAAACTGAAGTTGCGACGTGGATATAAGGTAAAAAAGTGTAACTAAATAATAGAATTGTTTAATTATGCAAATGTCGAAATAATTGAAAATGGGTACTAGAGTTTTTAATAAAACTGCATAACAGTGATAAGTTTATCGATTTCATATGATGATGTTACCAAGGTCATTGTCCTAAGCAACAATCAAAAGATTTTAGCCATTGCTCGTTGTTTATTAAAAAGTTATTAACAAGAAAATATTGACAATATAAAGATGTGTTTAACTCCATAATTTGAATTTTACTTAGTCTAAATATCACATTATTTGCATATTTAAATAAATGAGAAAAGGAGGATTCTGTCTCTCTTCCTACATCTCCATCCCAAAAAATATAATCTTACCTAAACCAAGTTTTAGTGTGGAGTGGACCTCGCCTTACGTGGAAAATTGTAAACCCAAATCTTGCTTCGCGTTGAAAGTGTACGTGAAAACAATATATTTCGTCCGCTCACCATCTACGGCTCCATTATCAAAAACATGTAGAGTTGGGTTGAAAATTATAAATTCATATGGCATCTCGCTTTCATATGGATTCAACTTTTCACATAAAGCGAGATTTCATTTATTTATGTATCTAATTTTTTGGTAGTAAAATCCCCCAGGAGGGGAGGAAGGAGGAAATGGGACACACTGCGGCGAAACAAATATGTATCCGATATCATGAAATAAATAGTTGAATTTAATTTATCGCAATTGTCTATTGTGTATCCTTTTTATTTTCTAATGTAAAGTCCTAATATAAAATCCATGCGAAAATGTACACTGTATCACTGTCTGAAACACCAGAAAAAATGAATAACTTTGATTGTCAATAACTTTTTAATAAATAACGAGCGACAGCTAAAATCTTTTAATTGTTACTCAGAACAATGATCTTATCAATGTATATCAAGGTTATTAAAATCGGTGAGGTCGTCACTGTTATGCAGTTTTACCGAATTTTTTCGCACAAATTAGCTATGTGCGCAGAATAAGACTTTTGTTCTCTTTCTTCAATTCGGATCAATGTCTCTATTCATCTCTCTCCTCCATGAATCTCTGCGTTCCTCTACTCCCCTAGGCGGAAACCTAGAGTATGGTGAGTCTCACAAGCTATTATCCTTTAGGCGGTTTTCTTAGTTATCACTCGCACGCGGGAAGAAAGCATTGTGGACGAAGAGCGAGACGCGAGCTCTGATAAAGTAGAAAAGAAGAGATATCCGTGTCCTTGCCCTCTGGGACCGCGTGCAATGTCGAGAAGAGATGATTCCTTCTTTCTTTCTTTTCCCCTCTTCTTCAAATCGTAATTGAGCGGACGATCTTAACACTCGACCACGAATGGCTCACCCGCTGGTACTTAATTGCTCGTCGTAGAAGTGTTTCACGAGACTCGACGGAACGGCGTTTCGCAGTTTGTGGTCTACGCGAGCCTCGGTTTTGTCTGGAATCTCTGATAGTTTTTTCTCCGCCGACGTGACTGTCCTGGGACGTGTGTGAGCGAAGAACGTCCCATCTGAGAATTCTGATATCTCAATATCAATGATATTTCAATAAATATTATTTTTATAACTCATGTGCATTAATAATCTTTGGAAACACCACAATGTTTTGCTGTTCCAAACTTTGGCGTTTATCTTTCCTCTTGTAACGAAAAGAAATTGTAAGCTTTCTGTATTTCAAATAGGAAATTTGGAAAATCAAAGACGGAAATTGCCCAGAAGTTTCTCAACCACACTCCCTCTTAATGATCAGTGCAAGCGACAAAACAGAAAGCAAAAGCTAAGTCGGTTTACTTATTGAAAGTCGAATAAAATTTAAAAAGCGGAATTATTTTACGCTTTCTTTTTATTTTAAATTTCTGGCTGAAAAGCTGTGTTTATGAGATAAATTCTTTTGATCATGAGAACTGAGAGCGGTCACA
Organism: Cephalotes varians; assembly: GCA_037157785.1. Lineage (NCBI taxonomy): Eukaryota > Metazoa > Arthropoda > Insecta > Hymenoptera > Formicidae > Cephalotes > Cephalotes varians. The sequence goes on from JANQDE010000085.1 coordinate 512,972, forward strand.
GTTTAGGCAGACTTGCGTAATCGAAAACTTCCAAAAAAGAACTTGCCCGAACTCGGGAAGATTCCACGATACCGCCGCGAGCATAGTTTCTTAATCGACCGAAAGAAGCCTTTCAATAAGTCATGGAATAAAAGGACAATGGCGTGGGCGGAGGTAAAAAGAACGGAAACGAGAGAAGCGTAGGAAGCCGGGAGCCCGGGACAGTCCGAGCGAGAAAGGGCTCGCGGCTCCCGCGACACAAATTCTGTAACCGAGACTAACTCTTTTAATAGTTCACTGGTCGCACTAACTTCCTTTTTTTAGCGTTGTGTTCTCGTTTTCCGTTGCGCCACCCGCATTAGCGAAGGAGGACGATCGCCAAACAGCTATACAGAGAAACGGGGAAGCCAGAGGGCTCCAGTAAACTCCAACTTTCCTACCGACAGCTAACTTCGATGCAGTGAACTACGTCAAGGACCAAGTTCCTTGGGTTCTTCTACCAACTTTGTCTTCGTCCTCATCCTAGAAGAATTCTGGGACATCCGCGAATCCCTCGAGAGCATGTAACGATTAACTATGATCTTAATTATAGTGAATGCATTTAGAATAAATATGCGTTTAGTTCATTTTGAATGCTCGATGGACTTGGAATAAGATACTTTCGAAAATTTTATCATAACGATTTTTATCATAACGACTACATGGAAATAATAGTTTGAAATATTAAAAAATTTAGCCAGATCTAAAGGTAATTTTGTTTGGACCATCAAAATAATTATGTAGGACGTTCGAACTGCTTGAATGTTAAAACTTTTTGCAGTATTGCAATGCTTAAGCGTTCTACATTTTGATGGTCCAAAAAAATTATTTTAAGATCTGTATTTAACTAAATTTTTAAATATTTTAAATATTTCAAAACTGTTCTTTCCTTGTAATATGATAATTATCACTATTAATGGTAACTAATATATTAAATATATTAATGAAAGTTATCATATTATTACATTACAAAGACGAAGCAGTTGATATTTTAATGAATTAAAAATAAACATTGGTTTTGATAACAACATTTGCACTTTATCACATTACAATTGTTATGTATAGACGTCTAAATTTTATTAGACAGACTTCGTTAGGTACATGGAAAGAACGGTTTTATTGTTATATTTAGCTAGAAATCTGAATCTTATTTGAAAATAATTTTGTTGATTTATCAAAATCATGTAGAATGCTCAAATATAATGAGCAATGCTGCAAAAAATTTTGACATTCTAGCAAACCAGAGTTTGGGTGTTTTACATATTATTATTACATAATTATTAATTATTTTACATAATTATTTGATAATATAACAAATTTATCTTAAATTTGTATCTAGCGAAATTTTTAGATATTTTAGCAAAATTGTTTTTTCCGTGTAGGTTTATGCTTAAACTGATTATATGTACGTATGTACTTTATTGGTACTTCTAGATTTGTAGTTGTGTCTATAAAATACATACAAATTCTTTTATTGAGTGTTTTTTTTTATAAATGATAAATCTCAGAGTCTATAAATCTTGTTCTTTAGAACAAATTTTCTGGAAATATTTTTTATTTGGATAAAATTTGTTCTGGCAAATTAGTTCATATTTTGATCTATTACTTGATAACGCGAGCTTTTTTTCATCGCCAAATTGGTCTCCCGACTGGTAGCGAAACTTCGTTAAAGCACGACGTTAATTGCATTCAAAACGTTTCCACCCGCAGATTGTCACTGCAATTGCGGTAGTTCGCGGACAACCACCGTTTAATTACAACTTGCCGAAGAATACGCCATTCCGTAAGAGAGAGAAAGAGAAAAATAGACAGAAGAAAGGAGAGGGGAGATGGAAATTATAATTATTAAATTCACCATCTACAAAGTTTAGAAAGAGAAATGGAAATCGAATTTCCTATTCCGAAGTTTGTCGGAAAAATACAATAACTCGATTGCAGGTCAGTCTCGACGAATTAAAAATATCTCGTAAATCAAATGCTCTTACGGTTATAATGTGACATTTTATTTTCTGTCGCATTTTGTCGAGACTCTTTCGACAAATACTGTGTGGAAAATAAGAAGTGGAAATTATATTTTCAGATAAAGAGAAGTGTAGAAGTGCGAGTGTAGCAACTTCATTTACATACATCAGTTTTGGCTTACAATTAGTCTTGTCGAACTCTATTTAGTTTTTTATTAGTAGCATTTTTAGTAGTAATGCTTTACTTTTGTAAATGATAAATTTAATGCAGACGATTTGTAAACAAGTAATTCTGCAATTATTTTGCATAGTAGAAAAGAGAAAGAGAGTTAGAGAAGAGCGAGGTGAGAGAAAAAGAAAAAAAAGAAGAATAATTTACAAATACTCTATAACACAAAATTTACTTGAACGAACTTTGATCGGTTTTACCTTACGTGTCACTAGAAGAATATTTTGGAAACAAGATCTTCGCATACCACAACGTACATAAACTTTCATAAATTTCTTTCTTACTTCTACTCTCTAGTTGTACATCAAAGAGGGGACTCTTTTGAAGTTTAAAAACATTTCTTATCGGGGAGAGCGATCTCTCGCTTCTCCCGTGCGCGGAAGTCACCTGAACACGCGAGCGTACTAAAGTTGGGACTTTGATCGTAAGACGGCACCGACGCGATCACTTGGCGCGGACGAAAGAAAGCGACACGGCATCAATAAAGAAATGCAATTTGCAAGCAATCAGCACCGAGAGGCAGCTAAAACTAGGTAGATACGTTCTGGAAGTTGTTCGCAAACCCGCGAATCGACCGCTGTAAGTTCAAGACTGAATATCTCCTGAGGGACGCGCTGCTCGCGTCTTTACTCATGCCTGGAACTTTGCTCAGTTCTGTTCCTAATCCCCCTCTTACACCCCTTTCCTGGATTCATGTCTCTTTATTCATCCTGTAGCCTCTTATCCGTACTAAAACTTGCTCCAACTCCGGGTCATTATTTCAATCCTAACAAGCCCTAATATTTTTGCTCTGTTTTGAACTTCTTTTTTTTAAGAGAGTAATCGKGGCAATAATAATAATTTAGATTATTAATAAATAATTTCTGTTTTCTTTCGAAGTTTCAATTGCAGAAATTATTTAACCTACGTCAATCGTAATTTTAAACTAACAATAAGTAAATCTGCTTTTGTATAACTCGATTACGTGTAACTGAATTTATGTGCATTAGATTGCATTGAACTGTAGGCAATGAAAACAGCTTTCCAGATTGATTATTCAGTATTCAAAAAGTCAAATATTCGATATTTTATTAAATCGGAATTAATCAAATACATCGCAAATTATTACTTTGATATTAAGTAGGTCGATGACGTAACAGTTGGTATGTAGCAGAACGCTAGTTGAGTTTCTCTATTTGTTTCGAAGTTGCAAGTACATTACTCAGTAGTGGCAATTGAGAAGTAAAACTGTGTTTTGCACCTTCAGTGAGGTTTGTATTTCATCATCAATAGGAGATTTCAAAGTGATTCATACAATTTTCCTCGATTTACTTTGAGATTTAACGAGTATTACAAATTAAGAGTATAAAATCAAATTAATAATGGATTAATCAATATAATGCATAATTAATTAGATTTGTAAGATAAACGATCGTAAATGCAGATAGACAGGATTTATAACAGAGTTAATTAACAACACAATTTTGCTGACAGTTTCTCTATTATGTACAATCATGCATATCGTAAGCAATCATAATTTTACAATAATTTTATTATCATTAAAATATGACAGACTAAATTTACAAATTAGCAGAATAATTTAATGAATATTATTGCAGGTTGAAATAAAACTCTGAATTAACATCGTAATAATAGAGCGATTAGCGGCGTTAACTTTACATGTGAGCATAGCACATAAGTAAGTTGTACAGATCAAAAGGTTAATTAATTTATTCTCCACGAATCTCTCAGTTTCTTTAACTATTCTCGGGTCATTTAGTCCTTCCTCGCTTACTTAGCGACGCTACTTCGTTAGATACTTGGCACTTCCGTTACAGTCGACGACGGCCGCCGCTACTCGCGGAGTCAGATCGTCCGACGGAATACTAAGCGCCATCATTTGGCATGTCGACTGCGAACGCATCCAAGTTTTCTTTACCTCGTACATATCCCTTTTAATCCGCCCCCTCTTTTCGCGCTTTTTCTGTTTCTATCTCTTGGCTCGAATATTTTATTTGCACTGCGGATCTCCGAGAGGATCGGCCGCCTTCCGTTTCTCAGTATTGATTTCGCGTCTTTTCGGAACTTTCGTGCCAGTTTCGTTTCGCATCGGCGACGCTGTCTCACGCTTTTCTTTCCCATATCTCATTTATTTTTATAGCACAGTTTTCAATTTAAATTAGATTTTATTCACTTGCGTTTAAATGTAAAAATAATAAGCGACCTCTAAATTTTTGCCAACATATAGATAAATATTTAATAAACTTATTTTTTTTTAATTTTCCTAACGCATTGAAATTTTTAGTCTGTATCGGCGCGTAATAATGAAAACAATTTTAATATAATATATTGATTTACATTGTGCATTGTGCAACATTGATAACTCAAGCGTAATTTGCAAGTTATTAAAAAAATATCTTCATAGAAACATATACATTTTATAATATAAAATATACGTATTATAAAATATATGTATTAAACGTGTGTTGGCAATTAAGATTATTAAACTTTATTAAATTATAAATATATACAGATTATATACAGTTGTGTATGTATATATATAATGTGCATTGAAATGTCTTATTCATGCTATTTATTTGTTTGTTTGTTTGTTTTTTCTGTTCTCAAGTGAGCTTTGACATGTGAAAAAATCTCGTCATTTGTCGATAGTCAATCCCATTATAGCAACACGCACGCTCTTTGTACAGACTGCGTAAGTTTCCACGCTTGTATCTAAATATCTTGTACGGTACACGAGCTTACAATTAGCCTTTATGCTCCAATACTCATTTCCCGCTGTCGCTGTGTGAGAACCACGCATGTAGGACCGCGAGTCCATAGAGTTTCCACAGTTCCACGCTCTTAGCGCGTAAGTGTCCGTGTCATTCGACGCGGAACAACTTGAAACACGGCTTTATGATCCCGCCGCGACTCTTTCCGAGAGCCACTCGAGCCACGAACCCCATGGTGGTCCTTCGACGAAGGCAGCTTTCTGAAACACTTACTAAATATGGCCTTCTGTTCCGCAGTTCAATAATCTATAGTAACACGATTGTACCTCGCGGCGACTCTCTTGGACATGATCGATAATTCCAGAGCGGAAAATCGAGGAAACTCGTTGCGATAGCGAACGCGTCGTTGGCAGCGTGGCCGGTTTTCCTTCCCGGTTACTTTCATGATATTATTCTTTGGGATTTGTTCACCGTTAAAGTCTTTATTAAAAGTCAGGATCTCGACAGCTGCGCAAAGTTTCAAGTTGATTTTTTCCGATATCCTCCTCATCCATTACCAACTTTCGCATGTTACACTACACTTTTCCCCTGTGATCTGTTTCATGTTTTTTTATGCGTCTTCTTCTTGTTTCCTCGAAATAATTTTAGGAAGTTCATACAAAAACGTGGACTGAGGAGATAACAAGACAGAATGTTAGACACGAGTATCTCACAACTAACGTAACTTTATCAAACTGCTATGTTTAAGTTTTATTATGTTAATATTAATGGCGTGTAAACGTGTAACTACGTAATAGGAATATTTAATACGTTTTTTATGTATGTTCAAAATTATTTAAAAAATTTTTTAAAAGTAATATTGAACATACATAAAAAAGAAAATACATAAGAGAGAAATAATTATAAAAATACATAAGAGAAAAGTAATTATAAAGCAATTCTATCCAACATACATAAAAGAGAAGTAATTATAAAGCGACTCTACCTCATCTAAAAATTGCAACCAATATAGCCTATGTAAGTGTTGCATTTTTCTCTATTAAAAATTGGTGGTCAGATTGAAAATAGGAAACTTTCTAAATATCAATTGAAAATATAAGACATTTTCAAAAATTTACATGAATGCAATGAAAAAAAGTACATAGTAAATAGGCCATTGAATATTTTATTTAGAAATTAAGTTATTAGAAGTTATCTTATTAGAAATAAAAGAGTTTATGTGCATATGTATAAATTTCGCATTCAATTTTGATTAAAATTATTTTTATTAAATCACAAAACACTATTACTCGCCATTTATTTTCTAGTTGTGCTTTTAGGAACAATGCATGTTTGATCTTTCTTGACATGCTTTTCTACATGTTTAATCATAGTTGGATGTTTACAATTCGCCGTTAATAGTGAACACTGCCTCGTGAATATATTATTATATTATATATTTGAATCGATGGTTGCGTTACGGTATTTAGTAATAATAAGTAATATTATTAATAATAAATTTTAAACGCTACGTATATTTGGCAACATATTTGATTACATATTACACTATTAAATAAACATAGGTTCATAGATATTATTAGATAGATATCATTAAAATATTAACACCGTTAATGAATTAGTGAATCTATAATTGCGGATCATAACTACAAAAAAATAAGACAATTTAGGAAATATTTTTTACTGAATATACTTTATCTCACAGGATATATTTTTCTCTGTAATCCAACTTTGGTAAGCTCGCAGTCTCAGCTTTGGTCGCCGTTCTATATTCTCATTTTGTCGTTCTAGATCCTTTCTACTACTTTACGACAATCTCGGTCGAAATCTTCGAAACTTCGTGCCGGTATGGTTGGCCACGCGAACATAAGCGGCTGCTATTTTCCACGATTATTGTTTCTATCTCGCTTTCGTCTTGTTTTCTCTGGCACTCGCAGGTCTCCGGTAACATATGGCATCTTTCAACTTTGCAGTAACATCGCATCGTAGTTCTCGTAATTTTATCTTAATTGAGAAGTCACTGCACAATAAAATATTTAGAGTGATTATTTATATGTATATACATGTATATGAATGTAATCTTAAATGAGTATCGTAGAGATGGTACAAAGAATTCTTTCGAATTTTGATATTTAAATTTATTCAATATTTAATATTTAAATTTAAATTGATATTTTGGATAATAATTATTATTACTTAATTATTTAATCAACTTGAGAATTTAATAATCAGTAGATTTTAATAACTAATTTTACGAATAATTTATAAGTCCAGTAATTTAAAAAAGCAAAACGAGGGAAACAGAGAGAGGATACTTTGATATTGGAATATTAATAGTTATGGAATTACTTTAAATTTTATATTTAGTTTGCTATGAGTAAATAATTTCATTACGGATATTATTCGCATTTTTTTAAACATGATGCGACATCGTTGATGCGAAAAAGGCATTTAATATTGTATCAAGTTAAACTATGTCATTTTTATGAAGCACTTAAATCGTTAAAGTAACATATTTTTTTTAATTGAATGGACTCGGCGTTAAAATATCTATTTAAATTTTTTTATGTTTAATGTGACGAGATTATATTGTTGAATGTTCTTTTAATGAATATTCTTTATATTTGATAAAGCCATTTAATAAAACTTTTAAGTGGCCATTGCCCATGATAAACTAGGGTAAATCATGAAGCTAGAAGTTTGTAGCTTTATACACTTTTATATAAGTAAAACATTATAAGTTTGCAGTAATCTGTTTTACTCAAATTGTGATTATAAATATAAATGAATTTTTTTACTTCGTATTTTTTAGTTTTTGTTTTGTGTTGTTTTCTTTTTGTAATTATTTAAATGTATTTAAAATATAGGTAAATGTGATATATAATTTTAAAATATATATGTGTTTTGATATATAATTTTTTCTAATATATAATATACATTTTATAATATATTTAACTATATAATATACATTATATAAAATTTTACATCAGAACGTATATATTTATAAATTATATACCACACATATACCTATATTTTAAATATCATAAAAAGTAGAAAACAACAAAACTAAAAACTAAAAAACTATTTATAAATATGTGATATATTATTTTATAATTTATATGTGAGCTATATAATATTGTGATATATAAAATTTATATGTATTAAGTTCTTAAGTTGATTAAATTATATTTTAGTTTAGATTAAGTAATTAAAATTATTCAGAGAATGTTAATTTTTGTTTCTTTTTATATTTAATTCATATACATTTAATGATTTCGATGATTTTGGATAACAGAAAACACGATTATCTTGTTCGATTAATCGTTATACGAAGAGGCGCTTTACTTTATTTGTAAATACATTGGATGCTTTTGAAAACTACTGCATTGGTATCGATCGTCAACATACATACGTAATAACGAAGCCATATTCGTAATTATGTTGCATTCATACAGGATGCTTAATACGCTTGCATAGTTCGGCAATTTACTGGCCACTAATTGGATAATGAAGGTATGAACTCTGTTCTTGGGAATTTCGAATGAAATAGTGATATTTGCCCACTATATTGGAGAAATAGAATCCAATATTATTTTTTACTTCAATTTTTTTCCTATTATTTGTCATATCTGTGTCATGCGTTTATTATTTTGTAAATTACGCCTTTCCTGTTATGATTGCTTTCCATGACATAGTATGAAAATAGCACTCTCTCTCTTTCCTTTCTCATATCGATTGTTTTTAAATCTTTTTCATTGGTCGTTTATTTAAACTCGATTTAAAATTGAATGTGAACTGGATATAAAACAAATTGGATATAAAAATTGGAGGAATTTTTGAAACTAGCAAATTATTCGCACGACACACTTTCTCGAGAGAAATCATTTTACAAGATTACATGACAATTATTGACATTGTATATGATATTTTATCCACAATTAATTTAATTACTTTATTTATCGTACAATATCGTAATCCATCGCTACTATTTGTTACGCTACTGTTTGAGTCACAAAAACGCACGACGTAAATTACCATTGCGTAATCCGTGTTTGCTTTGTCAAGATATTTTTGAAATTATAATTAGGAGATACGTGTATAGGAATCGCTGATCCACATCGCGATTTTGTAATCGATACCGAAGTCATTATTCGCTGGTTTCCAAACCATAGCGCGCCACATTAAAGGGAATTAGTGTGCGCTCCAATGTAATAGCAACGTATTGAATTTGCTCCTCTCGACGCGTTGCGCGTCATTATCGTAGCGGACGAACAGTGATAGAACCTACCGAGGGAAAATGCATAACATCATGTTACACTCGCGCTTCTTGCAATCTATCAATTAGGTAATGGATATAGATCCCATTGTGAAAATTACTCGTGTAACGTGGACAGATTTGATCGATGTGTCGTTATACAGCAACCATGCGGAAAATGTTGGCGTACGTATGTTTCTATGATGAAAATTTCAGTGTCTTTGAATGGATGTTATTATTAAAAGAAATCAAACATTCCTATGTGAATCTTAAAAAGAGAAATGAAATGTTGCTTCGGGCATAATTAAAAAAGAGAGAAATTGTCTTGCGTGCCGTTATATGGTACTATGCAGTTTTAATTAAATATAAACAATTAATGAATATTGCAAACTACAAATTCGTGCTATTAATGACAATGAGCAAGAGCAACGCATCTGCATATCTCATATACAATATATGTATATATTTAGGCATATACAGTGTTGCATGTACATATTGTGCATTTGTATTCGTACAGTTTATTCCGTGCCGAGAGAGTATAAAACTCCGATGTATGTCCGGCGATACAAGCGGCAGGTGTTAATTAAACAACTTTCCGCGAATATACAGCTGCAACGGTGGCTCCTCTTTTCTACTTGACGTCGTACTTTTATCGCAATTGACATTTACTCGCTCATTAGTTCATAGAGTCACGTGTGACGCGAGAAAAACTTATTCAGTTCCGATCAATGAGAAAGAAAACGTTTATAATACTGCTCGATTGACGATGCAAGTGATGCATCGGTCGTTCTACAATGCGTCCGTAATTTTCACGCAAATATAATACCGAAGTAACAGCCGTGCTGCTAACTAGCGCTATTCATGCTACGATTCAGGCTAAACTTCGATTTCATGTTTCCATTGCAGATTTATTTTATTGCGGCTGTAACTAGAAGCACCAATGTGACTAAAAGCGTCGTGTAAATCTATCAAGTTAGTCTTCTAGCCAAAAGCTTGATAAAAACGTGTCAAATTTCAGAATTGCAAATTGCATTGATAAAAAGTCTAATTTGTTCCGTTAAGAAATTTAAAGATAACTTTTATTTGAAGTTTTATTATCGAGATATCGGGTATTAGAAATAAGAAAACTGCAACAGACAATGATTTTCAACAATCTTTCTGTAATAGAGAAAAAAAGGGTGATATTATGGCCCCCTATTTATATGTACAATAACTTTGTTGTAATAATTAATGTAATAATTAATATAATAAATTTAAAACTTAACGATTTGTCAAAATGTTCGATTCTAGACCTAAATATTATAAAATATTTATTATTTAAAATGTTATTAAAATGTTATTATGAAATATTTATTACTTAGATGTTTTTCACCAAATAAAAATGTGGCGACAATGCATAATGGATTGAAGAGGAACAGAGATAATAATGTGATCTTCTTATAAAAATAGATTTAAAAAAATTGATTTAAAAAAACACAGTATTTTATTATTATATTATATAAAATTATATGTTTAGAAAAAACATTGCAAGAAATAGTGCAGAACGTATGCAAGTGTACATACGTACATATAACTTCTTCCGCATATAAGCTGCTGTCAATAAAAATTTATAATTATATATGTAACATAAACTAAATATTACAATAGAACTATAGATCATAATAGAAGCTACAATTAAACTACAATAGAGCTACTATCGATTTATCGAATAATTACTTCAAAAACCTTGAAAAGAGCCATCTTTAGTATACTTAGAGTGCCATGCTATATAGTTTAACTTTGCATAACTCGAAATATGTACAGTTAAACAAAAATGTTAAATAACGATAGACTCAAGTTCATATATATTCATGTGACAATATGCCCAAGTTTAATTAGAATAAGGAAGTAAGTATAATTAAATGCTAAAATGTATTTTGAAAATGTTTCAAAATACTCGAAAATAAAAATACGTTATAATATATACCTGCTATTGTGTTTTAGAGTTTTTGATAAGTTTTGGTGTGACGATGGAAGAAAAACAAAGTTTTTCGGAATAAAACTGTCTCGTTTATTATATCGTATAAAACTTTACACGTCGTTCGCGTCGGTGTTCGCCGATCAAATTTCCTACTCGTCTCTGCGAAATCTAACGCGCGACTTCTCCTTTACGGAGTCTGTTCCGACATTCGATCTCTTTCTTGAAGCATTTAAATGATTTTAGAGTGATAACATTTTCTCGCTCAATGATCGGTATAATCTTTCACCGTTTTGGTTCCGATGTCTAATGACAAAATTCAACGCGTACAATATCCTGCGTAATTATCTTGATGCATAATTGTTATTTGCAAATTTTAATAATTATAATTTATTGGATTTGATTATGGCTCGTTATTTTATTTTTATATTAACCAATTCGCTTCTTTCGGTGTCTGTTTTTGCGCGTCTACCGGATACGCATGTATGTATATATATATATATATATATATATATATATATATATATATATATATATATATAT
>JANQDE010000085.1:524802-675707 GCA_037157785.1 Cephalotes varians
TGTGATTTACTATCCTTGTTCATCTTAAGACTGTGTTTTAAAACCGGAAATTTATTCGGCGCGCAGTTGAACTTGATATACGTATACAAATTCACATAAGAAATTTCAGCACGAAGACCTAGCTTTGATCGCTTGGCGCTTTAGTTAATTAATTGTTGTGTTTTCACATATCGGTCGCGAGTCTATTTTCATTTAAAAATAAGAATTCGAATAAAATAAGAAACATCTAATAGCGGAGATATTAAGAGAGCTATAATTATCACAGTATAATAATAAATAGTCATTGATTTTGCAATAAACTTGCAGATATATACCGATCGTAAATTCTCTATTTTTATCTTGTTATTGTTTTTATCTTGTCTAGGATTTTTTTATTTCTAATTCATTACAAGTTTTTATAAAAAATGAAAAGCTATGAAATTAAAGAATCTTTGGCGAAAAAATAACAAGCTATATATACTTTTAAATATCAATCAATTAAAATTATTTGTTTATTACTGTTTATATATGTGCTGTTTTTAGCCGATACATTCCACACGGAGAGAATTTTTTATATTTTACCGCACAATTCGCTATAAATATAATTTTACCATATTTGGTAGTAAATTTGGAACAGTCTATCAAATATCGGGAATGATAGGAATTTGTAAAATGTGAAATATGAAAAAGACGTTTTATAAACTACATAGTAAAAATTATCAGATGTAAATTGTTTTAAGGCAAAATATTTACAATATGCTTCGTAAAATTTATACGGAAAAAAAGGATTAGTTACTGCAGCAAGAATTGTATACGATAGCTAAATTTTAGTTGTAAATATCTAAAAACTTTAACAATGTAGCAAATTTTAATTAGCTGTAAGTATTATATTTACTTTTGTCTTCGAATCCAATTTTGAAAATTTGAAAATGTTTTCAAAAAATTATTTTAGAATATATTGAAAAATTTCTTAATGTTACGTCTTTTGTTCTATCTTAAGATTTTTACGAGAAGTAGAACTTCGCATCCATCAAGTATCCGTGCTGCGTATTGCTCGCGGTAAGCGACATAGCACTATGAGCGATTTTGTTGAAAAGTTTAGTTTAAGTGTTCATATGCTGAATTATCATTGCGACTAAATCAAAAATATTATTGTGCTGTATTGTAAAATTTATATAAGATATTTTTATCACTACTTGACATCTGTTCTATTTAAAACAATAAAGAATCATAAACTTAATATGTATTAAAATTACTGAAATTTTATTATATATTTTAATAAAATTAATCAAACATATTTTATATTTTATTGTGATATTAATAGATATTAGATATTAATAGAAATCAAAAGAATCACACAAAATGAAATAAAAATTCTTCGAAATATCGTGTTATCCTACACTATCATGATTTTCAGAATAAATTCTGAAAGAAAATTCTTTCTATGCACAATTTTGCAAATATCAATCAAATAGCAAAAGAAATTGATATCATCTCTTTATGCTTCATGCGCATTCAGTCTGCGCCATATGTATATATATATATATATATATATGTAGCCGCTAATTAAATGTGTCAAAGAACAAGTGTCGCAGATACTTCCCTCTTTCTCGTTGCGTTCACCGAAACGTCGGAAGCGATGCGAAAAGGAAGCGATAAATTATCATGACCCGAGCGAATTCGATTTACGTGTCAGCCGTGCTTTCTTAAGCCAGGCACAACATCTGCTACCCCATTGCGGAAACGTCGTCTTTGTAGATTTCTTCCAGCTTGCGCAGAGATAGCGTGAGAAATAAAAGAAGAGCGCGAGCAGATGGATTAAAACAATTTTATTATCAGAAACTGTCACCGATCTTCGTATAAAATTACGCTTACGGATTCTATTAAAATAAATACTATCGCTCTTCCGGCGAATATCTTTTAAAGGGTACTCGATATTATTCCCCCTGAGGCTGAACTGCGAGAAATAATGAGTCTGAAATAAAGAGCCAATGAAAGATTTTATCACGAAAAAACCGAAATTATCAACGATGATCAAAACTATTTATTTGATTTGTTTGAAATTGTTATCGCGCTCAATAGAAATACAGAACTGTTTTTCCTATCTTATTCGTTAGAGATTAATGTTGCAAACGCTTGTTATGCGGTTGGCGTCACAACGGCGTGACAATTGATTTCATCGCACGCACGTACTTCCTCACTCTCGCCACACTCATTCGTTTACATGCACACTCTCTACTAAATAATTAACAGCTTGTTATTGATTAATTAAGCTTTTCAGCGCATTCACACGTGTATACATTCTAATGTCAACTATGCGCCAAATACCTTCCGACTCTACCTACATTACCTACGTGAAGTTTCTGTATAATTTCGTGTTAATAAGTTTCTCATTATTCGATAAAATAGCAGAAACAGAATGCAAGTAGAGTAAACTGTTAAATATAAATGAGATGCAATTTGACGACTATATTCATTTTAGAATTCGGAGAGAAAAGTCCATTAACAAGAGAGCGTCGAACGAACAATATCGGACATCAGTCGAGTGATTTCCCGTAAACTAAAATGAATTAAATGCAGTATTCTCTCTCTCTCTCTCTCTCTGCAAGAGAAAGAGAGAGAGAGAGAAAGGAAAAATAGAAACAGCGAGTTGAAACTGGAAAATTTTCACGATATCCGGTTTACGCAGTTCAGCTTCGGGCTACCCGCGAGTATTGTATATTGCAACCGAGTTCTCGAACTGTTTCCTATAATTTTGTCTAACAATTTATTTACAAACTTCACTAATTTCTCATTGTGCGATGCGCTGCGTGCAGAAATTTCTTCAACAATTATAAATGCGCTGGAGCACGGGGGTAAATGATGGTATGCCAAGCATTAGGAAATTAAAAATTTGAATTAAATCTGGTGCATCTGAAAGAACGCATCGATTATAATAAAAATACATCGATAACCGTTGGCTGCCAATTGACCTATTCTATGCAACGTGGCATAACGGGCAATGGTAAATTTAATATTCATATCGATCGACAGTTCCTGCCGCTGAAAGTGAATTATTGAATTCCATAGCACGCTCTTTACACTGGACTAACTATGGGTTATTGATTTGGTGGCTATTAATATTTTGGAATTTTCCGCCTTTGTGAATAGATCGTTGAATCTTTCTATTATAGGTTATTTCTGGAAGATAAAAGTCCCGCAGTACTTATTCAGAAACTTGCCTCTCAATTTATCACTAATAACATTAGTTTGCGAATTGAAACCTTAGAATTGCCTGAACTTAATAAAGTGATTTAACATACAAAGTTGATGAGTTGATTCCAAAAATTAAATTCATTTATTGCTATCACGTAAGAAATTTTAGCGAAATCGAAATTTCTGTGTAGAGTATATAAATTTTACTAAATTTTACTAAAATATAAATATTTTAAATATACTATTTTTTAGTACAAACCTTAAAGTATAACACAAATTTAAAAAAATAAAATAGAGATGTTGAAAGTAAGTGATACAATATGATACAAGCGATAATGGTTACACACGAGCGGCGCGTGGTGATAGAAAATCACTCCTTGCACACTTAGCGACTATGATTACGCTGGGCGGTTGCATCTCGCGCTTGCATTTGGCAGTAAGCCGCGCTTATTCGATTATATTTAGTAATTAATAATTCGTTATCTGCAAAATTTGCAAAATTTGGTAGAGGATTTTTCTACTCAGTTTAATCTGCTCTATCTGTCCATGAAAGATGATGCAATCGATTCTGGATCTGGATTCTGTATATGTAGCAAGACATATAATTTTTTAAATGCTTTGAACATATATGTTGTTATTCACGTTGTTATTCGCGTACATAATTATTTAGTAATACCGACTAAATTTAAATATTTATTATAAAAATTTTTAGTTAACTTAGTACCACACCGTATTACACAAAACCGACATTTGGCCTCTTTGATATTTATATTTGTTTATTTCAATCGATCCTAATCTCAAATATTATTATGCTTTAAAGGGTTACATGTCTCATTAATTTAATCATGATTGTTTTTTCCGCAATACAATTCATAAATAACAAGTTTCTAGGTTAATTTGACGTATGAATATTTTAATAAACCAATAAATACTGTCGCTAAAAACATCGATACGTGATAGAAATTTTCTGAATTTGGATTTAGCGTAAGGTTAAATACTCTAAAAATATTAAAATGTCCGACGCAATGAATTCATCGCCAACTAATGTAATTGGTAAATGTACATATTCTTAACGTTAAGTTTGCTCTTTCGGACCTCTGTTTCAGTTTATAATCTGTTTTACCAAGTAAACAAAGTTCACTGAGTTCAGCATGTGCATTCTGAGATCTTTTCTTTTTTCTTTTTCTTTGTTTCTGTTTCCTTCTCTCAACCAGGAGAAATTCCAATAAATCTGACAAAACGATCTCTTCAAACGCGCTACCTTAATCCAGTACCCATCTAAATCAAAACGTAAATCACGATTGTCCTCGCGGGTCGTACTTCGTTGTCGGAAAGAACAAGAGATAAGGTGGACCGTGCATTTGAGATTACAAAGTTTACAGGAAACGTTGCTTTTTATGGAGAACGATTCCATGACGCACGCTGAGTGATTATGTGATTACGTGATTGCATAAAACAATCGTGAAACGCAAAATATTAATTGTTAGTATATCGTTATTAATTATATTAATTAATTATTAGTTATATTAATTATTAATGTAATTGTTATTGAATATAGAACTTTATATGTGTTGCCTATTTAATCTTTTACTATATTCTTTAAATTTATTGGTTTAATTTGCATTTAGGAAATTTTTCATCTAAAACTAATATTTTTAACACACACGGAAAAAGTAATTACAAATACATTTTTTTTTAAAGACCGATAATTTTAATATTCGATGTTATTGAGTAAAGTGTAGAAGTGGATATTTACGATAATTGCTTTAAGGAACAATCGGGAATCGTCACCAATATATGTCTGATGATGTAATCGACCTCAGCCTTCACCCCAGACTTCGTTGGCGTCGCGGCGCTCTTTTAGGCGCCACGATGGCTATCCCTGGGGTTATACGACCTCGCAAGAGGTCGATATCTCTCGTTTCACAATGGTTTAGATTACCAATGAATAAGGGACGTACATTTAAAAAATCAATATGATTAACAGTGCAAAATTACTAATCGATATCAGTGTATAATAAACTAGACGTCTCTCGATTTATGCGTAATTTATTTATAACGCAATTTGTAATGATATAATTTAATAACGTATGCGATATGTGAGATATATAAATAGTGATAGTCCCTATATTGTTGTGATTGTACTATTATTTATTAATGCACGTTTTGGTATTAATAACGATAGCGGCGATAATGATTTCTGGAAATTACAGTAATTGCGGGACGGAAATGACAATAATGACCCGTACAGAGATAGCACGGCACGTGCTACCAGTAGTTTTACTATTTTGCATACAGAGAACATGCATATATACAAGCACCGTGCATTCAGCCGTTCTGTTAAACGTATCGTGAGCGATTGATTACGTGGGTGGTACATGTCAATGTAACAAAACGAGCATCAGCGGATATGGCGAAAAATGTTCGCGCGCTATACGGGACATGAATATTCGTGTTTGCATATCGTGGCACATCTATCAGGCTATCTGCCGACACAAAAAGCGTTTTCACACTGACGAATTGCGCCTGAGAAATTGTAAGCGATTTTTAGTCGCGATACGGAGACCCCCATTGAATATAAAAATACACTTTCTTAATATTGACCTGTCATCTTCCACAATCAAACATTTTTATCAAACCGCTGATTTAATTTTTACGATCTCACGCCGTCTTAATATCCGCAAAATAATTTAATGATTACGATTATTTATTGTACATTAATCAATTGGAATTATATGATTTTTTTTTTCATTAAAAGGTGCAAAATTATTTCTACTGACATGACTTAATTCTTCATCCAATGTATATTGTAATTTTGCATTTCCGTCAACAACCTGGGCGAGATTTAAAGCAAATTTTTTATTGTTCCGAACTGTATAAAATCTAAAAAAAATTCTTGTATACTTGCAAAAGTTTTAACAACGAGTTTTTATCATAATGGAAATCGGATATTTTACTTATTTTTTACAGATCGAACCGTATAAGAAAATTTACAATAAAAAATTCGTCTGTGCCTTCAAAGTCACACATTGCCGACAGAGAATTAATCATAATTTAAAAGGTCGTAATAATATTTTAAAATAAAAATTATATCGAGAGATATAGCTTATGTCTGTATCTCTCGTCTACGGAAATGACACGGATAAGTTGCTAGTACGTTGTTGGCGTATTCGTATCGTTCGATCGGACATCGTTACCGTCTACGTGCTTCGTCGCGGCTCACGTGGAGGACACAACTAGTGAAGTAGATGAGGCGTTAGTCAGCCATGCCGCGCCAAAGCGCGAGTAGTAATGCCCGGCGATTTGTCACTGGGACAATTTGTAATCGTTTGTCAGCCCGGCTCTCTCTTTCTCTCTGTACACCGTAAACACAACTAACTGCCGTCTTATTCAAATGAGAAGACGCAGGCGCGCCTCCTGCGCGACAATCTCGATGCCTCGTTGTCGTTTCGAAAGTAACCACGCCGCTCGCGTCTCTCGCTCTTCCGCTCGCGCCCCGAAGATTCCGGAGTGTACATTGTGCACCACGAAAATCGTGACCCGCTCCATTAATCACGCGGTATAATTCCCGCCGCCCTTTTTTTGCACCGGCTTCGTGCACCGCCGCAGCACGACGGCCGCTTCCTTGTCGACGATGTAGGTCGGGACAATTACTCCGAGATTGTCCGAGCAGCGGAGTTGGCTCCTTGAAAAAATTCAGTGAATCTCGTTCCTTGAATTATGATCGTGGAATGCACGGATGCGCATAAATTGTTGCATAGATTCTCTCTCTCTCTCTCTCTCTCTCTCTCTCTCTCTCTCTCGCAGTCCGTCTTAGACGGAAACGTTGCTCCCAAGTGCTTGGTAATGGCAGATAACTAGTAATTTTTCGTAGAAATAATATATTTCTGCGTAAATGAACGTATGTAAATTATATAATTGCTATGATTATATTACTATGTATTATTGATACCTTGGTTGATAGAAGTAAAAGCGGATTTATCGGATGTGGCGTTAGTTATCACGAATATCTACGCTAATCCGGCGGTGTTGTTTTACCATTCTGTGATGTGATTTTGAGTCGGGTTGCAGCGCTGCAAAACGGATAAATACGATATTATCGGAAAAGTCTATTTATCACTACAAACGATAAATGAATTCAATCCGATATTGAGTTTCGTTACCTTTATATCCCGCAACGTGTGTTAAAATCGATTTGTATGTCATTTCGTATATTGATATATTATACATATAATAGATCTTTGATATCTAAAATCTTTATTCACTCGAGAATAAGAGTAATTAGAATTCAGAGTAATCAGATGTGCGCCATCGCGAATCTAGCGATCTAAATGGCGGTGATTTCTGTGGAAATACAATTATCGCTCTCTTCGCGATGAGAAAGATAATGATGCTTTCACGCCCGTGATCCGGGCGCTATCGTTTACGATGACAATCGTTCGTGTTTGCCTGGGCACAAACGGAATCTCTTTCGAGAGACGGCACTTTCATTTTGCAAGTTATACACGTTCCTATGCTTGGAACGCAGGACGACGACGAGATAGATGTAGTGTAATCGCGAGGTTAAAATTCCTGGCCGTTTGTCTTCGACGCGATTGCTCAGCATCCCGCGAGTTTATGGAAGGACAACCGGCGCGCGCGCACGGTCGTATATAACTATATCTACCCGGAGTCTGGCGCCGGAACGTCTCCTCTTCAAGAGGATTGCTCCTCCGCGATGAGGTGGAAAGGGGGAAACGGAACGGAGGAATGTCGCGGCGTCACGCATTCCCCGTGTCTCACTCGCGAAAGCGGAGGAAAACAATTATGTTCGGGCTGCATCTAGACGTTGAATAAAGTGAAGTGGATTATTATCCGAATTATTATCCGCGGAATATACCGAGAATCGAATAAAAAAATTATATTGTTTATATCCAGAGATTAAAGATCTGATTTTAACAATTTTGATAACGTCCTTTTTTTTTAAAAAGAAGATTGATAAAACGATGATAGCGAAACATATAAAATTTAGCAGAGTTGATTTTATGTCAATTACATTAAAGGGCTAATTTTATGTCAATTACATTAGAATCCGTGTTCCAAGTACGCGTGCGAAATTGAGCATTTTTTGAGCACAAACACAGATGAACTAGAGTCGTTAGAGGCAGAGAAGCCATACAGCAATAGATGCACAACGGCACGAATCGATACGGATTTGAGTTGCAATACCGATAATGAGTCGGCGCTGATAATGTATATTGTCGGTCGACTTATTGCGATCTCAGTTTCCTCCCCTGGCAGGTTCAATGACTCGAGTGAGACTCGGGGCAAGCAATGTCTCGTAATTCAAGCACGTAGAAACGGGCTAGATTCCCTTCGTACGTGCTTTTTAAGTTGCATCGCAGTAAAAGTAGCGACGCGCCGAGAACAGCGCCCGTGCTTTTCGCTTCGCGCGAAAAACACGAACTTTCTCTTACGGGAATGTGATGCATTTGCAGAATTGATTGTTTCCTCGCCTTTGAAGCCTTCCACTGTGCAGTGGGCAATCATACCTTTGTTTATTTATTTATCTGCTTAAATTTTTACCAGTATGATAAAATCTTGAAATAATAAGGTAACGTCTCTAGATACTGTATACATATATCTCACTGTGTCTCTTACATATTATATATATTTATTAAACAATCAATAATTTAATTTTCGTTAAATGGATGTTTATGACATTGGAAAAAAAAAATTACATATGTTATCAGTTTGTACGCATGATATGTTAACTTGCATGTATTTGCACTGTTAATTTGTAAAAGTGTCGAATTATAGACATCCAATTTGAATCATTTTTAATCCTTTCTAGGTCGTTATTTCAATCATTCTTCCATTCTATCCATTATTTTTATTTATAATGTGTCATTAATTTGACTAAAACAATGAAGTTAAATAATTTACTCAAGAAATGTATTAAATTTGACTCAAATTTGTATGGTTTTTTATCTACTAAGTGCATGTGTTAATATGAATGCTAATTATTTTGGAACTAAACAATTTAATTACAGAAATGAGTTGAGTAGATGTTTAGTAGTTTTCTTAATAACATGTTTTATAGCATGTTATAATATGTTATTAACATTTATTAACATGTTATCTTTAACTTCTCCATATGTGTCAAAATAATAAAAATTTTAATACATATGAAGAAGTTAAAGATAACAAAATGTTAAAAAATTGATCCAAATTTGATTCTTTAATATTTAATAATGTAAGAAATTAACTTTTCGAATTAAGATTAATATTAATCGCATCCAATCCTGGCTTTATGCAAATTTGTTACATGTTTTATTGAAGAAAAATCATTACTGATAACAATTGCACAATGCAAAAATTGTGCATAAATGTATGATATTGTTAGATGTCATTCATTCTGAATTGTTGCCGAGAAATTGTTGCTTATCATATAGTTTTGTGTCTCAATTTTGTGCTCGATTATGATCGATTCCTTCATTAGTTAATGATGACTTTCAATTAACCAACGGACAAAGGATTCGTCCGCAGCCACGTGACATGTGTCAGTGCATTAATGATTCATCGATCGTCGTCGGTACGTTGTATCGATAGAGTCTGCTCTTAGCAGACGTCATCTTCTGTCGATTTGAGCCTGTAACCAATTGCGCGTTTAATTCGTCCTAGCTGCATCGGTCAGTTGTAAACAGCCACCTATATCATTGCTTATATCATTGTTTATTACCTATTCCTGCATATTCTCCGTATAAAATCAAGGTATCAAATTTTCTCTCTTTTAACTCTTTTCTTCTGTTAACTTGTTTATTTTAAAATTATATCGCGCACTTTACAAATATGTTATATTTCTATTGCTTATAATTGTCGATATGCTGCGACATTTCAATTAGTAAGATACAAGATCAATTCGAGAAAATTTATCATTAAAATTGAAAGCAAAATTTATCGCATATTCTGTAAATGTCTTGAGATAATAAATAAAGTATGAAAACTGAATAATTATGAATAATTATGATAGACTTAAAATTTTTTCCTTCATTCTCTATGCTATTATCTCCTCGTCGCTCTTTTCCCTCTCTCTCCCTCTATCTATCTATCTCTTTTACTCGACGTCATCGGGATACACTAACTAAACTGCCAGCATCTCCTGTCAATTCAGCTTTACGGATTATTACAGCATGATTGCGTACAACCGTTTGCGCACGACATATCGCTAGGCACAAGACGGGGAACGGAGGCGTTGGCGCCAAGGAGCGCGACGTCTGCCGGAAATTGTAAACGTCGTCGAATCGCGTGCAGCCGGAAGGTGCGACTGACAGTACTCGGACCCATAATGCAGCGGAGGTTACCGCTGTCTTTCGTGCCATGGTTGCGAACTTACGTTCCGCGTTGCATTTTCCGCGCAAACTGTGCTCGACTGTTCGTCTGAAGTTCGAAAATTGCGTGCAATTATCTTTCAAGCAATCGAGAGAATGCCTACGTTTATGAAAAGTGTATAACAAGTTATAACAAGCGAAAAATAAAAAATTTATAAGCTATAACAATAAAAAAAGAAACGTATAACGAGTTTGAATGTCATGAAAAAAATGAATTTGTTGAAGTGTTTAAAAATTTAGCTAGATACAGATTGGAAAATAATTTTGTTGGATTATCAAAATTATTTAGGATTCTCAAACATAATGAACAATATTGTAAAAAATTTTGACATTCTATTAACCAACTTACATAATTATTTTGTTAGTCTAATAATAAAATTAATTATTTTTAGATTGGTATCTAAATATTTATAATAGATTTTAGCAAAAGCATTCTTTTAGCAAAAGCGTACGTTCTGTTTCTATTTTGTATTATACAGGATGAGAAAAAATATCGGCATCCCGAAATATTTCGAAAACTATAAGTTTAAATCCTACAACTTTTATCTGAAATAGGTTTTTTATGAAACTTATAATTTTTGAAATATTTCAGGATTCCAGTATTTTTTCCTCACTTTGTATATTCTCAAACATATATTTATATTCTCAGATGTATATTTTTAATATATATTTTTTTCTTAATGAGCGTTGAGAATATTTTTATATTTTATTTATTAAAAATATTACATATTTCATAAAAGTTTTTTATGAGCCGAATTTTAATGCATTTTTAGTAAGAGTTATCATATTAACTCGAAGGTTGAACGCGATGTTAGATAGTACATGCAATGGAAATTGCTATTGACGATATTTTGATAGAACTAGAAATCGTTGTTGTTACTTTTCGTATATTCACGTAAACGTTCCTAGCGTATAATGGATCAGAATAATTGGTCATAATAAGGAAGTTACTTGAGTAGGCAAAAGAGTAATTTATTTGCATTAAGCTGTTAGCACGTAATTATTAGATAATTGTCAGATGCAAATAGTATCTTCATCAATGATATAAGTATTAATGATGAATTTAATTGGGAAGATAAAATGATAGCTTAAATAGAATAGTTTAATGAGTACGGCCCAGTTGCACCAACATATTTAAGCTGAATTGCTCGCACTTTTCATTTTTCTCTTTTTCTTTTTCGTTGAAGAGTGAAAAGTAACCGGACCTAAGTGTATTCCAATAATCGTGCTTATTAATGCACTTGAAAAGCGCTTCGAAATTTTTTTATCAATGCACACATATGACACAACGATGAAACTGTCTGCTCGCAAATGTACGAATGAGGAACTGTACTATAACAAAAGTACTATATACAAATGTGTTTTAAGCCGTTGTTTTCTAAAATTCATAAGTATGCATTCAAATCTCTGTGGAAACGTTCGTTTTCGTTTGCGCAGTAAGTAAATATCCCTAGAGTACCATGGATCTGAAACGAACCAACCTGGTGACCTCCACTAGAGTTAACAACGCAATGCATTATAGTCCATCGGCATTGTGAGAACTATTATGCGAGCCTTGTACATTATTGCGCTTGATCAATGTCCGAGCGAATGAAAGGCCAATAGTACAATCGAAGAGCTTTGTAATTTCTACAGCATTTCTCTTTTACAGTTCAAAAAGAGATATTGCGTATTTTGTCTTTGCTTGACAAAGTGAATATAGTAATAAGTGAAAATGGACTGATAAGTAAATAACGCAATTTAATAAAGACAAAGTGAATCTCCTTGGTGCTTAATATTTTTACAAATAAATTTATGAATTTATGTAAATTTATTTTACAATTTCCAGTTTGTGCAAGTTGCACATCGATTATTTATTGATTTTATAACGAATTATATAATGAATTATACAATGAATTGAAACATTTGTTGTAAAGTAACCAAATCATTATCTTGCAAGCATTAGTAATAACAAATAATAGATAACAGCAGCGAATTAGATAAAACATTCTGAAATTAAAATGTAATAACTTTTAAAAATTACCCTCCAAAAAATAGAATAGATTATAATAAAGTGCCTATCTATTCTATTTTTTGGGGAGTAATTTTTAAAAGTTATTACATTTTAATTTCAGAATGTTTTATCTAATTCGCTGCTGTTATCTATTTTACATATATATATATATATATATATATATATATATATATATATATACACACATTTGATCCATAGACATTTTGAATTATATATACATTCACTTATTTAAAGTATATTACATTTTAATTTAATATTTAATATTTATAATTATATTGCTTGAATTTAATCTTTAATCTTTTTCTTAATTTTCTTTTAATTTTGATATTACAATTCAGGTTATAAAGAATGATATTTGCGATTTATTCTACGCTATAAACGATTGCATTATTACGATCGTATCATTTAATTTGAAGAAATCGAGTCGGTTGTGTAAGTTTCATCGAGAAAACTTTCTCTTGTGCCAACGTGCTATTGGATCATTGGAATTGATGATCTTTAATACCGCGCAACTACCTATCATTATTGGCGGTCTCCGTTATCGGCGTCGTATTTACGTCCTCTACGTGCCATCAAGGCGTAAAAGCGCCTGCCAGAAGCGTGCAGGCATCTCAATACTCATGTCAGAATGCCGCGAATACTTGCCTACATGACAGCATGAACATTCATTCTGCCGACTACGTAAGTCGAGCCTGAAATACGCGTGAACATCGATTCCTCCGATCGCTCTGGTACCAGACACCGAAACACCCTATCACGTGACCGCATGTCAGACAGGGCGAATCGGGCAATTTCCATAACCTCTTGATAGACATTCACCAATCGCCTGACTATTCCGCGTAATAGTGTCTCTAAGATATTCGATCTCAAATTTCCCATTCTTTTGCGACATCCTTGTCCGCAGATCTGGACATGATGATTAATCTATACTCTTTTATTTCATATTAAAAAAAAGCTCTCTCTAGTCACGAGAGTTTGGCATGAGATGATAGAAAAAAATTACTATCAAAGTGAGATTAATACGTTCTAATTAATGCAATTATTTTTTTGTTTCATATGTAAGTAATAATATACAATTTTTTTAAAAATATTTAATAATCTTAAATTTTTACAATATTATTAATTTTATTTCAATACAATAATAATTATCTAAAGAGCACAATATAATTGTTTTAATAATAATATTTTCGATATTTTTTAGAAACTGTATCAAGAAGAAAATCATTTTTATTCTATCTCCGAAAAAAAATTTTTATTAAACTTAATAATATTTTTACGTAAAATACGTTTCAATAACATGAAAATATTTTTTTTATCAGTGCAGCTGCATTGATAAAACATTAATTTTAATTATGAATTTAATAAATTAATATTAACATTTTTAAAATAAGACAAAGAATTAATATTAAAAACATAATAGTTTTTAAAAATAAAAGATTGTCAAATAGAAATAATTTAATTTAAATTTAAAAATATTATGATTCTCTCTTTGAGATTATTGTTATTTTCCGGTATTTTTTCCTTTTGATTCGTACAAAATTATTATTGAAAATTATTAATGAAAATTTTTTATTATTGAATAATGAAAATATATTTTTCTTGGTGAAACTGTGTCTCTCTCTTCATGTAAGTTATATTCTTTAATGCTATATAATTTTATTTCAATATTTATATATGGAGAATAAAGCTGTTTTTAAAACAAAAATATTCTTTTTTTTTTTTGCTTTGTCAAAATGCATTTTTATCTGAGAAAAAGATACCTATTTTTTCTTAATTTATTAATTTATTAATTTAATCATTTATTAATTTAATTTATTCATAGTTTGATAACTTTTTATTCATCATTTTATTAATATCGTTTATCAGAAAGATTCATTCTGATTCATTACTTATATTGAAAATTGTCGAGGATGAAATGCTTGTCCTTCGGGAAATTTCGTTTTCGCAACCCTTCGCAACCGTTCGAACATCTCGACCGGGCGTATCCTCGTTCGGGTACGACGGATGTATGCGGCCAACCACGGAATTACTCTGCGCGCCGTATCAGACGAACTGTCGTCGAGGGGACAAGATCGTTGTCGTCATACGACGGAAGGGTCACAGCCCTCAAAAGCTACCCGCTACCGGATCGTTGTCGTGTGCCGAGGGTCATGACACCCAAAAGAGCGTTACGACCCTTGACCGACGTACATGCCACAGATGGCTGGTCGTAGTGCACACGTTCTTCTTCATCCAGACCGAATTCATTCGATATCCGTCTGCGAATCTAAATCAGATTTATTTCGCTACGTTTGTACGAATCAATAAAAAAGATGAAAGTAATAAAATGTGAAAATAGAGAATGATAAGATAAAATAAAATATAAAAGAAGGAATAATAATAATTTATATATATATTGCACATTTTGTAAAATGAATTAATTGTTAATTTTCTATGTTTATCATCATTCGTCATCATAATTAATACGCGTCGTAATGACGGTTTTTCTTCTAAAGCGTTTCAGATCGTAATCTTATCAAACGCAACTTTTAATAGCATGAAAATTGTTTTTGTTATTGATAAAAATAGTTTCGACTGGGGTTGTTAATTGCAGTATTTAAAATCGTTCGAGCTCGAAATCGTCCATTAAGGCGATATTTGCTTCCGCTTCGTAGGTTTCGACCGATGCAGGGAAAGTGATGACGTTACCCTGGCACGCTTGCCAAAGTTTAATGCACCTTCGGCTTTTGGTGGCAACGCATGAAGGAAGTCGCCGTCGTGGCGCCGGGAATCTGTTTCTTCTTGCTGCTACCGTCTCCCTACTTTCCGCTATCTTCTCATCTAGACTCCGGCACTTTTATACCTTGGCGGTTCCGACGTCGTGTTTCTTTTGTGACCTATTCTTTTTTCTCTCGATTCGTTAACCCGACGGTTTATCAGTTAAAGAAGCACGCTTAAAGCGCAGCGAATCATTCGTATCTGTTTGGCAGTGAACGGTCGATTGCACACTTTTAGAAATTATTTCTATTTTGTTTTGCCTCCAAATAATGACAATTAAAGAATAGACGCTGAACGCATCTAAATGCTAAAAATTGAATCATTTCTCAGAAAGAGAAATATTTTATATGTCACATTTTATATATCACGTTTGCTTCTTAATGTTCAATGTAATTAAATGAATTAAATTTTGATGTCCCTTATCAATTACAAAAGATGTAAAGTAACAAGTAGCAGCTTCCACGAGATAATTATGTACAACATTATTACGAAATGTACAACATTATTACGTAGCATAAACATAGCGTGCATAAGATAAAGTGATTAATAATCGTCTCAAAAAATTGTTTCTGGAACGAATGTAAAATGAATGATCTAGAACGATGACCTGGAATCGATTAGAAAAGTAAAGCTAGCGGCTAGTTCGAGGCGAGCATGATGAATTAGTCACTTTATATGCAAATCTATTTTCCTTGCATTGCGAACGAGCTGTGTAAGCGTAATGATATGTCCAGTGGACCAAAAAAGATTGTTCGCGTCCGGACAATTGGGTAGCGACTCGCGGTCGATTGCCTACCTCGAGAATGACCATTCTCGTTTCCTGCACCGTATTCTACATAATACTGCGTTTTATGCACCTGACGGATGACACATAAAATTTCCTTTTCTCAACGATAGGAGATACACAGAGACCGAGAAGGAAAATGGGGCTAATTAATACTCAACTATCTTGGGAGAACATTATAACGACATTGAGCAATTTTATCTTTGACAAAACTCACTCGGTCGTGTAAATAGAGTCTCATAATGTTAATTGCACATCATTTCTCGTTGCTAATTGCCTGGAAATACGGTATTCGTACTTAGGAGATGTTGGCATTTAGCTCGTCACATCATTATCGCGTATACCAAATATATATATATATATATATACATAAAATGTATATACATAATATGTACATAAAATGTATAACGTATATAATAATAATAATAATGTATAATAATAATATATGTATGTATGTATGTACAATAAATCGCGAAAATATGAAGATATGTTGTCTAAATTAGATGATCTCTTGAATGAACGATCCAATGACTATAACAGAATCAATCCATGAAAGAAATACAGCGTTACAAGTATTGCTCTGATTGGATTAATTATAGACCTAGATTTCTATTCTATAGCTCTTAACAGTGTCGATATCGTTGTTGTTGGAACGTATGCATTCGGCATTCGATCTCTTCGAGTTAATGTAGCGAACGTATCCGATAATGATGATTAGCTTTTATTTTGTTGTTGACTAACGACGGAGAGGCTTGTCTAAAAATCACAAAACCTTTTTATCATTCCTTGTTAATTAAAATAAATTTCTAAGTTGTGTTTTAATCGGACTTCGTTTTTATTCAGCTATTAACATAATTGGCGTTGCGGAAAATTTTCTTTGAATTATCGTTGAAGATTTGATATCGTTTCAAGATGTCCATGGAACACTTTCTGAGCGCAATGATCAACATTAGTAGAAAATGGCTCAAGATCAGCAGATTCTTCTGCGGCAACTTGCAGAATTTCAGAAATAAATTGCGAACTTTTGTTTAGAAACTTCTTTTTGTTTAGAAACAAGGTATTGCTTCTTGTATTGCTTGCTAACCAAGTGTTGTCGGGTATATACTAATAATCCGACGGCACAATCTTTGCAATTTTCGAATCTCTTAAGCTGATTGGGTAAGTTCATACATGATCTTACTAGAAGTAAAACTTTCTCTTTATGATTTGAACGACATACCGACACTTACCAGGAAGATATTAAAGAGTTCTGAGAAGAAACGTAAGGAATTACTTCTCAATGCAATTGGTGATGACGAGTATCAATGTTTACTCAGTCGTCTTTCATCTAAGAAATCTCACGAATTATCTTTTGATCTTATCATGCATTTAAAAAAATTTCATGACAATAAAAACACTATTCTAGCGTCGTTTTGAAGCTTTAAATTTTCGAGCTTTTCTGCCAATGACCGTCATCGAAATTCTCGACAAAACGACATTTTGAAAGACAACTTCGAATTCAAGATCAATCAATTCAAAATTCTCTTAACAGCTTTTGTTCTCAGTGATCATTTCTATCATTCGAAGAGGACTATTTTTTTTCAAGTTTCTGAGAAGAAATCCTGCATATTCTGTGATATTTGTGAAATCTGTCATGCTCATGTGGAACGCACAGCTGATGCCATGCGTGTTGAAAATTTGCATTCTTTAGAGGTCAATGCAATTGAATAATCTGGCATGAAGAAGAACAAAGGTAAAAGCTTAAAACGCTTTAGTAATGATGAAAGTCCGAAAGTTAAAAAAACAGATCATGTACAAGTCTTGTCGAGGTTGTGCTTATTTTCGCTTTACAAACAGGCTAAAGTCTGATGTTAAAGACAAAGATTTATTTCCGTATTATCGCCGCTGTGAATATTTATCTGTTACGAATAAAATTTCAAATGACAGAGTCCACAGAATATTCATCCGATTTTTTAAAACACTTCACATAGGTCATCCAGGAATACGTCATATAGTGTAATCAACTTATCGATATTTTTGTCGGTCCATTATGCTATAAAGCTCTATATATATATATATATATATATATATATAGATTTGTGAAAAATTATAACCATTGCAATGAAACTGCGTATATAACCACTGCGACAACTCTGCCAAAGGAAACCTTTGCATTTGTGACCAGAAAGAATACGAAGAAATTATGGACTCGAATTCACATCGATTTTGCTGAACCTATACATAAACAATGGATTTTAGTTACAGTCGACAGTTGCTCGAAGTTGTCGACGCCATTTGTTTTTCGACAATTATTAACAACCGTTACGTTATCTTTTCTGTTGCTATAGTCCACCTGAAATTCTTATTTCTAACAACGGAACTCAATTTATTTCGGAAGACTTTGCCTAATTCCAAATTCACTGTTCTACTTCTTTGTAGTCTACCGGGTCATTCTCAATTTAATGGACCAGCAGGGAGGATAGTGGGCATGATGAAACGCTCGATGGATTTGAATCCTTTCACACCATTAGAGAACGAATTCAATCGTTTTCTTTATACATACAATTATACACCTATCGATGCAGCTTTTGATAAGAAGTCTCCTGTTGAAATCTTTTTTGGATGCACTTTAAGACACTCGATTTTTCGTTTCTACATTCACTCTCTCAACCAACTGTTTTTACTCATCGACAGGAGGAAATAAACCGACAATTTGATGTTCATCACGGTCTTAAGTCACGACTTTTTGTTTCAAGTCAACGGGTTTTCATCAAACTGTCTAATAGCGCATTTCTGCGTACGATCGAGAAGATTATAGGTTCATATAGCACAATTGTAGCACGAGTTAGCGTTGATAATGGGTTCCTGATTCGCTATTTCCAACCAAATCAGGAACTGGACATCGCTATCTAGAAATCCTCAACTTATTAATGAAGAGTGTTTTCCCTCAATTGATCATCTAACCACGAAACAATTAGATTTCACGACTTTGGACAACGCACCTGTTCCTGCTTCGACTATTCGACAGATGATGCAATTGATGCTTCTATCAATTTCCAAGAAGGACGTATTCCTGTTATTCAAACGTTGTCATCCAACATTAAACTACAGAGAACAAACTTGCCGCCATCGATAACTTCTTTCCATGAAAGAGAGAAATGTTGAGATGTGTGCGTTCAATCTTTTTGAGTTAACAAAACAAACGTCCGATGATTAACTTTTATCTTGTTGTTGGTTAACGACGGAAGGACTCATGTAAAAATCGAAAAACTCTGTCGACGTGTCATTCCTTGTATTATTAATTAAAATAAACTAAGTTGTGTGTGATCGGACTTTATTTCTACTCGGTTATTGCATAACAATTATATTATTGTTACATAGCATTTTTGTCATATGTAACATCTGCGCAACGATAATTTAACGATATCAACATTATCGTTAAGAGAATAAAGATCTTAATTTTTTCTTAACTTCTAATTTTCAAGAAAGCTTTGTGTGAATACTTTTTTATCAATATATATAATATTTATATATCAAGAACTGTTGTATACATATCAAGTTGTATACATATCAAGTTGTATACATATCAAGTTGCTTGTATTACTGTTTCATTTATCATTTTACCTCAATTTATGTTTATTTTGGCACTAGAAATAACAAAAATGAAAATTATTATTAAAATCATTGCCAGTCAGTAGAATTTCATTTTGTAAGCTAGGCTTGTTCTATTATAATATAATAAAGAGCACAAAAGAACACAGAATCTTAAATTTTGTGTGCTACGCATTGACAAGCGCTGGCAATACAATAGTATTTTTTCACTAAGAAAAGATTCTAAATTAATCGTGTAATTTTACTATGTAAAGCAGAGATATACACAACATGTGACGTTCGTTGCATTTGGGTCAGCAGATAGGCTTGCGGAAACGAGTTTGCCGTGTTGAAGACCTTTCGATCCAATTGCTTCGATCCCTTGCACACGAGCTGTTCGAACGTGCATTATACGAGTGCGACATAAATAAATGATGCCATCGCGGAGCATTGGCGCGCAACGCCGCTATAACGTCGTCGTCGAAACCGGCGCAAATTCAATTGCACGCCGTAACGCGTAACGCCGGTGTGCGGAAAGTATTTCGATTGGATTCATTAAAAAATGTCGAACGATCGGGAATCTGTCATTCGATTACCGGTAGATTTATTCCGGTATCCGGCAAAGTACGAGAGAGCCGGGAGATTTAATTCCGCCCGAGCGCTCGCCCGCGGCTGTAACAATCGGGAAATAAGAGGAAGGAAATGGAGAAGGAAGAAATTTCGCAAATATAGCACTACGGCATTGCGCGCCAAGGAGTAAGGATCGTGAAGCGGATACTTCCGCACGTTCGTTTTAAAGGATTGACCACGGAAGCAAAGTTATCGAGGGAGCTTATCCTTGTTCGTGTTCAGGGTCGTCTTCGAAATCTCGGAGAGGGTCGTGGCCTCGATACGAAAAGATCATCGTGGTGATCGTGCTACCAAGAAAAGCTGAGGTAGCAATATTTAGACTGATATGGAGAAGACCTCATTTTGCAGAGGTCCGAAAATGAAGAGAAACTGAAACTGGGAAATTCTTTGCAATAATGTGAATTGTTCTAGGAATAAATTCCAGGCGCGCCATATATTCTATTATAAAATTGATTTTGATTTTATTTTATTATTTAAAATAAAGATGCATTTGAGGATATAAGACGCATTTGTTCAGAAATTTTAGATATAATAAAAAACGTATTTTACATTGTGTTAAAAATAAACTTTGTTTGTTTTATATATTTGTTTTTTATTTATTTATTTTATATTTTTTCTTTCTTTTAATTAATTCAAGTTTTAACAATTAAAATTATTCAGTTATTTATCGCTATTAATTTTATATCACGATTTATAATACCTGGATGATAAAAAGAAATAATAATTAATTTRTTATTAGTAATAACACCTGTAAATGGTCGGATACTATACGCAAAATAGCATCAAATTAACAGGTTTTAAAATAATTGAACACTTCATCGGTTGCTTGTGCGGCGCTCATGCATAACACAGCTATATTCGAATCGACTTATCGATTCGACCTCCGGTCGACAACCGTTTCCTAGAACGACCCATTCATGTAAGCGTAGTATTATGCTTGTATCGTAATCAGGGTCGAGCACCTACCGCCCACGCAAAATTGTTTTCCTACAAGCTGAAGATAAACCTCAGTTTATTACGCTCGTTCTTCTTCCGTGCTTCGTAGCACGCGTGCAAGAATAAATTTCTTATTTTATAATTGAAGAGGAAAAGTATATTGTTATCTTACATTACTCGCGCGGTTTTTTTAACGTAATTATTGGCGTAGAATGTTTTTGACACTCCAAATTTATATTGTTTTTTTAATGATTTAAAATTAAATATTGATAATATGTATCCTTTAGACAGAGATAAATGCAAAAATTTTTTTTTATTGTGAAAGTTTGCGCTAAGTAATAATGTGTATTAATAGCATAATATATGTGTATAAATAGCAATATGTGAACAAAAAATATATCTACTTTTTGTTCTTGATTATGAAAATACGAATAATTTGTTATTTTAGTTTCTCTCTCTGTCCTTCTATGCTAAATTATCTAATTATCTAATTCATCAAAATATCATTCATCTGTTTCTCTTATGTTTTACTTCAAATAATCCCTCCACAAAATGCATTCAATTGAGAAATAAATCGCATTATTAATACTCTATAATTTCAAAGATAAATCATATTAATGTTTCCGTGTATACATTTATACATATCATTAGAGCAATTTCTGACGTAGTCCTAGTTAATAAATTACGTTAATCGTTGCCAAACTGATAATATCGTAGGTGACTCATATTTTGGTTGATCATTAACGCTAATTACGCCGTATAATATAAATATAAACTTACGTCTAATAATACAAATTCATTTAAGAATTACTAATTTCACAAGAATCATATCGCAGCGCGACATTTTAATGCAGTTGTAGATATAATATACAGTTTTTAAATTTTCTTAATAATATTTAAATTGTATAATTGTATAAATACTTACACTAAGAGAAAAAAGTTTAATGTTTATGACTATAATTACATGGTAAAGTGATTAGGAGAACCATTTTTATATAGTTATTACTTCAATAATGAAAGTAATAATAATTATATTAATAGTTCAAAGAAATATATAATTCATACCTTCAAGGCACAACTATATATTTCTTTGCAAACTATACAGAGTGATTTGTATAAAGTGACTAATTTAATTATTAGTGAAATTTGAAGAAAAAAATATATGAAAAAATAGTTTATACCAAAGTTTATACCATATTATAAAGGAGAACATCATGTAAAAACAATTATTTTATAGATGAAGACATTGGAGACATTTCAAGGTCAATTTCATTTTTAAAAATGGAAAATTTTTTATTTTATTATCTGACAGCTCTTTTTAAGCATTTTCAGATATAGTCGCACACTTTTCTATCTTTGTGTCGTCTCCAATTAATGTATTATGATATATTGTAATTATAATATTGTGTGCGCCGAAAATTGTAATACTGCAACGCAAAAAATCCTTCTCTATTGTCTGGGTGAGTTGATTTTATTATTTTATTTAACAACTTTTGAAACACACAATATGTGTCGTTCTTTTTTAGCTGTTTAATAATGACAGCTCATTCGACTTACCAACCGACCGTGAAAGATATTTAAATCAATTCTAAGCTCTTCCCACACGGTGGAGAACATATGAATACTATATGTAATGTATCAGAATTATGTTGAAGCTGAGCCGAACGTTCATGATTGAAAGAAGCAATTACATCATTTTGATAACTATTCGGATTTTTTATTGAATAAAAATTTGTGCACCAACAGCCACGCTTTGACTCATATTTGCCCTTAATATTCCTTTCTTTTTTGCTTTTTGCTTTTTAAGCAAGTTTATTGATACATTTATTGATACATTACATAAGGATATTCAAGATCAATCTAAGTCACAAATTTATAATAAAATAAAATGTTAATATATGTTTTGTATTTCCGTTTTATACAATAAATGTTCAAAGTTTTGACTTTGGATCCGACGGTACAGTGTGTCAAATTTATTATGTTCATGTTTATGTCTATGTTTATGGCCTTAATGTTTTTTTTTTAAACTATTGTTATAATATTACTTAGAGAGATTAGTTGTATCACTAAGCATAATGACTAATTACAGTAATTTATTGTGGATATTTTAACAACTTTTGGTGAATGTAAACTAAAACCGCAAGAGTATTAAATGAATGGTATCCAGATAGACATAGTGCTCGTTCAATATTACGGATTATATCACGAGCAAGACAATTTGGTATATTACACGTAAGAGGAAATACGTCAACGACACATTACGAGACAATGAAGCCAATGTAATTATCGTTTTGATAGCAATTAATTTGGATCTGCATATAAGCATCCATGGAATTTCAGAACAAACACAATTGCCATTTTCTTTAATACAAAAATTTTTTAGATATTCTAGACATTACTACGCATATCACATAAATCTTAATTTAGAATTTCACGGAACAGATTTTTTAAATAGAATAAATTTTTGTGCTTAGGTTTATCATATGAACAGAACAAAATCTACAATTTTTTCATACTATTTGTTTAATAAAGTGACTTTTAAGAATAATGATTGTATAAATTGGCATAGTGTGCATTACTTATCAAAAGATAATTGTCTCCATATTGGAGACAAATTGATAATCAACATGTTTGGAGTATAAATGTTTGGTGCAATATTACGTGGATATTTTAAATAGCCACATAATTAGATTCTATATTTTCGAAAAGTCATTAAATGGTGCAATTTACCGCAAT
The DNA here is from genome assembly GCA_037157785.1 of Cephalotes varians. Lineage (NCBI taxonomy): Eukaryota > Metazoa > Arthropoda > Insecta > Hymenoptera > Formicidae > Cephalotes > Cephalotes varians. The sequence goes on from JANQDE010000085.1 coordinate 548,774, forward strand.
TTCCTTGAGAAAGGAAATTTCATTTGCCAATATCGTTAGAAAATGTGAAATTACATATTTGAGGACAATGTGGTTTCAACATCTGCTCATTCTATCAAAACAATACAAAATTTGTTAAATAAAAAATACCCATATTGATGGATCGGATACAAAAGATCTGCAGCATGATTACCTCGCTCACCCAATCTTATGCATTTAAATAATTATGGGGATAGGCATCAAAGGCATTGTGTATTCTGAACTTTCAACCTCGTGATGGTACGAATTACTACAACACTTGAAAATATTCTATCGGAGATAGTAAGAAGAACAGTGGATTATTTGACACATTGAATTCATTTGTGTCGTCGAATCCAAGATCAAAACTTTGAACATTTATTGTAAAAAATGAAAATACAAGGCATACATGAATATATTTGAATATTATTTTACTATGAATTTGTGATTTAGATTGAATATGTAATGTATCAATAATTTGTCTTAAAAAAAGACTGTAAATAGACAATAAAATAAAAAATACATTCCATTAAAAAAAATAAAGTTGAGCTTAAAATGTCTCCAACGCTTCCACCAATAAAATAATTGTTTCATATGACTCCTTTTATACTGCATATGTTAGTACAAACTATTTTTTTACATGTCTTCAAATTTCACTAATAATTAAATCGGTCACTTTACACGAATCACCTTGTATATTTTTTTGATAGAACTATTAATATAATTATTGTTATTACTAATGTTATAGCCCAAGAAGCTATATACAATAAATATTAAATATTAAAATAAGTGGATCGCATAAACAACCGCGCGAAATGTCGATGCAACAAGAAATAGCGACCGCGCGAAGGCTATTGCGAAAGCGAAAGCTTTCGTCAAAAAACGATTTACTTACGAAGGTTGCGAAAAAGCGCAAACATCGCGGAAGTTAGAACTTCAATTATAAAGCCTTCGCTTGCACCCGGATTTCGAACTAATATTTTCGCAATAGTCCTTCGATTTTCTTGATCAGCACCAAGATAATGACCGATCAATAATCCGATATAGGGTTTAAAAGGATGAACCGCCAAAGCGAGGCGAGCAGTCCTAAATCAGAAATACACGCGTAAGGTTGTCGCCGAGTTTCACGCAAGTACACGAGCACGCGAGTGACCATATGCTATCTCCGAAACCCGAGACGCTCGACGTCATTACGCATAGGTCAATGCCGCGACGTACCAGTGAAATGCGAATGAAATCGAGTCATGCGAAGCGAAAATCACATGATGATTGTTAAAATTATTATGTATCTTTATTAATAAACTTATTAAAATCAAACAACAAGTGGAATAGGCCCCTCGTGATCTACGGGTCCCTACCCCTAATCTGGCTAGATCCCGAAAAATCCCGTGCATCTTACGCGGAAGCGGTAGGGATCTAGCCAACTCTAACATTATAGAAATAAAACTATAAAAATGATAATCATGCTTTTATTATATAATTGTAGCCACAAATACTAAACATTTTTTCTCAATGTAGTGAGAACATAACATTTATGTGTAAAATTATGTGTAAAAAAGATATGACACCGTCTAGCATTGTTGCAAATCCATCATGAAGCTCGAGTTTGAGTGAAAATTGAATTTACAGATAATAACTATAATGCAAGTAATAAAAATGTTCTTTTTAATCTTTTTTATCCAATGATATTCTACAAAAAATTAATTGGTATTTATTAATTACTACTCCTATTCCGGTTTTTTAATCCTAGCATCAAAATTGAGTTGCGAAGCTTACAACTATACTGAATCGCGCAACTTTGAGGCATGTATACGTCTGCTTTGAAGATGCTTTACGAGCATACTGCACATTTTGTGTCTTTGAAAAGAGATTATTCCGAGCGTCTTAATGTATTCGACGATATTAAATTTAACACGTCTCTTAATAAATACTGGCGTTTCTTCAATTTCATCTTTTCTCATTTTGTAGCTTGAGAATGAATTTTTATGTCCTATTTGCGCCTACATTTACTTTGCTTTCAGAAATATTATTTCATGCTTATAATTCCTATTTAATCAACATGGAGTTAAAAATATAAAAAATTTGAATGCACTGACGTAATAGATTTTTTTATTTTCTTCTTTTTTTCTTGGCTGGATCAATTGAGGCAATAGTTCTTGTTCCTCTTTTTATATGTACGTATTAATAAGATACTGAATATATCTTAGGTCATAATTGCCATTGAATTTGAATGAAACTGAATTAAATTGAATCAAACTGTATTGTCAATTTTTTATTCCGTATCTTATATATGAAGAATCAACAAAAATGTGAAAATATTGATTGATTGATTGCACGTTATTGATGCATGAAGTATTCCAAAACAGATAATACAATTGTCGACAAAACTGTTTTTCGTCTCTTATAGATTGATAAGTATCGAGAATGTATGATGGAATATGTGAATTTATATTGTCGTTCTCGAAACATATCGACGCGTATTGTATTGAATACGAATATGTAAATAAAAGGCGTGAATGTACGTTCAAAATAATGTCGTAAATGTCCCGTCGACACTTCGTCTGATTGTGAGCGTCTCCGCGATATCCATTTATTTTATGCTCGTTGTTCTTTCGGCGTACGCGAGATCATCACTTTGTTTACCAATAACAGTAACTACCCGCGTGATTGGATTTTCAGCATATACATCGGTGCAAAAAGAAGAAATGTGTTTTTTTATCATTAGAATAGTACAGAGCAATAACCACAAATGAATTGCGTTTGGTACGAGAATGAGATGTTTATTTTATTTAATGCAAAATTAATGCAAAAGGATTTATCGCTCTCTTGTCTGTTTTTTAATTTTGAAGATGCCAATCTTAATTGTCAACTTAAACATTTCATACACTCCTGTCATTTTCTTATTTAATTTTTTTACTTACAAGTATATTTAACATAAAAATATAAGATCCCAATATGTCTTTTGATACTAAAAAGTCTCAAAATAAACATAATTTGATGAAATCAAACTTCTACAAATAAACACACAATTCCTTTTTTAATGATACATATACAATTTTACATCGAACGAAGCTTGTAAAGTTTTCGTCTAAACGTTGAGTTCAACCTTGCATTAATTGTAGAAACGATCATACTGACGATACTCCAGTCTCTAATTTTCGACAACTAGTGCCGGTTGTGATAATTCTAGCGCCGAGTAAGAACAGTTTAATCGCGACGCGCCGAAAATGCCATCGAGACTACCGCGAAATCCAATTGCGAGATCGGGAAACTCCTCTGTAACCCTGGAAAATTTGTTTTCTTGGTAGAGGCATTAATTTGCAGAACACTGCAAGCCGGCTTTCTTGCGCCCCGTCGTCTGGTTACGCACCATGTACGGCGCGATACAGCGTGTGCCGGCTCGTACAGTGAGATAAGAACTTCTCGAATTACTCAAAGTTAATGCTAACATAAACGCGGGAACTTTTAGTGTTATTGCAAGGTTCGCGGAAGCGCGCGCATGCGGCCCGCCGCGAAGATTTGCTGCGGTACGAAAAGATTTGTACGGTTCTTACATTTATTCATGTCTGGTATACTTGCCTTGGCGGATAGAAAAATGGCGTGCCCTTTACAAAATTATTGGGATTTGGTGAAATAAAACTCGGTTAGGAGTTCCTTGATTGAATCGATTTTCCTGCGAGAAAGAGAGAGAGAGAGAAAGAAAGAGACTTATATTAATATTTTATAAATACTATAAATATTTTATAATTATGTATGATAAAATTGATTTTAGCATCAAATTATTCTTTTTTTTTTTTTATTTATTTAAAACTGCTCTTTCTCTCTCTCTCTCTCTCTCTCTCTTTCGCTTTGTATCAGCATAATGATTTTAGCTCTCAGTTGTAACAGCTATAATTGTTGTTCGATTATATTAGAATTTTGGATAAATCTAGCACAAAAAGCGCATTATGTTACATAATAGATTTCACTTTCTCTTCTTTGCTTGTTATGATTCTTCAAAAATGAAGCCATTTGAACTTATTGTTAGCAAACCCACGGACCCGAGCTTAATACTGTAGACACTCACACAGGCTATCTATAAAGTTTGTTAGCATTCTCTGCATTTTTTATGAGAACACCATTTTTTATGAGAACCTTAAAGAAAACTAAATTTGAGAACAAAAATAGAATAGAACACTTTTTGATAAACATTTTCCTACCTCGAATAATTATTTACATGTTAGTTTGAGTAAAAAATAGGGATACAAGAATCAATTTTTCAATTTAATCACTCATTATTTAGAGGTAACAAAACTTGCACCCAAACTTGCACCAAAATTTTTCTTTTAAACGAGATTACTCAATGTACTTACCTCCTTTGCTACTTAATTTTTGAGTTATTCATCCCCTTTCCGGAGAGAATTAAAAACTTTTTTTTATAAAAAGATTATTCCTTCAAAATAAAATACGTGTCTCAATATTTTTTCATATTTTCTATTTCAAAAATATTCTATTTCAAAAATATAGAGGATGCGAACAGATTTTAATATATTTACATCATATATACTTAGATACACAGCGCGTTTGATATAAGAGCAAGATAGTGAATGTTAGAAATCAGTTTTTATTTATACCTCTTAATCTTTCGAAAAAAAAAATATATTGTACCTTCTTTTATTACTGTGAACAAACATTGTCTTAATTTTTTCTTATATTTATTCTGTTACACTATATATTTTTAGTTAGAAAATGTAACTTATGATTGAACAGTCATTAACTAATATATCATAATAATAAAATATTTTTTTATAGTAAAGTTTTAGTGTAAAAAGGGAAGTACTATTATCAAAATTTTGAATATAATCAAGAAAAAAATCTCAAAAGGAATATTTTGGAATGAATGAATATGTTGGAGAGGAGAGAATTAACTGTCTGCAGGCCTTGCATAATGCAGTTAAAAATCATGATGATACATACGAATAACAACATTTAATAATAATAATAATAATATTAATAGTAATAGGAAAATTTAAATAAATAATTTAATTAATAAGTTAATTTAATAATTTTTTTATCAAAAGGTCGTTGCGTAACATTTGACCTACATTTTATTCAAAATAATTTGAAGGCTGCGGCTCATTTTAACAAGGCTAGAGTTACTATTAGCAGCTATTCTCTTTATTTCCACTCGATGCTTCTTCTCAATCCCTCTTGTCGTACCCTTATCCCATTGTATCCTTAACACGCGTTTTCACGAAGGAGAGGGTCAGATGCAAATTCCCTCGTTTCTCTTCCTGAAGATTCCTCCATCCATCCAAGCAGCCATGCTGGCGCCAGTTAATTCGCGTAAAAAGCCTTCGGCGACTCGATGGCGATGCTGTTTTTCAGATTTACGTATCGACAGAATTCAGACTTCGTAACGAAAGCATGAGACCTTCAAATCGAAGAACTGACTTCGAAGAACATTGGTCCTCCGATAGAATGATGTTTTCATGAAATACTATTGTAACTGTAGTAAACGCTGTTCGAATTCAAGAGAACTTCTAGCTTCTGCATAAAATAACTTTAAGTTAATTAACGTTATACTCCGCATATGCATAGTAATTATTATAAAATAATATTATCAAATATATAAATTGAATTACGTAATATGACTTTATAGCATAAAAAAATAGGATAATTTTAATTCCAGTTTATTTTTGTTATAACACTATACTATTTGTTACTTTTTGCAAGAACAAATAATCTAATTTTAATACGAAGAAAAAGTGAAAATGTAGCTGAAAAGAATAAAATGTATTTGTACCCAAACAGAAGAGAGTTATGATGACATCAAAATGCGCTGAAATGGCTTCGAATGTCATCATGATTTCTTGTTACGGTAAATAATATTTCATGATTGTTTTTAAATGGATAAGAAGACAAAAGTGAGAAAATTTATTCTATTAAGTCATGTATGAATTAAAATTAAATGTGACAAGAGTCTGCAGACATCAGTCTGCTTTATATGAAATATCGCGTTTGTACCGTCTCTCACGGACATTTACGATAATCGTAATCAGATTAGTTTATCAAATTATCAGTAGAGGAATACGTGTACATCGAATTCCTTCCTAATTTATTCGCCTAACTACGTGGTACCGTGTACATAGGGTTTAATCTAATCAGGCACCGTTCTCATCCGCGTCGTCGTTCGTGTCGATCGAATCGACACACACACACATACACAGCCATTTGCCGTCGTATGTGAATAGTTCGTCCACGATTTCAATCTAGCCGCTCGTGCCGCCGTTCTTGGGATATCGAGCAGAAGCAAAAAGGAAGAGGTGACTGGAGGAGAATGAAAAGACGAAAGAAAACGCGCATGCATGCTGCTCTGCATGGAAACGTCTAAATTCCTTGGACCGCACGTGTTTGAGAAAATCCAAATGGTCGAATTGACTTGCCTTTTGACAAATTAACGGAAAAAATCTGTGCTATTTACATGAGTTGCAAAGATTGCTTTATTTTTTTTCTAAATTTATATATTATAAATTTTATCTAAAAAATTTAAAATATCTGCTCTCAAAAAAGTGAATCTTTAAGAAATTATTTACATTTACATTTTTAGATTTATGTCTATTTAATTATTTTATTAAAAGATTTGAAACGTGGCAATAGTAAAAGAATTAGTTTAATAAAAGATAGCTATTTTTATTACAACTTTATACAGTATTAAGCGAATTTTGCGTAAAATATTTTTTTAAATATTTTCTCTAATTCTAGTATTTTTTCTTTTCGCTGTAAAAGTATTAAGCGTGATTGTTTGCATTTACTTTCAGCAAATGAGAGCGGAAATCCTAATCGCTAGTCCCCACATCCTTTGAACTCGTTAATTCGCTCCCTTAAACATCCCATTCGTTGCAAACGCAAGGCAACGGCGAGAAATTCCAACCCGTGGAAATTCTAACTTGTGGAATTTTATTTGCTACCATAAGCTACTATGTACCAGCCGGGAATATTTATTCGAGCAGCGGTATTTAATTTGGGCACAGACATAAGCAAGTATATAAGTCCAAAGATATAATCTTCAACATCATCGACCTACGCAGCGCCAGGTCATAGAGCGTTGCCACTATTGTGTTTTCCGTGTTTGTAGAAAGGAATGTTGGACTTTTTTCAAAGATATTAGATATCTAAATTTTTCCAAGAATAATTTCTCTTCTTAATCCATATTAGAAATTATTTATTGTTACGGTGAAACCGCGGGAGCAAGATTTAAAAATTACCCTTCCAAATATGCATACTCTCATCGTCGGGTAGACGACTGCGAGGCGAACTTCTAAAGATAACGAAATAACTCGTTTTCGGGGGTGGCATTTAAACGTCCTCATTTCCAAAAGTCTTTTTCTTTCGACCTGACGGTCGACTTGAACATTTTTACATCGGGAAAGTTATTCTTTTCTTTTATCTGTTCATTTGATAGTCTTCTTCTTTCTGTTTTACCTTGCTTTTTATCTATTTATTAGTTTTCTCTTTTTCTTGGAATATTTTGTTTGTTTTTTGTGGACATTTGTGCAATTCTGCGATATGATTGTTTGTCATTTTTATCGTATTTCATTTTGTATTTATATCATTTTGCATGAATAGCTATGAACGTAATATCTATGTAAAAATAACATGTATTCAACAAAGAAAGCATTGTGCATGAGCACTGTTTCATTTTATTTAGTTTATAACAAGATAAGAGAAAATGTCTTTATCGCTTTCCGTTATATTCTATAAAAGGATACATTTACAAATGTTACAAATTATATTAGTTTTTCGATATTAACGATGTCATTTTTCAAGCGTCGCTTGAAACGTTTTTTCTGATGATACAATGATAATACAATAAACTAATCACGTGTCTATATTTCACGATAGCGAACTCATCCGTGATGCATCATACTATCGCAACAGCTTATAGCTGGATCATAAGGGCAGACAAGCATGGATAAATCAAGATACCTATCTAGCTAATCAAGAGTAGTGCTTAACTTGATTCCGTGAAGCATTCTCTACTAGCTCGTCACTTTTACTTAGAACCGATCCAATCCGTTTCAAACAGGAATAGAACAAGATGAAGAGTGACAGAGAGAGAGAGAAAGGGGGAGGAAGAGAGGGAGAAAGAGGCCGATCCGATCAACAGTCGAAAGACTGCCGACCCCTCATTTATGTTGCTCTCTCAACGTTTTGTTGGACAAACTAACGCTCTGATTGACTTGAGATTCTACAGTTATGTGAGCGCACGTGTCGAAAAAAGGATCTCGTACGAAGAAAGAATCCGGTCGATGAAAGAGAACTCGAGATGGGAATAGAAATGGACGCGTTTGTAACAGAAGTCTCATTGTGTTCACAAAACTGCTGAGTAGATATGAAATGACTTTTGCAATTCAGATATTCAATCTAGTTGGGCGTTAATGGTAATTATTTAGCAAATCGAAATAATTTTCCCGCTGTTTTAAAGACCGACACTACATAGCGATACAAAATTCTTTATTCTTATCTTTTTTTATTATGTATAAAATCTTGTAAAAAAAGATACACAGCAATATGGATTAAAAATTTCATACGCAAATCCACAAAAAAAATTACTAAATATGTACGTCGAAGCTATAAATATTATAGTATCTATCTAAGATTTTAAAAAAGATTTTAAAAAATGTTAAAATATATAATTACAAAAGTCTGCATTCTTTATATCTATATTTATTCTCTATTCTTTCTCTTCTCCGATAAAATGCAGAATAGATTTTTCTGTTATTTCAGAGTGATTTAGTTTATAAGTTTGTTGCTTTAGTTTATAAATGTCTTCGATGATATAAAGGTTAAGTAAATAGACCAATTAGAACTAATAAGATAAATGGAATAATATAATTTTTTAACAGTGACAGATAATGAGTATGATTATTATTTTTCAATATTAGTAAACATACTATACTATTGTTGCATTCAATTTAAATTAAACTGAATCTTCAACACAGATACACAAGTACAAGTATTTAATAATTGTGGAAAAAATGGTTAAACTATTATTAAAACTCATTAATTTTATCAATAAAAAATTGATTATATTGTGTTATTTTTGTAAAGGATTTTAATTATTTTATTAATTTTACACAATATTGTGTTTAACAATGTCTGGATTTTTGCGCACGTTTCTACGTGTCCATCATTCTATGTGCAACATCTGCTCGCTTTCTCGAACGTATACCTCTTTTATATACTTTGAAAAGGATGTTAATCGTGATCCGAAACCAGAGCCGCGTGCAATTCAATTGCAGAAGAGGTCAAGAGCGACAAACCGCCGGTGGATGTAACCCCGGGAGTATTAGACAATCCCCTGTAAAAGAAATCTGAGAAGCCCGCGAGTTTCTGAACGTGCAGGTGCAACAATACGCCCGTACGTACATTTCTCTAAACAAGAATGCAATGCTTCAAGAGAGACACTCGCGGTATTCTGTCATTTTAGGTGGAACATACTCAAAATTGAACTATATGCTATTATTAGTGACTTATTTTGCATTGAACTTCAAACAAATGAGGCAGTAATAATAGTAAATAAGAGACAGAATTTATTAATACATATTTTTCTTGTGGCGTTTGATCAATTAACTCATATTTGGTTTCCTGTCAATTATAATGACCTTTGGAAAGTTCCATGACTATATGTCACTTTTCCATCAATATTTTGTTTTAAGCAGATCGTAATCTCCAATCCGAACGAACAAAAAGCCGACAAAATCCACTTTCGCCAAAACTTTGCCAAACTCGATTTTAACGTGTGCTAGTTTTATCGGAGCGTGAAGGAAAAAACGAATTTACTATCGTCGTCTTTGCATATACACCCTCGCCGAGGCTTTCACGGAAAAGGCTAGCTCATCTTACCAGATTTCCCTGATGTCTTTTCCTCTTCACCGTTTACCATTCCGACTTCGTTCAACGGTGATAGAGTCGTTCAAAGGTTTCCACGGTAACTGAAGATTGTTGAAGACACTACGAGATTGTACAATGCATAACCGCGAGAAAAATATTGGACAGAATTTTTAAAATTATTTCACGTTATGAGAAAGGAATATAGCAACTATTTCAGGTTTCAAGTATATACGTTTAATAAGTATTTATTTTGTTTTACTTTTGTGAAATATTTTAAGGGTACTTCATCTATTATTATAAATACTTCAATACTTATCAATACTTATTATAAATAATTAATACATATAATAAATAATAAATAAATAATATAAAATATATAAATAATATAAAAACTTATAATAAATAATTAATACAATCAATACTTATTATAAATAATTAATACATATAATAAATAATAAATAAATAATATAAAATATATAAATAATATAAAAACTTATAATAAATAATTAATACAATCAATACTTATTATAAATACTTCATCTATTATTATACAAATTAAAATTACGCTTATATACAAGAGAAATTATTTCCTATGAATAACATGCATTATGTCACGAACACTCGATTAGAATTATATTGATTTTCTGTTAGATTTTTGTTATATTACAATCTATCTTGAAGCTTCTTTTTGTCTCAAATAAAAGTTCAGAAAGCGACGAAACTCGAGACAAACCTAACGTTACAAGATAAGCTTTCGCGAACGACGACGGTGCATTTTTACGATAAAATCTCGATGTATTGTACGCGAGTCAGCTCGTAACGGTGACACCCGCGATTTTTACGAGTGGTCGGACATTGTCTCGGCGGATTTACACAAAATCGATAAAAATATAGAGCGTCTACGGCCGAGACGAGTCGAATAGGTACCGACTTTTGCGGCACGGAGAGAAAGTACTGCCTTCCTATTATTCCAATCTCTCGTATGATGCACGTGCTCCCACGGTTGTACATATGTGCACATGTGCGCACACACGGCTGCTGTCTGACGGTACACATCGGCGCAGTTATCAATGCGAGATTATGCATATAGACCGCGCGTCATGATTATTGCGATAGGATATGCTCGCTGAATGCGAATCCGCAGTCGATTCCTCGCGAAGGTAGATATTATTTCCCGATTAATGCAAGGTAGCTTGTGCTGATTAAAAGCACTGACGTTTGTTTTCATTTGATAAGAATATTTTGGTGGGAAATTTGTCGCGATTTTAACGACAGTCCGGATTAAAATTGCAATGTGCAGAATGTACTGAATGAATCTTTCTATTCTTTCGATTCTTAATTCCGATTATCCTAACTTTTATTGCTTTATACGATGAAGTTCTATGTATACGCAGAGAAAGGATTGACCAACAAAGCTGAAATGTAGTGATAGCTAAGCCTCTTTAAATAGAGACAACTAATATCCTTGCTAATAAATTAAGCTTGGATAACGACAGCTAATGTTGAAGTTTAATTTATTAGTTATTAAAATGTAAGAGCGCTACAGCAAAAAATATTTGCTGTTAGATCCAAATGACGTTTAGCTAAATCGAATTTTTGTGCGTGGAAGATATGGAGAATGCCACTTTTTTATTGTTAGTTACTCCTTTAAAATATGCTTTTAATTTTAACTAATGAAGTTGTATCTCATAGTAAGTGCATTTTATCTTTAATAGCCAACTTTTAGCAATAACAGAAAAATTTGAACTAGCTACGACGTTTAGCTGATATTACTAAATAATTTCTTTGCGTATAGAGTCTTTTTGAAACGTGATACAATATATTTGCTTTATTGTCGAGACGCGACCGATAGCGACCCATTACGAAGGTGTTTATTGCATACAACGATCGATAACTTCGTGATAATTATCCCAATTGCTATCTGCACACCATTATCGAAAGTCGTAACGTGACAATTACGATTGTATCGTAATATTCATTTATGAACGCGACACGAGTATTACGAGAGTTACGATCGCCGTCTTGACTCACTCCTTCATATTGCCAAGCCATTTCAATTTCACCGATTCTTGCACACATATATATCTACGCAAGTACGGCAAATCTGCAAATACGTCGATATAGCTCGAAAAACTCGTGTCGAGCAGCATTTGCCTGATTGGGCGAATTGGCTTGTATTATATCCTCCGTGAATTTGCTGTCGCAATTGCACGAAACTTCCTTCCTTTTCCCATTCTACCATTCCACTTGCACGCGTAATGCGTTCTCGAGTATATTCAGGCAAACACATACACATGTATCCAAGATACTTCAAAATCGACGAATATTTTTCCTTATCATACAGATTCCGTGATAAATTTAAAGCCGAATTTTTTTTATTCGGAAATTTTGTGAACGGAACTATTTACTCCAAGTCTTTTCGTTTCAAATATAGAAAACATTCTTGTATAATTAAATAAAAATTTATAATCTTAAATTATAAATTTTTTGATGAAATCAAAGATTGAATGAAATTAGCAAAATTCGCACGGAAAAGACGGTTTTGCCGAAATATCTAAAAATTTAGTTATATAGATACAGATCTGAAAATAATTTTAGATCATCAAATTATGTAAGACGTTAAAACTAGTTACTAAAACTTTTTGCAACTTTATCGCCAACATTTAAGAGTTTTACATAATTATTTTAATAATTTAATAAAATTATTTTTAGATTTGTATCTAAATTTTTAAGTATTTCAAAATTGTTCTTTTCGTGAGTGATTTATTACTATTTACTAGTGATTTAACTCGTTTTTTATTTTCAATTTTAAACGAATTAAATGACTGATTTTTCTCGTGATTGCGCTCATTATTCATCTTTTGGTTTTCTTTTTTATTGAAAGAATGCAAAATGATTTCGGACATCTTGAGCGGAAACTCGCTCATCAACGAATATCGAGAAACGGCGCGCGAGCGAATACGCGTATAGAATTTCATCTCGATTCCTTAAAAATTATATTCGGTCCAATTTTCCGGAATTGCTGTCTTCTTTCCTGTCGGTGTACTCGTTCTGCTTACGCGGACCAGACGGCGAGACGATTCGCTTTCGGGATTCTGAGCGCCTCTCCCATCCGTTCTCTCGTCATCGCCGTCGTCTCTGTCGATTCTATCCGAACCGGAAAGGTATAGAACGGTGAAACGGTTGTCCTACGTGAACGATTTCCCAAATGCACGTATGAGTTAATTTACAGCATCCTTCGACTGCTCTTCGGAAATGTTCGCCGAGATCTTCCGCGTGAATGCAAGGGATTACAGAGATACGATTACTGTAAATCGCACGAGGATACGATGTAAATCTCGCATTCTGTCCTTTCCACGCTGATCTGCCATTTTCCGCTATTTTTGTCACGTTAGCTTCATTCGGATGCTATACAATTTAATTTTTTTTAAATTATATAAGAAAATAATAATATATTGATTTAACTTGCCATTTTAAATCGATAATATAGAAGGACTGAAATCACGATCTACAGATATAGAGGATATCTTTTCTTTCTCAGACTTTCCATTATATTTGTACATAAATTCAAATTTAGTTATTTCCTTCCTACTTTCAGACATGAATAATCCTATCAAATGTACTTGTATTATTGTACTAATGGCGCATAATTGCGATTCTATTTATAACTGTAATAGCGCCTGTGTTATTCTTTCCTTTATGCTGCTTTTTTATTATCATTTTTATTTTTATTACATACATAGAGAGCACTCGCGAGCACATACTTTTCGTGACTTGCAATATTGTGCTTAGATTTGTATTCGTTACACGAATTTCCTACCGACGTATCCGGTATACATTTTCTCTTCCTTGGAAGAGATCTCATTTCTGATTAGATCGCTAATCGAACCGGAGTTATTCACCTCAACGAGTTACTTGTAACGAAAAAGCGACCGAAACTGGATGAAAAAGGGAAAAGCCATTGCGAAACCTCGACCACAGCAAATCTCATTATAGTTGGCGCCGTTTCAAGTAGTATTTCTAACAAGATACATGACGACACACAGACAGATCTATGAACTTTAAATATAACACGTTTATTGTTCTTTTCTCGTTTTTTCTTTTGTTTCCGCGTCCTGAAAACAGCTTCTGAAGATTTTATTTTGCTAGATACTTCTTCTTTATGTCGATTATGATAAAAGGATGTAATCCTAGTTGAGGCAAAAGATGAGATAGCGAAATTGAACCTTCTGCAGAACTTGAGTTCTACTGCTCCCAGATGACTCAGCATCACGTACGTTGCATAAAAATTTCAGTTTTTTGCGTCACTTTTTAAAAATCGTACCCATTTTTCTCGTCAGAAAAATAAGCTCTTTTATTCAATCTCTGCTAATGATAATCGTGAAACGGGATAATCAGCCCCCGATGGCGGCTGCGAGCTGTTTACCGCTAATTGCTAATTCACACAGAGTAATGCGACGTATAAACATAATATCATGCAAAATTATTATAAATGAGTTATATAACGAGACGTCGATATGCTATCACCCGCGTGACCCGATTTCCGGGCGTTAATATTTTGCGCGCGCGAATATCCGCTTTCCCAAAACATAAATACGTAACGCGCTTTCGAGTGTACTGGATGCATCTCCGCATTTGCAAATGTTAAATCATCCCCATTAACGTGACATCGTCCGCTGCTCGATACGTTCTGTAAAAAAAAAACATCTTACTGTCGACAAATTGTGATACGTTCTGTAAAAAAAAAACATCTTACTGTCGACAAATTGTGAGCAGACAATAATACATAACATACTTTTCGGTGTGCGCAGTTATTTTCCTCTTTCCCTCAAATGAAATGGTTACCCGTAAAATTAAACGTTCGAGTTTGCGAGTCTAAACATAAATATCAACGCGCGTCAGCATAAATATCTCATGTTCTTTCTTAAATTCGTAATGGTGAATCGTCCAACGTTATCCGCGCGAAAATCTTTTGGTTCTTCGCAGCTAGCGGAGTGAAACGAAAATAGAGGGAAGGGCGAAGAGTGGGAATCAAAAACTGTTTTTTGCTAGAGTTTTATTTATGATAAACTGAGAAAAAAATTGCAATTACCATAACAATAATTTATAGTCATTTTTTGGTGCCAATTATATATTTCTTTAGTAGAAATATAATTATTATTACTAATTAAATTATAGCAGTAAAAATTATAAAAATGGATCTTCCAGTCATAATTATTTTACCATGCAATTATAGTCAGAAGTACCTTTTCTCTCAGTGAAGTAAGAGTTTGGATACATACCATCTAAGCATGACGAACCAAACGCTTAAGATGAAATTGATGCATCTATGTCATTCTATCTTAAACAGAAGCTGAAAATGGCGGACCAATCACAAGTTGTCTAAACAGTGTTCAAACTCTTACTTGAGGAACTCTAGTTATTGCGAAATACGTGCACGATGTACGCACGGATGTATTATCGCTCGGATCAACATCGATATTGGCACGCTCTTCCTCCGTGATTCCCGTCGTTGATTAACGTGAGATCAACCTTGTCGTCGGGCGCTTTCTCGTTTCGGATTAATATCAAATTCGAGACATGCAATCGGTCGAAGCTCTTTTCAACGATCGGAGATTCGAGCTGTCCGACATAAGCCGCAAAGCGGTGCACCGATGGAAAGACGTTATTATGCAAAATCGGCTGCTGTCGGCTATGTTAAGCAGCATGTTAAATGGAAAAGCTGCTAGCAGCCAGCAATATCAGCGAGATGCGTGGAGACAAAAAAGAAGATCGGCTGCTTCGATAAATCCAGAGTGCCATCAATCGAGGTTGCATTATATATTCCGCGCGTACAATGTTGTCCGCCGTTCGGACAAACGCCATAACGACATCGCTGGTCCCGAAGCGTTCGCGGAATTATTCGCGTCGTTCTCTGTTGCGGCACGTAACTTTTTTATCGGCGCCATTATTTTCGGCGAGCGCGCGAGATAAAGTGGAATCGTATATACGCACGTATCCCTTGTAAATTCGACAAATGTGTGGAATATTGACGTCACGTTGATCATACGGTATTAGCAGAAATATTACTGAATAGCTGTGCGAGCGAATGGTTAAAGTTTCGAAACTGACAGGCTGAAATTTTAATACTGATCGACATGTGTGACCCACTTTCTGACCCGCATTATTTCACATTGTTGGGAGCATAAGTGGCATCGATATTTCGAGACAAATATATCGAGGAGCAATTATCGTTGAATATTGTAATAATATTGATATGAGACAAATATATATATTCTATCAATAAATATATATATATATATAATTAATATATAATTAAATTAATTTATATATATACATATATATATATATATATATAAAATTCATCGATGTAACTATCCAATGCAGCATTTAATTTTTTTTTCGCATTATTTCTAGCGGACAGAATTATAGTAAAGTTTTTGTATTACGCAAATGTCTAATATTAAATATGTAATGAATATGGAATAATAATACCCGTTTGTAAAAACATTATTGCATATTTAAAGCAAAACAAAGCGATATATTTTGGAGTTTTTAGGATTTTATTTTTAATATTAATCAACGAGCAATGTATTTAAATTAAAATAATTGTATTTTGTAAGAAAATTTATACGGTACATATATTACACTTTCTCACAGATAAATTTACGTTTTGGATATCTTATATATATATGTAATAATAAAAACGTCAAACGAAATAGTAGAATTAATTAAACAAAGCATTTATTGGATATATATTGGACTGTGCGATTCAATTAAAAGCTAAAAATTGCTTCAACTTGTTTTCATCGCACGGGTTGTACAAACATTACTATTTTTGCTTGCTTTATATTCTGCGTTTTAACAAGAAAGCTTCAACCATCCGCATGCGCATCCATTGTTAAGCGAAATATCATTAGGACATCCAATTTTTTTCGTTTAATGATTTTTCTATCTCACCAAGCTTCAAACTGACTTATTTTTTGGTATGTACGTTTTTTTTTAAAATTAATTTGCTAATCACATGTGACAAATATTAAGTTACATGTTAAATTAGAGGAACGTTTAAATACATTAAGAGCACAAGTAATAAGAGGAACATTTGCTACACTCACAATAAATAATTTGAATAAAAAAAGAAGCATATTTTTAATTAAAATACATGATAACTGAAAGATGTAAATTACATAAAATCCTATACGAATAAAACTTAATGTGTCACAATTTACGGTATAATGCCGATTTGTCAATCTCAAAGTTTTGTGGTTACTTCAGTGCGTTTGGACGGTGTGTACTATAAATCAATAAATTGATTTTTCAACACGATGAAACTGTAGAGACAAAACGAAGCTATTGAATCAGTTAACAAAACTAGAAACAAATAATGCGGTTGCGAGAACGGTTGCTACACTGAAGCTTTTACGGGATATAAATTTTTGAGTTGTTAAAAATGAGGATATGATGTACTCGTTATTAGCTATTTTAGTGTCTTGCAGAATGGCACAGTTATTTTATCGAAAAGCGATTTATTAAAGTCGATCTATATTTTTTATGTAACTACTATTGTTTATACATATCATCTTTATGCACTTTGAAGTATTAATCTTTTAAAAACTTTGACTTTCTGTGTGCGTACGTGCGTGCGTGCGTGCGTGCGTGTATTAGCTAAATCGTTAAATACTGAAAATATAAAGTGCATCAGTATATAAATACAAAAATTAAAACAATTACAAATCAAAAGTGCTACTGGGAATTAGCGCGGTTAGCTGTGCGCAAATAAGACTAATGACTCTTTCAAATGAGTGTCACGTGAATTTAATAATAATTAATGAAAACGTTTCGGCTAACTTTTTAGCCTTCTTCAGTTCAAATTGGTGTTACAAGATTGGTGTATGTCACAGAGGTTTAAAGTCATAGATGGTGTCAATCCTTTGTTCTTCCATATTTGAATATTGTCTGTTACGATTGGATGTTTTTTCCATATTGCGTCTTTAAATTAAACAAAAGTGATCGGAAAAAACTAAACCCTCATATTCGTAAAAATTTGAAAAATAATAAAAAAATTTTAAAAATTAAAAATTAACAAAATAAAAAATGAGAAATGGAAAAAGAGAAAAAAATGACTCACCTCATGATCACAAGAATGAGTAACAAATTCGATCGTATATGTCCCGTATCACAAGATAAAAATAATTATGTAGAAGTGCAAATGTCAAAAGTATAAAAAGTATAAAAATTAAAACGTGATTAAAAATACAGAGAAACATGGTCAAGAAATATAAAAAGAATAAATTAATAAGTGTAAAACGCGAACTGTTCATTAGGATGTCACAATATAAAATGATAAAAATAATCTGCTTTTAAGAAATAAAACAGTAAAGGTCAAATACAATTATTAAACATAAACCATAAATTAATTTTTCCTGTCTTGAGTGTAGTTAATGGTAGTTATGGTTCATCTTTAATAATTATATTTGACCTTTACTGTTTTATTTCTTATAAGCAGATTATTTTTATCATTTTATATTGACATCCTAATGAACAGTTTGCGTTTTACATTTAATTTATTCTTTTTATATTTCTTGACCATGTTTCTCTGTATTTTTAATCACGTTTAAATTTTTATTCTTTTGACGTTTGCACTTCTACATAATTATTTTTATCATGTGATACGGGACATTTACGTTCGAATTTGTTACTTATTATTGTGATCATGAGATGAGTCATTCTTTTCTCTTTTTCCATTTCTCATTTTTTATTTTGTTAATTTTTAATTTTTTTTTTTTATTTTTTTATTATTTTTCAAATTTTTACGAATATGAAGGTTTAGTTTTTTCCAATCACTTTTGTTTAATTTAAAGACTCAATATAGAAAAAACATTCAATCGTAACGAAACGTAAAATTCAAATATGGAAGAACAAAGGATTGACTCCACCCATGACTTTAAACCTCTATGACATACACCAATCTTGTAACACCAATTTGGACTGAAGAAGGCTAAAAAGTTAGCCGAAACGTTTTCATTAATTATTATTAAATTCACATGACACTCATTTGAAAGAGTCATTAGTCTTATTTGTGCGCACAGCTAACCGCGCTAATTCCCAGTAGCCCTTTTTGATTTGTAATTGTTTTATTTTTCGGGAATCATAATTTAGATATAAAAATTGATTTCTACTTACCTATAATTTATCTATAAATTCTTTTTACTTTGATAATTATTTAATTTAAAATTTAAAATTTAATCGCTAATATATGCAATTTACAAAATTCAAAAATTACGAGCGAATTTCGACAAAATATTTGTAGAGTAGAATCAATTTCCAAATCTCTATCAGAAAGAAATCACAATCTGTTACATTCATGCAATTGAAAAATCGAATATGATTAATAGAACTGGCGAATTCCAGAAAAAGAGTTCCAACGTTTTATCATGACATGCTACGGGAATAGAAGATAGAAAACTTTCAGCTTTTAAGAGGCTTTATACATGCACCATCTACGAGGATCTTACGAAAGGTAGATTCTGAAATCTTCGAGATCGTTAAGACTTTCGACGAGGCTGCATTACGCTCGGCTTACCAAGAACTTTGCAAAAGAAGGTAAAAAAAAAAAGTACAGAATAGTTGCTACAGCTGTGAGATTCTCTATAGAGAAATTTGTATGGTCAAGTGATTGCGGCGCATGGGTTATACCTTTTTTCGTCTTTTTTTTTCAGTTTTATACCGAGCAAAACATTGAATTTTTTGAATCTGGTTTAGAAAATAATATTACTGTATGCGTGTGTGTGCGTATGCACGCGCGCGCGCGCACGTACGTACAGGATAGGAATAAAATACTGAAATAGTTTCGTTAACAAAATTCTGTGCTGGTATGTCGTATATTTTATTTTTATAAAACCACAATATTTAAAAACCTTTTATTCATTATTTGTCGGCAATGTTAAGCGGCCATTAATTATTGCTAAAGTATAATGCAATAGAGAAATTGATAATTATAATAAATTAATTTTTCTACGTTTGTATGTATAATATTTGAATGGAAAGAAAACGCAAAATTTTCATTTTTAAACATTTTCGAAGTTTCTATAAAATTATTGACTAATATTTATACCAAGATTACAAAAAGATTTTACCTTCTTTATGCAAAAAAGTATAATTTTTTAAATTACTTACATATAATCAATATATTGAATTAATATCTGTTTTAGAACTTTCGTTAATCTTTAACCGAGCAAGAGATCTCAGAGACTCAAAGAGCATTTTTTGCGATAATTTTTTTGTTCAAATGTTTTGTGCGTGTAGCGTTAAGTTCTTTGACCGATTCGACGAACTTTGCCAAGCATAAGTTTTTCGATATTAAAATTTACATTTTATTTTAAAATTTGTCTAAATAATAATAGAAGCCTCTGAGCCCGAATTGCCTGCTAATTTTTTCTGGTAAAGAGTTTACTTGTCAATCTTTTCATATCTTTTAAAAATCGGTAGGAGAGACTGGCTCATTAACATAACGTTCCGTTTATATATTTATGACGAAAGAAATAATGGAAAATTTTAGCAATATTTTTAAATAAAACACACGTATTTTTCCTTAAGTTTTATTTAAATGTTACAACAAAAAGGAAAAAAATCTGATTCAAGAGGCAAGTAAATTTTTGAGCGTTTCAAAATTTTATATTAATGTTTTTCAGCTTGAGAGAATAAATCTAAGTAATATATAAGTTAAAAGAACCTAAATAAATTAAAAGAAAAGTTTCTTATTATGTAACATGTTATTTTGAGTAATAACAGAAATTTATTATAATAAAATTAATGAAATCGAATATATGTAGAAATGAGATATGTCAAGCTGATTCGGCAAGCTTAGCTTGACTGTTATCGCGCGCGTGAAAAGCATATGAACATTTAATTACAATTTAATACTGATATAAAATCTTTATCAAATTTATAAAAACTTTATATTTAATATTTCTATAATTGAAGCAAGTTATTATTCAAAATAATTTACATTTGTTTTTTTCTAAACGCATTTTGCTATTTGATCATTAGAAAATACTTTTAAAAAATACAATTTTTACCAAAAAATACATATCCGTGATCTGATTTTTATTTTGATTACATTATTTTCATTAATTTAATATAGAGTTTATCTTACAAGAGAAATCTACACCATGATATGTGTATCAATTTATCTTATTATCGAGGCAAACTAACTATAATATAGCATGTTTATATTTGAGTTATTACAAAGAAATCATATAGTGTATAATCGTTTTTGACGACATGAAAATGTAGAAAAAGATTCTTTATTGTATTAATCAGTTTAATTAATCATAGTAATTAATTATAATTAAATTGTAAAAAGTCGAATATTGAAATTGTATCAACATGCTCCAGTCTCCATCTCCAGTCGCAATTAAAATATTTGCTAATATCGTAAATTTATAATTTATTTATTATGTTCCTAATATTTGATAGATCGCGCAGATGTAATTATATCGTATCGAAACAAGTGACGACGATAAAATGTTCTAACTTTTTCAGGGATCGTACTTTCGATTATTCTAAATTGCGTACATCTAAATTAATAAATCTTAAGAATTAGATTGAGCCGAAAACAGAAAACATTTTAAGATCCTCTTTTCATTTATGAATATTTTTTAATTTCTTAAAACACAGAGTAAAAGAAAAAGAAGAATTAGAGTAGAACTTATGTAGAATAAAAGGTTGCTCCCTTTAATCCTAAATAATATCAACTTAATTACATTATGTTACGTTACGTTAGATTAGTGCTGAAATCCTCAAGAATTATTAGCTGCAGGCTCATAATTCATTCTTGCTCGCGATTGTGATGCAAACGCGGGGATGCCTTCACCGCCGATTTATTCGGGGAGAATTATCCACAATGACGCTCACAGGTGGGCCATCTCGTATATGATCGTATATGATGCATCTGCAAATAGTATAGCACACGTGTCTACACTGCTCGACGGGCATGTACATGTATATTCGCCAGTTCCCGAAGGAGGTGTTAACGCAATCCACACAGTCCCGATCCCTCGTAAACGCGCGATGCCGTCGAGGCGATATCCTCGAATGCAATTTCAACTATTAGTATAACTTAACACCGCTGCGATAGAGTGTACGAAACAATACAGCGGGACAGTAATGCGTGCGTAATGCGGATGTCGGGTTGATGTGCCGAGATGATAGGAAGTACGAAGGAGGAAAATTCATAGTGAAAGCCGAGAGCTACACTATTAAATTCGTAATGTCAAATTATATCTAATTTGAGTCATTTTAATTATTTCTATAGATCATCACTCAATATGTCAATGTTCGCTCAATTTTGTTAATTTAATGAAAACAATGGAGCTAAACAATTTAACTCAAGAAATATGTATTAAAAATTTGACTTAAATCTAGTTTATTATTTATTAAGTATATACGTTAATATGGATGCGTGCGCTGTTTATTTTTTGAAACTAAATAATTCAAATCACGAAAGTAATTAGATGTGATTGTTTTTAATTATATGTTTTGAATTAAAATAAATATATTTAGACAATACACATATATATAGAAGTTGACAAAATGTTATTTAATTTAAGAAATTGGTTTAAATTTAATCCTTTAATATTTAATATTTATACGAGTTCAGATTCGAAAACACATAAAATATTTCTTATCTTTTCCAAACGAATTTAAACAGAATATTAATTTTAGACTTAGCTGTAAAGAGACATTTAATGTTGAACGTTAAATCATGAAAAGAAGACGTCCCATCAGGAAGATCTTTTATAAGGAAAAATCGACTCCAAATTGGTCAAAGAGTCCGTGGACGAAAGAAAGAGTACCCGGAGCACCCTGTATATCTTCAATGAATCACCTCTTAGTCTCAATTTCCCGTCATTCAACGTCCCCGTAGCCTTTCACCCCGGCCCAATTAAATTGAGATCACTTCGTCAAGAATTGCGCGAGTCTTTCCCGGTACTATATCGCGATCGTCGGCCGGTGAACCCGTTCGTGCGAATATCTCACTATTCGCAAAGTCCGTTACACGGACGGTTAACCAGGTCGAAGGGAGTCAATTGCGTGTAATCGACCTGCGCAAGGTACCAAATCATCGCTGAGGTTCGCCAGCGAGCCACGAGAAAAAGGAAAGAGAAATCAGACCGAAGTAAGAAAAAAAAGGCCCTAAAAAAGAACCAACCGCAGCGAGTTCTAATAACGCGAGACGAGGTTGAGTAGGTGAGTAGACGAGGATACACCGGGGAGGCGTGGGTCGTTGTCGCTATCGTACGCTCGAATCGGAAACCAATTTGAAAGCAATACCGCGCTCATCGCCACGGCTTATCTGATGAAGGGAGTTCGAACAAAACGCTCTTGGATCCGGCCCCGACGATTCCGGTCGGACCTACCTGACGACTTAAGCGACTTTAACGCCTCTCGGTATTTAAATCGGTTTTCTCCTCTCCGACGAATCGTTCCGTGACTCTCATCGTCGATAGAGTTCCTCAAGTAAGAGAGGACACTGAATAATTAGTCCGTAATAGGAATGAAGCGAAATAGAACAGTATGTATATGATATATCTAATAAATGTTAACGTAAGATTAAATCATGTCTCTTTATAAAAATAATAATTGTAAATATATTCAATAATTTTTTTCACGCGCCGTAGATTCTCTTCATAGCGATTAATGCTTAATGTTTTAATTCCAGCCGTTGATTCGCTCATTAGAATTTGAGGGTACTATTGTGTTGCGGAAGTCAAGCTTTTCGGAGTAATCAAATTTTCATCTGTCATTCCTTTTGCTGATGAAGAAACTGTTATTTATGGAAGACCCGATAAATTATCTTCCTCAGATTATTTTCTCCAAATAATCGAAAATGTCGGCGGTAAATTTAATTTAAGCTTCCGGCTTGCGATCTCGTTCGATGTTAGAAACGCTTCGGCGAGCAACGCTCGCGCGGGTATCGAGGCTCACGAATTCCCTGGGATTCGGATGAAAAGTGACAAACGAGTGGGTTATAAATTCCGGGGCTCTTTTACCCGCTATATAAGTTTATTCGAGGAGTTCTTTTCTACATACCACGCCCTCGACTCTGCCTCCCAAGAAGATGTAAACGGAGGACGCACAACGTCGTGCCCACACAATTGTATGAGCCGACTTCACACGAAGAGCCGTCAATAAATCCGTGAAAAACAAGGAGGGTTACCACCTCGTCATGGCAGAGAAAGGGAAGCAGAGATCAGCGATCAGCTTGAGAATTTGCCTAATTGGACAGTGAGGCTCCTTTTTATCGAGAAGCAACATCCCTCTCGAAAAAGCATGTACCGTAAAATTTACGAGTAGCCACTGACCGCTTTTTAGATATTAAAAATTTACGGTCCTTAAATACGTCTCGGACCCTTTGCTCTACGCGGGCCTGTAGAACTCGCTCCATTATATCCTATTATTAGTGAATCGATCCTATCGAGGGATTTCTGAGCGTCCACGTATATCCCTTGCAGACGTCTCCCCCTATCCCCTGCGGACTTTTACTTTTTCCTTCGAACCCCGAGGTAATTCAATTTGCGGGGATCCGACATGATTAAGCGCTTCCCTTTCATATCCGCGGTCAATTGTGAACACGCGCGTAGACTAGCCAATGATTGAAGATCGCGGAATATCTCTCGTGAAATGCAATCTCTGTATTCAGTCTTTGACAATCATAAATAAGACAACTCTGACGCTAGTCGAACGTAATGAGTCATTCTTATACAATCATGAAGATATCTTTAAAAAACTTTGTAAACTTCATATCGTGGCATCTCAGTCATATTGACGAATCTGTAATTTTTACTCTTGGTCACGGAGGACATATTTGCGAGAATGAAGAAAAAAAATTTCTCGATCGTCCCTAGCGCCGACATGTTTGCGCGGAAATAGCCGACTGACAGGTTGAAGGTTTGAAAAATGCGAGCGGAGGAGCAAATCGACTAGCAAGGAGTGACGAAGACACGGTGTTAGTCTGCCGGTGAAATAATTTACCGTAGAAACCGCGTTTTTCCTTTTTTGTTCTGCACACCGCGTGAAAGAGCAACGTCGAGGAGAGAGATGAAAGCAATTTGCGCACGTTTAAAAAGAATAGCCGAAAGAATGCTCTAAAAATTTTAAAATCGAAGATGTTGATGCTGGATATCATTGGATCTCGAACAGATCGAAGAAATAAAGATAGGATCTTATCCTGCGAAGACATTTGTCAATTTTTTCCCATGGATCGTTCTTCGACCCATTTTAGAATTATTCGTTGTTTTCATTTGGAATTGGATTTTTAATTTGAAACGGATTTAAATTATTAATTATATTATTAATGGCTTTATGGATTTCATAAAAAAAAAAATTAGTCGTGTATCGTTCACACATAACTTTTTTAATTCTCTCTTTCAATTAAGTAACAATAAAAAGCAAACGTATTTATTAACTAAATTGAGAATGAAAGGTTAGAGAAAAAATAGTACTATTCTTATACCATTTTATTCTCGAATAACAAAGAATTTATTTGCAGTCATCAAATGCTTGCTTGTGTAAGTTGCTGATGAAACACGTTCGTGTCCAATTCCATGAACCATAGTATATGATTGTCAAAGGCTGATTTTCCGTCCTGATTTTTCATTATTACGCTTTGACATTGGACGCTTTTTCCAGTATTTTTCAAGGAAATCCAGTTTCCCAGTTTTATTTCGATACCCCGTTCTGCGCGCACTATTACTCGTTCAACTCTCACTATACTTTCTGCGCATAGCATGCACTTCTTTGATGCCTTTTGATGCAAACGAGGGTTCGCCAAACACATCGCCGTCATACGAGCCGCGATACGAGCGTCGTCAACGTTAACTTCAATATCGGAGTTGCCAGACGTTTCCTCTTCTCCTCGTAGTACGGAGAAACATCGTTACTAGTCATGCCCACCCTCTACCTTCTAACATTTTTCCATAGATCTCGGTCGAACGTAACCGCCGCGGTTTCGTGTGGTGCGTGCAACGGCAACTATTCGCCGTGCGCGAAATAAATTTTACATCAGCATGATTTCCGAGAACATTGATCCAACATTAAACATATCGAACACGGCTGCTTCCAGTGGATCCAGACGCTGGAATTGCGCGAAGTTTGACAGTGAACTGACAGCAAGCCTCTACGATGCATTATTTACGTCGATCTGGATTGCCTGACTGGAAAATTTCCGGATAGTCTGATTGCGATAGTTTGAAGGCAAGCGATGCTAAACCGTGGCGTTGAACGACGACGACATTGACTATTTTAACTGACTATACTCGATTACGCTTATAGTTTCATGACGTTAATAAATTTCACATTTTTTAAAATTATTTTACAATCAAATGAAGAAATCAAATAAAAATACAGAGCTAACATATTTTACAGAAAGTAATAAGTTTAAAAAATAAAATTAATGAAAATATTTGCGAAGTTTCAAAAGAGATTTATTAACACAACGGAATATCGAAATTAATTGTAGTGTTTGTCATTTTGAAAGCGAACTTCAAATCCAATTAAATGTGAAGCGTGAATACGAACACGGTGTCCTTTGCAGAACGAATTGCGAATCGTATTCACCAGAGAGGTTCAATTTCGTTTAATGAGTAGGTGTTCAGATTTGCTGAGAACTATGCGAGAAAGTTTCGCGCACCCGCCGTAGACGAGAGAAAAACAGCTCTGGGAGGTCCATAGAGATTTTATCGTCTAACTGTTGGGCGGTTACAGCACACGAACATCGAGATAATTCACCGCATATTAAATTATGAGATTCGGTATACCTGAGTTCTTGACTAAGCAAATTATCCGGAATAAAAAGTGGCGCTTGATGGATGTCTGTAAAAATACCAGTATTTCTCTTGATTCTTTCCTTGTTTATATTTGCTTGAATCAACATTTATCAAAGTTACACTCATGCAGACAGATAATTTCGCGTTTGAGACATTAATCAGAGATAAATTGCCAAAAAGATATTTTTACGATATTTTTACGAATTAACTTTAACGTTGTCGTTAAGGTTATTTCGATATAAAAGAAATCATTTTTCTTTTTTCTTTACTATTTTCTGTGCATCGAATTCTGTCTTGGATTGCTCTTAGATATACCAACAAAACTGTCAGAAAATAAAAGTTGTTGTCAATAAGTTTTCTAAATATCGCGCAAAACAGTGCAGTCGAAATAAAAATAGGCTCATAAATAATTCAGCAAAATGTCTATAAATGTTCTTACAGATTGTGAAATCGAATAGTTTGACATGTATCAAATAAAGAATTTATATATAACGCTTAAGGAATATTTTATTTATACAGTAACGCTTCGAAGAAAAAGTAGAATAAAATTACAAATTCTTTTATTATATTCAATTTATTTTGCTTCACTTTTTGATCATTTCTGATCTGAATTTTGCACAAAGCGCGATTTGTTAAAATTCCTATAAATTCGATTTAAAAGATAGAAAAAAAACGCCACATTATTGCCGTTCTTTCGTAATAAAATCTTGTCTCTTCTTCAATTAACGTTTGTGCTACGTTTGATCCCCAACAATTTTTCGATTATATAGCCGTTTAAACAGACTGTCGTGTCCACAGGCCATCGAGGATTTGACTCATGGCTTCGCCGGACTATCAGAAGCGAAGTATGATTTATGGACGCTCGTAGTCGTCGCCACAAAATCGAACTTCGTCCCGGAGCGCAGTTTACAAGTGATATCGCGATTTGATCATAATCGGTCTTATTTTTCCTTTTAGTTACCTTCTTCTCGGGTGAACAGAACTTTTAGATAAATTTTGCTTATCAATAGACTCTAAAAGACAACTGATAGCTTATAAGGTTTAATTATCTTTATTATAATTATAAGTGATAAAATAGAAAGGCAATTTGTGGGATCTTATAAGGTAAACTTGCTTAAATATTATCTGTGCCTAAATCGTCCCATGGGTGTGATTTGAAGATGTTTACAGTGCCCTTGGCAATATAAAGTGTAAACAGTAGTCGGCCATGTTGTGCTAGTAAGAGGTGGAGGTTATGCAGAGGAGGTTTTGTAAATATCTTTTAAATTAAAATTACACGATTTAGACACGATTTAAGTATAAGTTTACTCTACTTTTTGAAATTTAGCGCAAGTGTAATTTTTTGCTCATTGTAAATACATATAATATACACGCTTTTGCAAATATATTTACAAGAGTATATGTATATCTGCTAGAAAACATACAAATGAGTTTCAATAATACATTTTATATACAGGAGGTAACAACTTACATCGGATGGTAACCAATAAAATCAAAGGCTTGTAATACGCGATGGAAAATGATCGTAATATTTTATAGTATCCACTTTATCTGAAACATCGGAAAACGTACGCACATATATTATGCATGTATAGAAAGCGACTGCATCTTCCATCCAGAATAGTTTGATCGACCCGTAACCGCCACTTTTGTCGAGACTTCTGAATAATATACTATGTTAGGGTCCCGAAGTGCTCCTTGGAACTAGTTGATATCGACGAGCCTTTTAAACAACAATCTTCTTGCGAAAAGTCTGTCCAAAAATCTTTATAATGCGTCAACAGTTTTCAAGACTATTGGTACACAGCGATGAACTTCCTTTGACTTAAAAATCATTCATCAACTAGATATGTTACTTGATACTCCATCGTTTGGATAAATCATCATCAACAGATTACTGTAATAATTTTATAATTTTTGTCGACTTACATTCCATTCCAAAATCATATAATTAATTTAGCCGTTTCAGCAGTATGCAAATATTAGATAAGTGATATAAGTAATATTTTTCATAATATTATAAGAATAAGCAGTAAAAAAGCAAAAAAAGTAATAAAAATGCAATTATTTTAAAATAGAAATTATGAAATTAGAATATAGATTAGAATGATCAAAAATACTCTCATAATTTTTTTGGAGATAATAGACATCAAAAAATTGTTTTTTACATTTATATGAATACACACATTTAGAGAAAAAGTCATATCAATTAGAAATTTGATAACAAATAGCACGTCGACCATTATTATAAAATTATTTAATTACAAATTGTTTAATTATATATTGTATCATAAAGTTGTAATAAGAACAATAAATAAGTTATATGTATAAACTAAAAAAATATAATAGTATTAATAATAATTGTTAATGTTATATTAATACATAAACATGGAAAAAAAGATGAGTTGCAATAACAAAAATCTGTGTGGTAGATAAATTTCACATTATATTAATATTCTAGCACATAACTTCCAGGAATTATAAGATTTCTGAATTAATTTTTGTACAGAATTAAAAATTGTACTGTTGGGTGTGTGAGATACGTTTCTCATTTACTTTCATCAAATCCAATAACTCGCATTCAGAGGAACTATTTTATTAAAATATTGATGAAAAGTAATAATACTGCGCCTTTTATCTTATTCTATATGATTTTTTATGAAAAATAGAATCGCTGCCTCCATCTTATGGCTGCATTATGTTTTATTTAAGAAAAATATTTGTCCAACGCCCGTTTTCACCAAAATTAATTTTAATTTCGATTCGACTTACTCTTCATCTTTTTTAGTTTTAAGAATTAGAAAAAGATGAAGAGTTGAACCAAGATTAAAATTAATCTACGTTAGTGGAAACGGACATAAACTGAAAGAATGTATTTATCATATCTTATTTATATGAAGTCTATATAACTATAATTATAATTGAGTTGCTTTTTCACTATCAATAGCTCACATATATTGTTGCTGATTATATGTTCTTTTTCGGGAGGAATAAGGGATTGTGTTACCGGGGATGTGCACCGTGTTAACACATATGTTCACTATATTCTTGTAATATTTAATATTATTTTTGTTCTTATTACTTTGTAAAACTAGTTGCAAGTATTTAAATGTTATTGTTGTTAAGAATATAGTTGCCAGAACTATTTCATTTTCTTTTAGTGTACAAATCCATCTAAATCGTCAAATAATGAGAAAGAGTAAAGACAGATAAATATGGAATTTTTAAATTAACATTATTTCGATATAAATGTAATTAAGACTTTTAATTTATGCGGAATTTTTAAGAAGCATTAGCTGTAATGTTCAATTAATGAAAGTCTTAAAAATTTAAGTCTAACTTCAGTATTAATATAAAAACAAAAAGTGTGAAAATGAGGAGATTTAAATAATAGGATATAATATGGAATACAGATTAAATTTTAAAAACAGTAATAAATAAGATAATAAATAAAGTGCAAACTTGTTTATTTATGTGATTGACTACAGAAACTATTAAACTGAATTGAAATACAATTAAATATAATTTATATCTTCACTTTATAATGACACATAAAAAATAAAATAACACTACTGCACACGGATAACAAAAAACATAAAATTAAATCTTAAATCATTAAATTATTATGTAAAATGTTAAATTATCATCTAAAATAAATATTATTTTTTACAACAAGAATAAAGACGTTTATATTTTTGTACTTGAGTAATCTAAAGTGACACTTTATATAAAATAAAAACCATTGCACATGAGAATAACTTTAAAATATAGAAAATTTATGGGCTATCTATATTTTTCATAAAAAATGAAAACGTAATATATTCCATATTCTTTATTCATGAAGTGAATTTCGTATTACCTTCACATATTTATATACAAATAAAATTTATCAATAATGAAATTAAGAATCGCAATTATACAGCATAATCTTATTCATACAACGTTATTAAAAGCGTCTATGGAATATAAACATTAAAGAATTCATTTTGATGATAATGAGGATAAAAAAATCATAGTGTTCCCCTATGTCAAGACAATATCAGAATCAATAGCGGCTACGATCGATAATTCTAAGTTTGTTAAGGGATATCGCACTCTCAATAATTTGAATAATTTTATTAAGGTCCATAAAGATACGAATAACTATTTTTCCAATAACAATGTTGTATATAAGATTTTCTGTAAAGATTGCGATGCCTCATATGTCGGCCAGACGAAAAGGCAATTAAGAACACGCATAAAAGAGCACATTAGCAATGTAAGATCATCTAAYWCAAAAYAGTCAGTAATTGCGGAACACACTTTAAAATATTCACACTCGTTTGACTGGGATAACATAAAAATTCTGGATTCTGAACCGAATTATTATAAGAGACTYACCTCAGAGATGTTACACATAAAAGAGCAAACGAATGGCATAAATTCACAAAAAGATACTGAGTTGTTAGATGATTGTTACACAGAGATCCTAAACACCCTTTCGTATACATAATACATTCACATACATAGACGTGTTGGTCGATACTATAGATGYCTCATGTTATAATGTATGCTGACAGTGCCCGCTGTCACTACACCGAATAATATTGCCATTACCACTTCGACTCTTGCGGCGAACACATAGTTTTTAGTGCAATCTACATCAGACACGTCAACGCTTAATCTGAAGAATAATTTTCGCGAACGTTCTTTCCTATTATAAAAAAAAGACAAAAAGTGAGTCAATAATAATTTGAACAAAAGATAGAAGTTATAAGTTGCTAATGTGTTCTAATTGTTTCATTTTTTGTATTCATCGATTTTATATAGACTTCGACACATTGGAATATCCATCTCGGTTTTATTATCACGGACTACCTCTGGTTATAGATCGACACAACCGTTCTCACAGGCCAATGATGAATTGTTACTTGAGTCTCAAACTATTATTTTATCTCCTGACTCTGTCAATTACAGTCTACGGATACAACGAACGATAAGTTATATTCAAAAATCAAAACAGTTCTCCATATATRACGTTGTAACACAACCGCTATTTTAAATGTACCATACACGATTGTTTACCAAATTCTGTTATGCGCTTATTTATCAGTTCAATTCKAAATGTACCGACGCTATCATCATGCCTTCTATCTTAGTTATTAGATCATGATATTTTTATTTTTAGTTTTTAATTTTGTTACTGATGAAGACTCCGTGAAGTCGAAACGTTTAACGTATTAAACTGTATTAAATGTTATTATTATCGTTTTTTACATCTATGATCATATTATTTTAACCTTAGATGATAACATCTTTGCTCGTCCGTGGGCCTATTTATTTATATTTATATTGTATTATTTTTCTATGCGAGCTTATCATCGACATTAACTATTATTTTAATTCATTTTGAGTTTGTGGAAACACAATTAAGACAATGCTGTGATATTTTCAAGAGCAATAAAAATAAATAAGTATTTATATCAAAGAAAGCCGTTATCGCACAAGGCTCGTTGTTCATTATAGCATGTTTTCCAATAACTGCAACAACTTTCATTGCCACTTGAATGCTTTTTTTTTTTAAAATAAGCCCCTATTCCATATTAGTAATCTGTTCTATATTACGTACGTTTATCTTATAAAAAAATTCATATACGAAAATGTTTGGTTAATGTGATACAATAAATGTGGCGTACTAGTTATTAACTGTATACCTACGGTTCTCGAAATAATACGTGTTCCATGAGGATGCTAATATAATGCACCTTTTGAATACACATGCCGGTGCGGTGCATTAAATCAATAGTCTATTTCAAGTAAGTCCGAGGAAATACATCGAGGAGAAATACGAAGAGATCGTTTTTTATAACGTTTTTTATAACGACTGCTTCTTTCGAAATGATATAAAAGCCTTGATTATAACAAATGAACACATAAGTGGCTATTTGCCTTTATATATATATATATATATATATATATATAAAGATGCATTGTGAATAAATGCATTGTATATTATTGTCAGCCGTAGGAGATTAAAGTGCTGCCTGCTCTGATCCATTTCTCATATCCGTGTTCGCTGTTTTCCGACATTGAACAAGTTTTGTACGTGATTACGTATGCTAACATGTTTCTTGTTATTATGCAAGTTCGCAACGATAAACGTGCCACACGGTAACTGTAAACTAACGTCGCGTCATTCGCTATACACTTCGTTCTACTACGTTTTACTGTGCTTTTATATTTTATATTTTTACATTTTCTAAGAAAATTTTTTTTAAAATTATTTTTTTAAAGCTTGCAGAACATGAATGAATGTGTCTATAATAGTCGCTCGCATAATGATTGGATTTAATAGTTTTCACCAAAAGATTAATTCATCAAAAAAAACGTAGTTTCACACGATGCTTCATTATCATAATTAAAAATATGATTTTAATGACAATAACGATTTTTGCCGTTGAAATTAAAATAGCAGGACTAGCAGAGAACGAAAAAGTGCATTATAATAATATTTTTGCAAAATGAAAAATGTGAATTTTAACAAAGAAACTTAATTTTTAACAACAAAAAATGATATTTACATAAAGCATTGTTATTGAGATTTTGTGCAATTATTATTTTTAAAGATTTGTAATATATGTCGCGTTTCTTGCATTTGCATCAATTCAGATTTACAAAACTCATTAGAGAATTTTGACTTTAAAATTAAATAAAACTACGAAGGTTAAACAATTTATAAATAATTTATAAAAATTAAAAAAACGTAAAAATATTTTCTGGAAGATGTATCTTTTTTCCTCTTAAAAATATGAATTTTAATTTAAAATATTCGATTTTGTTTGAATATTTGAACACGTGAATACACGCGCGCTACATTCCTTCATAAATAAATGCACCGTACTCAGATTAGGTAGGCGGAGGCTCTAATCGGGAAACACGACGGTCCTTTTAGTGCAGCTTCTCGATACCGTGCCTTTAAAACACCTTTGTATAGTTGCGCACAGATGCGATTTCAGCCGAAAATTAATTTTATTCACACTGTAACGTAAAGTACAATCTCGTGTTCACCTTCTGTAAGTAGAAGTACATTCCTCTTCTTTTCATGTAGTGATGTCAAAAGGTCAAGAATAGAAATTCATTGATAATCGGGTAGACAAAGTACTCATGAATTCATTTTTCTCGGGTGATCTTAAGAGCTTGTTTACGAAGAGATAAATATGCCACGAACAAATCTAAAACGTATATGTTCCAATTAAAAAGCTTTATAATGCGTAATCAGAACTCGTAGATATTTCACCATTAATCAGGATTAAAGGTCATTGTGCCAAATGATCAGTTTTAATTGCGATGCAATGTCGAAATGTATCTTCTGATGCTATGCAATTCAGCACTAATTGCCGTATCATAAATCGTTCGCACACATGTAAATTACAATGTGTCGTTAAGCTGAATAGTTTACCTAACAGTTTACGAATACTATGTATATTACTGACACAAAAAGCGTATGAGGAATAATCATATCAAATCAATCTTTTAATTAGAATGAATTAAATGCGATATGATTTCTCGGCATATAAGTTTTTCAATATTAACCAGGTCGATAAAATTATTAAGTTGATAAAATTATCATTATTGCCACATCAATTTTTAAGTAGATTTTTATGAATTTGTTCCAAATTTATTGAATTATCAGGTTTAATTCGTGATTTGTCATTCGATATGTAAAATATATGATTGCTATTGCGTGTGTTATTCTGGAGAAGTGTTTCGGTTAACTTGTTCCATCGAGAGAAAATGGGTGAGAGGAAATTTGTATTCTTGATGCAACACTTTTGTCGCATTATCGAGGGCAACGCGTGCATGCTAGTTTACGGTCTCTTCGATCCTGAAGGGGTAGCCTACGTCGAACTTCCGTAAGCGGGGCCAAGTTAATTACTGGAATTAATGTGGTCCGACGGCGTTAATCCGCGCGCGGCACGCGAGCCAATCAAGAGGTCAGATAAGAATTAAATGGCATCGGACCGACGCCTCGTTAGCTGTCCCGTGTCGGACATAAATTTTACACTAAGCCTGGTTCATCGTTCGACCGGGTTCACGCCGACAGAAGAGAATCTCATGTTCACGATCGCTAAACTACAAATTGGCTACGCGTTCTTGTGCACATGTTACTTTACGCCGTTACATGTGCAGCTAGCATTTGTTATACAAGGTGAATCGAATTTAACGTTTACTTTTTCAGTTTTCAAAGATGTGTAAGGAAATAAGTGAATCAAGATTTAACAATCCCTGTAAAAATACAAAATATAACTGCAGAATATAATATAAGAGTAACTTATATAACAGATATAACAGATGTTATTATCTTAGTATGTTAATGTTATGTGCAATATAATTCTTCTATATGCACAATATAATTGTGACATTTTTTGTTATAATAAAGTAACAGCAATATAGCATACAAGAAGTCCCATTTTAAATGATATATTAAAACATCGATAAATATGGAAGATACGAAAAAAATCTTTCAAGAGTTGTATGATCTAAAAAGAGACAAATAATAAACTCATCAATTTTCAAAGAAAATCAATTTTTCAAGGTAATATAAAGATTATTGTCATTTTTTTTAAACGGATTTTTTTATATAATATAATTTCACTTATTGTTCTGCATAAAAATTTGGATAAAATTTTCGAAAAACCATGTCTGTTACATATTCACATTAATTAGTAATTTTCTACACATTGGAGATTATATTATATAACAGAGATATAACATCTCAAAATGTTAGATAATTGTTGTATAATAACTTAAGTATTATATAATAAACTATTAATTTTTTGTATAATAAATATTATATCTAAATTACTTTCATATCATATAACATGTTAAACTAAACATGTTAAACATGTTAAACTCTTTATTCACCGCTATCAGATGAACGCGGAGAAGTTCTATTTCTCATAAATAGAAAACCATATAGGGCAAAATAAAAGACATAGTATTAAAAATTTTGTATCATGTTCCGGAATAAATCTTATAGATGAATTTCCAAAATTGGGCTTCAACTATCTTGAATTATCAAAATAAAAGTAAATAAAGTGTATTTTGATAGTTCAATTTTAGTTCTTTGTAAAAATTAATTTGGGAATATAATATTCTTGAAAGTTATATGTACCAAAATGTATTAATATAATAATTTAATAATATAATATTATAATATTGTATTAAGAATTATACTATTATATTATTATTATTATTATTATTATATTACGTTTTATGTTTATTTACTTGTAAGGTATTTAGTTGTAGGATAAAGGCAGCGAATATGGAATAGATTACTAATATGTGGAATAGAGGCTAATTTTTTAAACAAAACATTGCATTCTAGTGGCAATCAAGGAAGGCATTAGAAGTTGTTGCAATTGTTGTCAAACATGTCATATTAATTAAATAGTGAACTCAATGTGACAAAAAATTTCTCTAATATAAGCATTATTTATTTTTGTTGCGTTTGGAAATCTGATAACATTATCTCAAAAAAATGTTCTTTGAACAAGCTGAATGTAATTTAATGTTTATATTACAGATGCTTTTAATAATGTTGCATGAATAATATTATGTCATTTAATTGCGATTTGTAACTCTTTATTGAAATGGAAAGAGTTTGTGTGTCATATTAAGACATATTGATAACATGGAATAATTAAATTATTATGAAATAAAAAATAGAGAATATAACTTTTTTTTTATAGATAATAAAGAATATGTTTTATGTTAATGTTTATTTTACATAATAATTTAACAAATTAAGATTCGATTTTACTATCCATTTCGTGATGTAATTATATTTTCTATGTGCTATATTATACTGTAAAGATATGATTTTTAACTGTGTTTCGATCAGTTTACATAAAAAAAATTTACACTTTATTTTTTGTGTTATTTATTACTCAAATTTGACCGTTATTCCATATATTATCCGTTTTTTTATCCCCCTCATTTTTTCACTTTTTACTTTTTTATAAATACTTAAGTTGAACTTAAATTTCGGAGACTTTTATTTACTGTTATAGCTAACATGTTGTTCAAGAGTTCTACGTTTATTAAAAGTCTGAATATGCATTTGTATTAGAGTAATATTAAAAATTGATATTCTATATTCGCTGCCTTTATCTTATATATATTTTACAGATGACTCCTCTGTAAAAGAATAGAAATTTGTGACATTACTGCCTACTGCCTGTGTAGTTTTGGAGTTCATTTTGCCAGATGTTCATTTTTGTTTATCTTACGAAAAAATTAATTATTGCAAAATTCGAAATATCAGAAAAAATTATTATAGTATTCGATAAAAACACTTTCTAATTTGTATTCATATTTCTAAAGTTTTATTTTTATTTTTAACTTTTATTTAAGAAATATGAACAAAAACAAAATGATATGACAGTATCGACCTTTCCTATTATTTTTTTATAAAAATCTTTGGTTAAGTTGATAAACTTCCAGAATTTACAATATATTCTATATAAAATGAATATATTCTTGGTTCAAATGATAGCAAATAGGAAATATGTATATTCAAATTGATACACGTGGCGACCTATATTTACACATGGTGTATATTCAATTGGATACACATAGCAATCAAAGTGTTAATTTGTTGCTATAAGTGTTTTCATTAATATCTAAATGGATTCAATCTAATATGCGCGCGCGCACGCCCCCCCCCCCCCCCACACACACACACCGACTGACATAATTTTACACACATTTATTTTTTAAAACTTTTTTTATTTATACTTAATACAATATAATAATTATAAAAATTTAATAATTATAAAAATGTGCCTGAAAATTAAAAACATTAATAATTTTGGTATTTCGGATAAGAAAAATACTCAAATATTCTTTTGCAAGTTTCTACTTTCTGGATGAGATATGTATTGAATAAATACAATATATGCACCGTTAAATGTAAATTATGTCAGTGATAAGTACATCAGTTATCGTTAATTCGATCGTGATTAATCCGTTTGACCGCCTTGCTCCTGATCACTATAATTTTCTCGCTGTCGAGGCCACAAGAGAGACGTTGATTGCGGAAGAACAATATAGGCGATCGGCTAGGGATCGATAATTATGATTTTCCTAAGTGATAATTAATGACATGTTAGTTATGAAATATAGTTTTTTATTATATAATATTTTATAATGGTCATCGTGGAACTAATAATTTTCAAGATTCAATCATCTAGAGATTTAATTGACTATAATCTTTAATAATACTACATGTTTTTATTAAATATATATTTTAGTCAATAATTAACATAGCGTTAATGTCTACTGTGTGATTTTATCATCTTTTATTATACTTTACTGTTATCTGAAATAAATTTGAGCTAAAAAAATTCAACATTTCCTAGAAAAACTTTACTATCAATAATGAAATTATATCTGAATATTGAAATGTTCAAACGTAAAAAATATTGTAGAAATAAATTTTATAAAAATAAAATGATAGTGTGCGTGTGTGTGCGTATGTATGTGTGCGTGCGAATGTGTGTGTGCGTGCGTGTAGAATAAGAATAAAAGAATGTGTAGAATGTGAATAAAAGAAGGATCAATTTCGTATATTTTCACATATTACTTAAGATAATAAATATAATTTAAGAGTCGCTATATAAATAAAAAGACATTAAATCATAATGAATGACTTAACTCGCGATCTGACGCGATCTGACGCGATCTGATTAATACGATGTTATTACGATATAATTTTACTACTTATGATTTCTTCAATTATCTTTTATTTGTTTTACCATTTTAATCAGAACTGCTTTAATAACAGCTTGAAAAACATATGTTTCCGAGTACAAGGTTATAATGGATTACTATGTAATTTCTCTGTGTTAATCCCGAATCTGTACGAGTTCATTTTCTAGGGACCTGAGACGCCGACCGTTTACCTTTAATTATAGGGCGGCTCAAGCCTCTAAATTTATCGCTAATAACATTGCAGCGGACGTTAAGCTCCATCGTCGACGGATCTTTACGGGTATGCGCCGTGCGTATGTCACGCGCCGACGTTAAACGAATGCGCAGCGGCGCGAATATATTCGTTCGCCGGACGTGTGCGAACGGTCAAATATACACATCGGTTGATTATGCCGGCGATCCTTCCTTTCGCACGCGCGAGGCTTTAATGAAGCACGCCGGAGAGAGAAAGTCGGCGTAACCATAAAATATATCAACGCGCTCTCGTCGTGCTGGAATCTCTTTGTGTGAATCACGAAGGAACTGAGTATCCTAAATATGAGCAGCATGACGTTCTTGACATTCAAGCATTCTTGCATTTCAAGCATCGAGCTTCGAGAAAAAAATCGTAGTAGACGTACTTGACGTATAAATAAATTTGCGTATAATTAAAAGAATTGCCAACTGTTATTGGACTTTAACATCGCGATCTTAAAAAAAAAGAAGATAAAATTTGTCAAGATTAATATTTTTTTCACATATAAATTTTTTATTAAACTAAAAACAATTTAGATTACTTTAGGATTGTTATGAAGAGTCTCGAATACAAAAATCCTTTAATCGGCACTGTTTGATGTTCCATCTTCTTTTGAACGATTATTGGTCCGATGTCGGAACCCAACGAAATTGAATCGTTATACGCTTCGCGATACCTCATGACTAATGCCGCTTCCGCGGCAGACAGCCGATTGTTTCAACAAAAATGTATTATGCACCGGCGGCGACGGAGACTTCCCTCCTCCTCCATCATAAAATATGAATTCCTCTGGTTGAGAAATTTCACCGGAACGAGCGCTACGTGCGGCTGGAAAGGGGCGGTCGTTGGGACCGCGAGTGCACGGTGACTTGTTATAAAAGTTCCTCCCTGTACCGTAATACCAGAAAGTGGATATCCGTTTTCGGGCGGAACTCCGGCCACAATTAAATTGCTTCTTCTTGCGCGCACTCTTTTGTCTCGGCGATGACCAACCGACCAGATTTAGTTTGCCATGCCTCAGCGAATCAGGAAACGGATTGCGTCTTCCGACGATGGTTGCGGAGAGTGCAACCGCGCGTTTCTGTCGCTGCAGCTTCCGCACGAATACACAGACTGTCCGAACAACGTCCGGATTCGGTGACTAATATCCGTTTGGTATTCATCGTTTGATATTACTGCTATATATCGTAATAATAGACATCGTATGTTATAGTATGTGATCCTTTTTCTCTCTCTTTTTCTCTCTTCACGTTAAGAATGTACTCTCTCTCTATTCTCTTTATTCGTTTTACAGCGATTACTTTAAGAAATCATTTAATCTCTGAAATAGTCCAGTCACATGACAATCCAATAATTGAAGCGAGATATTATAATATGCATATAACAATTTGTAGTAGTATTGTAGTTTCGTAGTAGTTGAACACACACGCACTTCATCTTTTCTACATTTCAACACGTGTCGTTCTCCAACACGTGTTGTTAACCCAACTTCCTGACCTCATGTATTGTTTGAAACCACGACGACATTTGAAACTGCGGAACCTCTCATCCCTTAGACAATCTTCAACATATTAATTTTCTATAGAGTTAAGACATCTCGTTATTTATTGTAATTTATCTGTTATTGTTTATCTGTTATTTATTATAGAATCAAAGCGCTATATCTCGCTCTACCGAGCAGAACAAATTGCCACATTTTGTATCACTACTGCTCATTGAACATGAAATGCCTTAATTCATATATCTCTATACATAATTTGATTATTACATTGTATTCGCATAAATATTTCACTAACATAAGTTACTAACATATTTTATTAGCATAAATTCGTATTTTATTGATTATATCTATATATTTTTGTTAATCAGATAGATCATTATATAATTATAATTTTTGTTTTTATTTTTATATTTACAATAATTTATACCTTAAAATTCTTACCTTTTTGTTTGATTATCTTAGTATCTCTCTATTTTATACGAACAATTCATTATTACGTTTGAACAATATTAGTTATATATATATATATATATATATATATATATATATATATATATACACATGTATTAATAATCAGGTAAGATCACCTGCAGTCTCATCTATTGTGTGCAAGTATTCCTTACTTGCAGCATAGTCATTGTCTTCTCTGTATATTGATTTATGTAAAATTAATATCTAATACTGTGAACTATTGCACTTAATAAAGTTGTTATTATTATTATTATTATTATTATTATTATTATTATTATTAAATTATGATAAATATTTCTAAGCTTCCAATAATAATAATTTGCAACTAATCTTCGATAATTTTGTTACAGATATGCCTGCTGGGCCTCGTCTTGAGCGACAACAGCACGATTGGCGATCATTCGATGATAGAGGACACTTCCGAGATCAATACCGGCAATCTCGCAGTCGACCCCGTAGATCAGGTAAAACGTTTCTCCTCACCTTCACTCTTTACCGATCGCAATCGCTTTACTCCATGTGACGTATGTGGTTGAATTTTCGAAACTGGTTCGGAAGGTAATCCTTCGTTTCCTATTGGATCGGAAACTTGAAGAATCGCGGTCATGGTTCATGCAGGCCCGTTGAAAAGGGCAAAATGGCCTCACCGCACGCTCGATCTCGCGATTCGAATAGCGTGTTCTTACTGAAGTGTACAAGTGCCAACCGCACGTAGAACAGCGAAATTCGCGTAGGAATAAGGAATAGAAAGAGAATGGAGAAAGAGAGTCAAGCGGAAAATGTCACCAAAAGCCTCGGGAAGAATAAACATCTTTATTCACGTCGTTCGCGGACAGAAATGGGTCACAGAAATCGGACAACTGTGTTGTCAAGCGTTCGCAAAGCGTGCTTTTACTTCGCATCTAGGTAACTCGCCGAAAAGTTTTATGCGGTACCTCTTCCAGTTCCGTGAAGAATGTTTTAAGTGTTTACTATCCTCCGGACGCGTCACCGGATCTTCCTGATTGTCCAACATTTTTCTCGGGCTGCATTTAAATACCGATCGGAATGTGGAATTGCGCTTCCTGTTGTTTCCGTGGTAAGTTACTGCTTATTACGCATGACGTGGCATCCGGGTGTGAATACTATGGCAAAAGACTTCCCGGCAAAATTTATGACCACAACTTGCGAGATTACCGTTACGGTCAAACGTCTCGTTCTTCAGAATTTAATGCTCTATATAACATCGAAAATTCCTTCCGCCGAATTTAATCCTTTTCGCGAGAGTGACAAATACTTGCAGTCAGTTGCAATCTCTAAAGATTTAAACATTTATAACATTTTTAACACAAAAGATTATTTGAGAGAGAGAAAGAGAGAGATAAAATTTATTTTTTATTTAATTGAAAAGAAACTAAAATATGAATTACAAAAAATTTTTAATTTTGTTTTTAATTTATGAGATCTGCGAATAATTTTTTATAGTTGCATAAATTTTTGTAATACAAAAAATAAAAGTTTTTTTATTAATTTTTCTAGATATATGAGAATGATTATATAATATGTAAGATGAATAAGTTATATAACATCTTTGAAATTATGGAAAAAATTTATACGTCTGAGGATTAACAAAATTAAAACTTTGATAAAAAAATCATAAAATTTTTGTAGCGTTCTGATTCGGAAACTTTGTGCACCAGAAGTTTCACTGTTTTATTATTAAGAGAAGTAATTGAAATTACTCCAGAATAGTTTCTCTACTGTATTTTAATCCCTAATCTTTGTAATCTTTGTTGTCATTTCATTTATTAGAACGTATCGTTACAGAAATGTTACGGAGAGTGTAATGAGTCGCTCACTTAATATTAAAGTCGGAAAAATTGCCCTTGACCAGTTTTGTTACGTTTCCTGGTACCGAAATGATTAATATGGGTCACAATTTTCCAGCTCTGGACCGTTTAATTAGCTTGGATCGCACGTGACTCCTATAACGGGTCGCGTATCGTGGATTCCAGCAATAGTTATTATGTAATATTTCGTCCAACTGGACGCTACTTTTTCAACATATCCACGCGCAGATTAGCTCGAGAAAAGTACATTGCAGTTGTACATTTCCGCATTGCACATGAAATCGTCGTCGCGCTTTTACGTTTGCGCTTTTATAGACATCTTCGCTGCTATGATAATGAAACCGTACCGTGAAATATCAGAATAATATTAGCTGACTGTATTTCGACTTTAAAATAATTGTCAAATAAATTTCATACAAATAAAAAATAACCGTCAAATACTTACAAAAAGGAGAGAGAGAGAGAGAGAAATCTATATATTTAAATATATCTGTAGCAATTATTTATCATGTAATTAAGTTCTCTTATGTAAAATCTAAAGTTTAATACAAAATTAAATTTTAAATATTGATTAGTGCGAAACGATGGTTTTTGCGACCGTATACTATATACAGGGTGCAACTTTATCGATAAACTTTAAAAAAATGTTTAGGGGAAGTAACTCAGAACGTTTTGAGATAATCACCAAAAGAGATGATCGCCAAAACCGTTGCTCAAAATTAGAGGTTTACAATATTAAACATTAATAAATAATAATAACAACAACAATAAAAATAATAATAGCAATAACAACAATAATAATAATTTAATTATATATATATATATATATATTCAATAACATTCAATAATAGATATAACTGTTTTAAGATATATAACTGTTTTATTTTTCTACATCGTTAAAGAAGACTGGGGTTAAGAGCAACAGAGACAAGTTGTAACATCTATTATATAAAAAAATGTTATGAACAAGATATTATATTGGTAAAAGCACAAGAAAAAGATAGAAATTTGCTAACGAGTGCCACTACAAACTTTTATCTTTTTCTTGAGTTTTTATTTCTTGTTCATAACATTTATTTATACACAGTGCGGTTCATAAATACCCAGACTGTGGTTATAGAAAATCGAAATAAGTCAAAAGACATTTATTTACATACTAATTATTCAAAATAATCTTCTTTTAATTGAATAACGTTCGACGCGCGTTTTTAAGTCTTTCATGGTCATTGAGAAGTCTTCTTTCGCAATAAGTTTCAGTCGGTCACGGTTGATTGAATGTCTGTTATTTCATGAAAATGCTGATCTTTCAGCTTGAGCTTGATCTTTGGAAACAAAAAATAATGGAGACAGGTCAGGTGATGTGAACAAAATATAGTATGGCGAATGATCCAACGTTGTAATATTTTTTTAAGCCAAAAATTGTCGCAGAAAAACTGAGAAATGAGATGGTGCATTGTCATGCGGAAGAAAAAAGTATCGCGCAATGCAAAGAGGGCAAGCCTAATGCGCTGTATCCTTTTAATGAGACGATCCATAACTTCTTTATAATACTCGGCATTTCTTTCACAAATTTCTTATACACAATTTCTTGTTGGTCAAAAAAAAAAAAGATCAACATTATCTCGATATGAGATTTTGATGAGAAATCTCAGTTTTTTGTATTTTAGCGAATTTTCTTCAACTCATTCTACACTTTGACACTTTGTGTCTGAGTCATAGGCGAAGCACCAGGTTTCGTTTCTCGTAATTATTTTGCAATTTTTGACACACTACCTAAAACATTGTTCATCACTTGTTCTCGTGTCAATTGATCATACAGAATTGAAATTTCACACAAAGGTCGAAGGAATACCACACATGATTTAAGTGTTGGTTAATAAATCGCATCACAATATTGTTGTAAAAAAAATCAGTCCATGTATTTATGGATCGCATGTGTATAGATGTTACAACTTGTTCATGTTACTTTTAACCTCAGTCTCCCCTACTAGTTCGTCTTACGATGCACGTCAGTCCATGCGTCATTTACTTTGTTGCAATGTTCGTAGTTGTCATTTTCAACACCTACTATAAATCATATATCCTGTGATAATTAAATGCACCTCAAAGAAATTATGTTGTCTTATTGACCTTTAACATAACTCAATATGTGTTTTTCCAATAACTTAATAAGGAAGCTAACGTGAGTTTCCCATCTCAAAATTCAGATACTTTTTCCGAACACCCCCTTAAAGTTTGTTGGTAGAGTTTAGTTACACCCTGTATATTAACTCTAAATGTGTACTCGGTATTCGCCGGGCGAA
The DNA here is from genome assembly GCA_037157785.1 of Cephalotes varians. NCBI lineage: Eukaryota > Metazoa > Arthropoda > Insecta > Hymenoptera > Formicidae > Cephalotes > Cephalotes varians. The sequence goes on from JANQDE010000085.1 coordinate 593,569, forward strand.
TTCTGGTCGAAACTCCTAGCACTGTCGCGATCTCGCTCTTTTCCCGCCGTGGAGAAATAAGATTTTACCTTTCTTAAGTAGCCCGAGAAAGTGGAAGAGGGAACTTTATTGGCGCACTTCTCGACCGCAGTAATGTGCGGTAAGAACAACGCGGCGCGCAGTATCAAGCTATATGTAGCATTGCTTCCCCGCTAGAATTCAACCAACTCCGGTGGATACGCGGCGACGTTAGAGCCGTACTTACATGGATGCACTCGCATCCGTTTACTAACGTTAAATCACTTCTACACGCGATTATACGCGCGCTCTATACGAGTCGACGCTGTAGCCGGCGCGAGTCTGGTGAAACTGCAAAGTACATGTAAATTGCCTGACGCACTTCGTAAATTCCGCTGTCTTGCGGAGTAATCGCAATCTTCCCGGAAAGCCGGAAGGATAACGCGAAACGGAAAAGTATCTTGCTGAATCTCGTCGTGAGCCTCGAGGTAAAAGAGAAATATCTTTCATCCTTACGCTGCGCGTTACACACCGTTACAAAACTTACAGCGTACGTACGAACTGTTACTTTAAAGTTCGAAGCGATTTTCGAGCGAGCTGTTACGCTACGTTTGTAATGATTCTTCGAGGTTTTCCTGTGCGAGAAGGCTCGAATAGTCGCGTTCGAGTAACTTTATCACCACCGGCTGTTACGAGGAAAAATTCTCTTTCGCGATCACCGATGATATCACAATACTTTTGGCACGATGTTAGAACTTTCGGGAAATTCTTTGTATTGATAAAATTATAACAACCTCATCGCCGGGAAAAGCCCGTAATAATTAATGCATAAACAAACTTTGAATTTTCATTAGAGTTATGAATTATATTTGAATAATAAGATTAAGAAAGAAAGAACTGAGAGAAAAAAATTGCAATTACTATAATTTAATTATAATTTATAATCACTTTCAATGATAATTATTTTATATAGTTATTTTAATCATGAAAATTATAGCTGCATCAATATACGATCATCACAATTATGATATTGTGTTGAGTAAAAAGTAATTTTGCGGATAGATATCATTAATAGAAAGTATTTGCTGCAATCTTCGCTCCATATCCGAAACTATATTTTTTTCTTAAAGGTTATATTTTCTTGCGCTATTTATAAGCTTTTCAAAATCGGCTCAGCAATTTTTATTTAGTGGCTTTTGAAAGATGGAGCAAAACAAACAATATTTTCGGTGTTTGATGCTTTTTTATTTTCGCAAGAGGAAAAATACAACGCAAACCAGAAAAAAAATTTGTGCGATGTATGGAGAAGATGCCGTAAGCGAACGTGTGTGCCAAAATTGGTTTGCGACATTTCGTGCCTGTGATACGACTTGTGAAGATCGTGAGCGCTCAGGTAGGCCTTTGATTGATGATGATCAAATCAAAAATTTAATCGAAAGTAATTCACATTATACGACATAAGAGATCGCAGAGATAATCGACGTATCACAAAAGACCGTTGTAAACCATTTACACACACTTGGTTACGTATCTCGGTACGATATTTGGGTACCCCACAATTTAAGCGATAAAAATTTAATGGACCGCATCTCTATCTGCGATTTATTGCTCAAACGCAATGAAAAATGTTCATTTTTGAAATGGATGATAACCGGCGACGAAAAGTGGATAATTTATAATAATGTACAGCACAAAAGATCGTGGGGAAAAAAAGATAAACCGCCACAAATCACACCGAAGCAAAATATCCACGCGAAGAAAGTCATGCTGTGTATTTGGTGGGACTGTAAAGGAATTGTGTATTATGAGCTGCTTCCGCAAAACCAGACGATTAATTCCGAGAAATATTGTTCCCAACTGGACCATTTGAAGGTAGCAATCGACGAAAAGCGTCCAGAATTGTCATGTCGTATTTCATCAAAACAACGCTAGACCTCACGTCTCTTTGACAACACGGCAAAAATTACTACAGTTTGGCTGGGATGTCTTGCCTCATCCGCCTTATTCGCCTGATATTGCATCGTCAGATTTTCATTTATTTAGATCTTTGCAAAATTCTCTTATTGAAATAAATTTCACTTCTTTGGAAGATTGCAAAAAGCACCTTGAAGAGTTTTTCGCCTATAAAACTAGGAAGTTCTGGGAGGATGGAATTTTCAAATTGCCTAAAAGGTGGCGCAAAGTTGTTGAAAAAAAACGGTGAATACATTATTGAATAAAATTATTTTTTAATAAGAAAATTTTGTCTTTTAATTTTACTTAAAAATACGAAATTACTTTTTACTCAACCTAATACATTCATGTAAATATATCGTAAAATTGTTTTTTTTTTCTTTTACATGTGTTTTAGTTATTATATTACTACGTAAATAAAAAGCGAATGTTAAGAAAATAATTATAATTACTATAATTGCGATTACATTTACTATATAAAAATGTTTATTCTGTTTACCATATCTTTCGATTATTTTATTATATTAATATTTGAAATTATCATAATTCATAATATAATTTTTTCTCAGTTGGTAGAACTATAAATATAAGATAATTATTATTAATATTATAGCAGTAATAACTACCAAAATGGAATTCCTACCATAATCATAACTATTTTATCATGCAATTATTGTCATAAATACCAAACATTTTTCTCTCTATAAGAAAATGATATTTTTGACTTTATTGTAACCGAATTATTTAAAAAAATATTTAATAGGCAAAAATATTTAATATCAATTGACTCTGATTTTAAGTTGCAAAACTAAAGTTGCGAAATTTTTCTTCTATCTGTAATAAAAAATATCAGTTTAAAAGGAATCTTTATCAAAGTATGCTTGCTAAAATGGTCTTTTATTCCCACATGTTTTTGGCGTTTTAGCGGCGCGCAAACTCTCTGAACGATTAAATCGACAAATTTCGCGCACCCGTAATTCAAGCCGAAAGGAGACTGTGCCACAGTTGTAATACAAGTCCGTGAAATACAGTCGCGCGCTTGAGTTGACGGAAAAATATGTGATCAGTTTTACGACACGATCGCGCTGTGCGTACCTGAGACACGACTGGCTCCTACGTGAAACCCGACGCTTTCCACCCGGATGTCATTCTATTCCCGACAACCGGAAGCCGCCTGTCGCGCGTAAAACTTGCAAAATTGCCAGAGGCTCCTCGTTATCGCGACCTTCCGAACGATTTCGCACTCTTGCGGAAGTGCGAAGCGCTTTAGATAGGCTGAGAGCCACTGATCGCGCACGTACGACAATGTCGATTCTGTTCCATCTCATTTTTACGACTACTTTTTTTCCTTACGGGCGTGCGCAAACTGCATCTTACGGTTACGGAGAATTGAGGGATGATCGGACAAACTAATGGCTCGTTCGAATGAAAAGGGATCTATAGGAGAATCGCTTTTGCTTAGCAAAGTGCGGTATATCTTGCAAAATTGAGTAGCTTATACTTCAAGATAAATGATTATGGGTGAGCTCTTATAAAAATGCCATCTCAACGAAAGTACAACGCATAAATGATGGACATGATGATAATGAATACTTCGGTTATGTAATCACATTGAATAAAACGCCCAAGTTTATTTATTTTATTTATTTTATAAAATTCTCGTACACATATTTCTATTATTGAATGATTTAAGCTTCAGAAGTATTAAAAAAATTATATTCTTTTTTAATTCTCAATTAGAATTCTATTTCTTATATTCTCACTAAGGCATTAAAGTAAACATGAAAGCATACACTGTTAAATAATAAAAGATTAAGTTTAACGCATTTTCAAACAAATGAAAAAAATTACAGGTTATTTTAGATCGCATTTAAGAATAATACAAAAAACTTAGCGACGGTTTAAAATCTGGAAAAAAAATTTATTTATTTACAGAACAATTCATCTCTGTAATAAAATTTTGCATAAATCATGTATACTTAAGTGTATACTACATGATTTATGCAAATGTATAACTATACAATCTTGTATACTTAAAGTACTTTTGTAAAAAATTGATTTTTGTCATTATTTTTAAAATTATATTACAACAATATAAAAAATAATAACAAATAAAGTAAATAAAATATAAAACTATAAAAATGTGTTAAATAAAAATATAATCTATACAATTTTTACATATATTCCTATACGGATATATATAATGTATAGTTATTTCAAGTTTATTTCAAGTATAAATATTAATACATTATCAATTTTAATTTTTTTTTTCAGCGATTACACAGGTGTGATACATCCTTAAATTAATTCTTTAAATTAAATAACATTTTTTTATTTTTAATTTTATATGTATGTCAAAATGTATCATTTTAATACAAAACATACGGTTAAAAGAACATTTATTTAATTTTCTGTGATTGAATTGCTATAGTTTTAAAGTAAACAACACATGCACTTAGTAAATAATTTGAATCAAATTTAATAAATATTTCTTGAGTTAAATTATTTAATTTTATTTTAGTTTAAATTAACGACATATTGAATAGAAACAATGGTGACTTGTAGAAATGATTAAAAGTGACTCAAATTGAACATAATTTGTCACTACGAATTTAACAATGTATCCGCACAAATTTCTGTGTTTTCTGCCAAAATATGATATATTGCCAGTAATCCAGAAGCAAAGTACAATTTTTCGCGTACAAATTTTCATTCGATTCATTCGATTAATATCAAATATTTGGCGGTTAACGATAACTTCGTACTTTTGTGAGATATTCGCAATAACCAAAGCTACACCGGATAAGGAAAATAGGGTCGTATTCCGAATAGGAAATTGGTGCATATATCGTATGTACTTCCACGGGATATTTCACTGTTTCCCGGTGATTGCATTGCAGCGAACATAAAACTAACTTTGCGAATACGCCGCGGCGTAGATTCCGCATATAAGGCGGATTTGAAAAACGAATTAGGATGTCGCGACGGTATCGAAATATCGTTTGTTTTCGACGTATCCCGTGTTTTCCGAGAGTTCCTCCGCGAATACCCGATGAGATGCAGTGTCCCGCGAAGTTTTGCAAATTGCGAAAAATTTGGCAGTAGCGTAAAGGCACCACCTTCCTCTCTATTTTCGCGATTCTCACGAAACGCGTTCAAAAACGTCAATAAACTGAATTATCAATGGTAGTAGAATGGTAATGGCATCGATTAGAGACATTTATGTGACCGATCGGTAGAATTGGCAAATCTATTTAACCGCCGTTATTTACATTGTTATATTAGATACATAAATAAGTTTGATGCCTTTACACTTAGCTCTTGTCTTAACGTCTTGTAATTCTAGTCTAAATTTAAATTTTTTCCTACCCTATAATAATTTGAAATTGCCAATCTTAAACTTTAAGAGGCACTATAATATGCAGTCCTGCCGATATAATCTCAAAAAACAATAGTGAGCATGAATACGAAAAGGAACATTTAAGACACTGCATTCTTTTTGCCTTTTAATTAAAGAAACACACAATTTAGGACGCTGAAATGATTTGTTCCGCTTTGGGTGAGAACGCTGTGACCTATAAGACTTGTAAAAAGTGATTCCAGAGATTCCGGAAAGATAATTTCGATCTTACTGATCAAGAACGCAGTGGAATGCCGAAAAAAAGTGGAAGACGAGAAATTGGAGCAACTACCGAACAAATTCTTATCAGACGCAACAGGAACTTGCTAAAAAACTCGGTGTAATTCAACCAGTTATTTCTGTATCGGTTATTTCTGCTTTTTTCGTGAATAAACATTAAAATTGTACTTAAAAAGTATCGAACTTATTTATACACCTAATATTTGCATGCTATTCCGATTTTGAAATTAACGGGCGGGTGGAATTGATTTTATGTTTAAAATTTTTTAAAAACTCCAGAGCAAATCAGCAAATTCGACCATTTGCTGATTAGACAAACGTAAAAAAAGAGAGACGGAGTCCGTGTCGAACAGCGACTTTCCAAGAAGTATTTTCTCCTCTCTCGAGGCGCATGAAGTTCATTGTGCGCTCGGTAGACAACGCCATTCAGTCTACCCGAAACCCGTGCCAACCCTTTATCTTCTAAGGAGTATAGTCAAGCTTTTTTATAAGAAAACGGCGGCGGGATAACCCACGGAACGTGCTTGTCCGCGCCGCATACGAGCATTGACCGCATGCGGACTTTATGAATTCCTCTTTACGCGCGACTTGAAATGCAACAGCACCGAGAATGCACTATTTGTGAATCGAGAAACCTTTTATAGAATACGTTTAAATAAAAAATTAATCGAAAAGGGTATATTTCTACAGCTGTATTTTCGAGGGTGATTAAAAATGGAAATAAATTGAAAATAGATTGCAACTGATAAATTTGCAGCCAGTTTCCAAGATAGACAATTTTGTACGAGTAATTGATTGAAAAAATCCACTTTAATTTAAAATAAAAATATTTCTATATATCTATTATATCTATTATATTTCTATATCTATTCTATTTCTATATTTCGTTTATCTATTATATCTAGTTTTGAGAGCGACCAGACATTGCGACATGTGGGCATGTATGCGTGCATGTTATTTTTATTTGGCTTTTAATATGCAACTAATTTTATATATACGCAATTTTTATGAAATCTTATATACATATCGAAATATTTACGTAAAATTAAATTCTTCTGTTTCTTCTTCCTCTTAATTTAGGATTTTGCCCAATATTTTCCAAACTCGCGTCTTGTCAGTCCTGCGACGTCGACGTTCAAGCCTCGCACCATCGCTACGGCGGTCTTCCTGGGGGTCTCGCGGTGTTTAGTTTCCCTTTATCATCTTAGCTAGCCTGTTCTTAGTCATTCTGTCGACGTGATCTCTCCAGGCTCTCCTTCTACTTCTTGTACCTTGTACTCCCATCTCACCGCATCCTGTATATCACATTTTCGCCTCACATTGTCGTTTTTGACTCTGTCTCACAAGGTGTTGCGTGTTATTTGTTTAAGAGTCATCTCGGTCCGTAGTAATCGTTGTTTCCGTCCATGTTTCGATGGCGTAGGTCATGATTAGCCTAATACGTCTTATACATCCTTATTTTGCTAATGCTCATGTGTTTGTTTCTCCATATCAAATTACGCAGGAATCCTGAGACAATCGCCCTTATTTCCTCTTTGAGGTCTCTATTGCTAGTAATTTTTGCCCCTAGATAATTAAATGTCATGACTGTTGTAAAATTAAATCGAGTTATGTAAAAATAGATTTTGATCTATAATAATCACTTTCTATTACAAGAAATTCATTTGCGAACGCATCATGAATCACTGGAACGATAATTACAACGCTCCTCTGATTAAATTTTCTCGGATATATTAACGCGATTTGTTCGATTATCACAGAATAGCGCAGCTATGTAATTGACTGCTGGTAAATTATTTTTAACGCCATATTGTGGATTGCTCGCGGTTATTCCCTTATGTTTGTGATCCATTATGTTTTGAACGGATGTAAAGAGTTCGCTGTTATCAAATTAATCAATTTATCTCATGCAAATTTAAACGTAGATTATTAGCAAATTTTCTGGCTGCTGTTTTACAAATTAACGATCTCGATATTCCATAAAGTTCTCGTAATATGCCCAAGTCATAGAATTTTCGTAATACCGTTGCTGTTACAATAATTTTAGCATTTATTTGTATCGATTTGTACGCCGCCGTGAGAAAAGGAGTAATGACATAATATATTAACATAATAATATTATTTTTAATGTAGCAAATGATATAATTTATTAAAATAATATTGAAATTTTTTAAACAAATATTGTTATACATACCTATTTTATACAAGAGAGAAAAGAATTCTGAAGTGGAGAATGAAGAAAAGAATTTCGAGTAAATGTAGACATAAAATTATTTATGTAAAATGTATATTACGATATAAAATGTATTGCTTGACGATAAAAAATTAGCAAAGTAGGAGTGTAACACGGAGCGATCGTTTGACCGTGTTTAACCGTGCGTGTCGTTACAATGAGCATCCGAATCTCTTCGTGCTGCGGCACGGAACGTCGCCGTTCAGACTCCTCTAGTGGTACTCGCTAAGTATGAAGAGGGTAGAAAACTGTCGACGGGGCACTCGCGAATCTACTACGCTTTAACAGCCTAATTGCATTTAACGAGTGCTCGATTTCGAAGATATTCTATTATGATTACGCGTTATGGTGAGACTTAACGAACTGTCTTCGACACGATCGTATTTAAACGATCGCGCGCGTTTGAAGAGAACTTGAAATGATAATACGGCTTATAATCGTAACTGATACCAGTGACGTTTCGAGCAGATCGTGCAAGGCACGGTTTTCTAGCATATATCCGCAAAATGCTGCTCGATGAAACATGAAACATTCGTGTACGTATACGAGCTTGTAATATCTCTGAAAGAAATCTGAGAAACTGCATTAACTGGATAAAAATACTGATCTGAAAATATAAGTTGTTTTCTATTTCCATTTTAACTCTTGATATGTATGTGAAGAATCGACAGAATGATAGACAATTATTATGGCCATGATTATTTAGAACTGGAGATCAAACAGTTTTTAGTTTGTTTCTGTTTTGTCTGTATAAATTTAAAAAAAATAATATCTATTATAAATTTTTAAAAAATAATATCAGGGTTTCTCTCTTTCCCTCTCCTCCTCCTCCTCCTCTCTCTCTCTCTCTCTCTCTCTCTCTCTCTCTGTCTCTCTTTCTTCCTTCTCATAATTTGAATGCCCGAGAAAATTATGATTTTTGAAAGATAATTTGCAAAGATTTTGATATTATTTAAAAGATTATTAAGTACACTTAATTTGAGAAAACTCTCATGTTTCAGATAACATTTTTTCTTAATTTCAAAAATGATAAAGAAGACACGATTAAAGATTAAAACGTACATACTTACATCAAATCATGTTCTTCAAATATTGGAGTGCTTCTATCGCAAAATGCACGACAAGATCGCCCGGCATACGTATCTACGGAACACCAAGAGACATTAAAGAAGATAAACAGGCGAGAACTTGGCCTCATTCATAATTCATGCCGCTAATTTCTCAAGGTGGCGTACAGTCCGCGTTATTGCATTATCCGAGGAAAATCCTTGAATAATTCTCATCCGACGAACTCACGGCGCGAACTTTCGCCCGGTTACCGCTTTATCCGTCATCGCCCCGTTGCACCGTCGCGTCGCGTCGTTCCGATTGCAACGGTACTGCGCGAGCGTTTCGCCTTTCGTCTGTCATTTCGAGTCAGAACCTAGTCAATTAAATTAAATTATTTTTCAACATTAAAATGTTATCGCTAATTCATATAATATTACTTTTTTATCTCAACGGATGAAATTTAATAATATCTTACACTGAAAGAAAAAAATGATTCGGATAACTATGATTTTATTATATTTTAGTTAGTTTTGATCTTAAACACTTTTTTAGTTTATTTAAATATATAAAATATAGCGGAGTGGACACAGATAAATGTGTAGCCATTATAGTCACTATAGTCATCATCACTATGATATAAATTAATTATTTTTTTTGTTATTATTACATATAATAAAGCACGTTGTGAACAGTTACCTGTATCAATATCTGCCAGATATTTCAATTAGACTATATAAAATAATTAAGTTTTCTTACTATTTCATATTTGTTATTTTACTATATTTTTACTTCAAATTATTATAACTCTTAGTAAAAATTTATATCATTTACATGGATTAAAATTTACATGGATAGTTATACTATGTTTGAAATTAACGTAATTATCGACATTATGATAACACTTGCTTTAAAAATGATATTCCTAATTATATTTTTTTTACCATGTCATTATAATTGCAAAGCATATGTTTTTTTCTCAGTGTATCGAAATGCTTAAGAATTATTTCAACCTTCCAAGTTCACGAAGGTAAGAAATAATATTTGTACAAATTTCCTTCATTCAAATGATTCTAGATTACATGTGCATACGAAAGAACTAAGTTGACACGATTAGTTTACTTTTAGTGTTTTATAGATCTTTGAATAATTCGACAACACACTCTTGTATTTTAATGTTGATATTTTCTCTTTTGAGCTAGATTTTTATTCAGATATCTATGTTTTTAGATCCATTCGTAGTTCCATAAAAGATTCGCACGCTATATTGTGCTTAAATAATGTCTAGACGGACGAAACAAGACAACGATATATGATCAGTCTGAAAATTTTCATTGGTGACATGGAATCGGTTAATGACATTTTGATACCACGGCGGCGGCTATTGTGACTACATCCCCGCAATCTAATAATTTCGTAAATCATACGGTGGTCATGCCGTGGACAGAATAATTGAAATTCCGCTCCAGATACTCGTATCAATTGGATGCGCATTTGTTAATTTAACGCCACTCGCCAATAGCGTCGATCCACACTGCGATATCCATTTTCCTTGTATTTACCGGGGAACGCGTCTCGTCTAAGGTCTGAATAAATATTTCCCGCTTTGCAATCCAGCCAATATCCGTTAATCGAAGACTGATACCATTATCTGTTCTCGCGTGGGATTGATTGCGATACTGAGCAAACAAAAGCGTTGCGCATTACAGAGGATTTTGTCTTTACAGACGGGCACATCCCTACATTTACGATCGTTGTAATATTCATGTAAATGTTTTAATGTGAATTACATTGTTTATTATCAAGCTGCTGTTAATACTCGGCAGCTATACATACAACGAGTTCCGTTTCGTTTACGCATATATTTGATTATTAAAGTTATCAAAATGGTCGAGACTTATTTAATAGAATTATTCGTTGAAATTCTGGAAGGGAGAGAAGAGAGTGGAGACGAGAAAGAGAGAGAGAGAGAGAGAGAGAGAGAGAGAGAGAGAGAAAGAGAGAGAGAGAGAGAACTTCATCCAGTTTCTACCTATTAAATTATACGATGAAATTTTTTTTGCTTTTAGCAGCAAATGGGGTAACGTAAAACTGTTTTTACGAAAAATATACTGAATGTACATTTTGATACAGGCGCAACTCTCTAGGGCTCTTTCCGAGCTTCAAATAAAATTATAACTCTCTTCCGTTACAATAGAATACATTATGAGCTCGGCCAATTTGCAGTTATTAACTTATTGCAAATGTTATTTAATAGTTCATCTTATGCTACATGGATTTTACTCAGACACGCGCTCCAATTTTTCAGATATTTTGCAATAAACGTAAAATCATTATATTTATTTGAATATTTTTCAAATTGACAGAATCTTCATTCCAGCGTGTAAAATCATGTGTGATTTTAAAGAAGAACAGTTTAGAGGAGACCGAGACTAGTTGTTATAATTTTTATTAGAATTTTTTTCCGGATTATTGATATACATTTAAATCAATGAATATGCATGATTCAAATACATCTTTAATTAGAGTATAATTAATTAGATAATTAATTTTTTCTAATTTGTTATCATGTTTTTAAACCAGATACCCATCCATAATTGGAACTTATATGTAAAATTTTTAAATATTTTTCCAAAATTCACAATCGGTTTATTATTAAATGAATAATTTTTCTTTAAAATCTTACTATTTATTGCTTGCATTGACATTAACAATTTTTTTAAATATTTGATTGTTAAATTTACATGAATTAATAAAAATCACTTTAATCTTAACTAACCCATAATTGGGACTGTCATCTTATTTCACACAGAATATTTATTTTAGCATACAAAACTTACAAAAACGTATTATTACAAATTTTTTTCTTGAATTAGTTATTAATATCTATTAATCAACTAAAAGAAAGAAATTTGAGCATAAATTATTAGTTTATTAATTTTAGGTACAGGATAAGTAGTTACACTATAACAATCTATTTTAATCGAGATGTAACAACTAGCCCGAACTCGTCATTTTTTATTCGTGAAAATAAGAATTGAAAATCAGTATAAGTATTCAAATAGAATGTGTTATTACAATTAAATGTACATAAAAGAAATATACAAAGGATTAAAAACATATCTCTAGCTTATGCATCCAAAACAAACGATTCACTTCAATAATTTACTTTCAATAATGAAAATCACATAATCAATTTGAAAAATATTCATAACAAATATAATAATTTTACATTCATTGTATAATATTTAAAATCATATAACCATATGACACTACATATGTAGCATATTTTTCGTGTTTTCGTCACAATTCAATTGTGGCTGCAGTATTAAATAAAATAGTAGAATGTAGGATTATATGGATTATAACGGATTATAATATAAATGTGCCTTTTTTAGCAATTAAAAGAACTGTAAAGACTTATCCTTTATAACAACTAGCCCCGATCTTTCTTACTTATGAAAGACAAATAGCAATCTGCTTTTTATACAGCCCCTTAAACAATTTTCAAAACGGTCTTAAGAGAAATTAAATTTCCGTCGTTTCTAATCACCCTGCAATTTCTTAGTCAGCTAGATAATCGCGAGCCGTTCATACCGAGTTAGAAATCAGAGTACTTTGTTTCGCATGGCGCAATATAGCCGCTTGCGAGTCGGCTCGCGCAATAACAAAGCCCTAGCCATAAGTCGCGCGGGACGTAATCGCGCGAGGATCGTTGTGTCTTATAAAACTTTCGCAATTTTGAGGGAAGTGTGACTGACGTGTAATAACCTCCGTGCTGCCGCTGGCGATGGCTCCGGACGCGATTTCCGGCCTCGATGCACCTCTCCCGGATCCGTCGCCGCCTCCGCATGCCATCGCCATCGCGGATTTCATAGCCTCCGTATCGATTCGCGAGCTTCACAAATTAACTCGAAGTGAAATCCGTTTTTCTTTTCTCATCCGCGAACGTAGATTCACAAGTTAGCCATTCCATCATTTTTCCTTTCTCTTTTGCTTTGTCGTTTCACATGATGCGAAAATTACGGTGACGTAAAAATAATATTTAGCCGCTCAACATATTAGATTGAATATACAAGGTTGTAATTAGAAAAAGAATTTATGAACAGCACCGAAAAGATATATATATATAGGAACTTTGAATATTTCCAAAAATAATAATACGAGTAGGATCAACTCGCAATGAGTTTATATTTAATTTAATAAAAAATGCAAGTTACAGAATAAATCATAAGTATGTTTAAAATTTCGTGAGCGTGTTCCTGGATAAAAAAGAAGAATGTTCCTAACATCATAAATACTTCGTTGTCGAAGTAATGGACAAATACAGTAATATCAAATAATGACTTTATTATAAAAGTTTTAAATATTTTTTTTTGTTTATAAAAGATGCTCAAAATGTCCTCCATCATTTTCCACACATGCCTGAACATGACATATATATGACTGGCACGCATTCAAATATCAATACAGAAATCTATATTAAAATGAAATTACTTTTACCTTTTACTCTTCTTTTTGTAAGTCGTAGTAGCGTATGCTGATCAGGGACCCGGATCGAAATTTCGACAACGAAGCATTTGCGAACGAATGTTTATTGAAATATTTAGTCTTCCTTTTTCTTCTTTCCTTCTAAGAAATTTTAAAACATATTTATGAATATTATTGAACATATTTATCACCCTGTATATATTAGATTGTTTGAAAAGTTCGTAGAGATTTTTAAAAGATGTTGCAACTCGCGCAAACATGTCGCGTTACATATCAAGTTATAATGTCTTGCATATTTTGAAAGGTAATACTTCAATCTACAGCATATGTTACAGCAACGTTTGTACGAATTTATTGAATCTCTGATGCTTTTTTACTTCCGAAAAGCAAAAATACTGTTTAATTAGCAAACAAGATTTGTGCTATTTATAAAAGGATAGGCGAAAATATCGTATAAAAACGGATTTGGTTGTTGTTAAGCATTAAAGATCACAAACAAACCTTCAACTGTTAGTGACAATGAAATAAAGTTTTTGGTAAATAAAATTATGAAATTACTCACAATACAATAGAATACTGTTTTACAATAAAAAATTGTCACTAGTTTTATTAAGTAATTTTAATGTAGTGATGTATTTTGGTATAAGAAATATGAGGAAGATGAAAAAAGTAGTTCCCTCCCTCCTAAGAACGATTTTATAGTTATAGATTTACAACATTATCTTATAAAAAAAAAAATTAAAATTGTTTTTCTACATAGAAGAGATGAGTCTTGACGATATTTTCGAGCTTGGATTATCGATGTAATTTTTTCCATCATGAATAGTTTTCGAGTAATAATTTTAATTTTTTTGTTGCTAGTTTAGATATATATATATATTTTTTATTCCACATATATAATTATAATTAAAATAATTAATTTTATAATTGAAAAAGTAAGTAATATTTTATGTAAGTGATATTTTTATATTGTAATGTTTTATAGGAAAATAAACTGAAAACGTTAAAAAATTAAAAATAATATTAACCTCGATAAAAAAGACTAATCATCACATAAATGAATTAGGTTCACAAAAATAGCTTTCTATTTAAAATTTTCCTTTTTTATCTAGAAAAATCACTTAAATTTTTTTATAGGACAGTGATATCATTGAAAAAATTAGCCAATACATTATTGTGATATATTTAAGATATATTTAATAAATTGTGTTCCAATTCACTCTTAAAATATTTACCGTATGAATTTTTCAAACAATCTAAGATATATTTAAACATAGAATTTCACAAGAATACTTGTTTTATTTAAAAATTAAAAATTTAATTTAAAATAAATATCAATCCGTAAGTATTAGCCTGCATAAATACAATAATGTATACTTTATTCTTAATTCGACTTGATTCGATCTCTACTAAATGTGAAGCATCAACGATTCTATTTTACTTCGCTTAGATTCTACTTGAGAATAAATATTTCATGTTATTCCTGCCTACATCGCATATCTACTTTTCTTTTTGTCGATATTACGAGCGAGTTCTCTATATATGAACTGATGAATCTAGGACACACGGCAGTAGAAAAGTTCATTATGTTTCGTTTGGGCCGCGCTAATGAATTTCCGGGAAATTAAACCTGCGCTTTTACCTAACACAGTAGACGTTTTGATATTTATCACGGGCACACCGCGAAACTCGCTTAACCATTTTAACAGCCGCGGTAACGACGGCGAAAATGTATCGAAACGGTGATTGCATTTCGTGCAGAGCTTTGCTACCGTTTCTGCCATCACGGGTATCAGCTATTGAAGTATTATTAATTTCGAGGTGTAACATGAGTTTCTCGCATAGATATATAAGAAACATTTCGTACGAAAACATACATATGCTTGATTTTGCATGCGTGAAATGCGGTTGCAATTTTTTGAAAATCCCGAATCAGTTTGTCATTAATAACATACTTTGTACTCGTGCTGATATCTATTATTAATATTACGTTAACTTTTTTGCATCGTAGATTTCACCGTATTTATTTCAATTTTTTATTTCTGAAAGTTTGTACAAAAATATAATATATCGATTTAAACAAAAGGACGTAGATCAGGCCAAATACATATCGGACCTTTGCTTCAAAAGTGACATAATTAAAAAAATTAAATTTTCCAGAAAAGAGAAGAAATTATTTTTCAATTTGACAGAAAATTACTAATTTATTAATTAAAAATTATTAATCAAATAATATCTGCAAAAATAATATATTCTAAATGATCAAATGTTATTTTTGTTTTATAACTTTAAAAAACTTTTTAGGTTGATGACTTTGATATCCTTCTAACACACACACACACACACACACACACACACCGCTGAATTATTTTGAATTTTGAACAGAGAAAGACGGATTGTGAAGTTAAGTTAATTTACTTTTGCTGAGTAATAAAGTAACGTTTATCTCATTCTTGCTAATAACTTGAAAATTACGTTTTTAAGTAGTGATTCTTTTAAAGCAAGACTGCGATGTGTATATATTTAATCAAGTTGCATGATTAAATAGTTATCGATTGTGCACATAAACGCTAATTATAATTAAATTATCACATCGACATTATAATTAAACACATCGACCCAATTTGTGACGAGCATATAATACCAATGTAATGAACGAACTTTATAGTCAAGAATTATAATGGCTGTAAACAGTTAAGAAAGAAAGCGATTAAATTACAATTCTGGAATATCACAACGTGACTTGGCAATTACGAACGAAAAGGCGGATGGGTTTCTACTCGAATTCAATTTCAGACGACGTTACTTTCCCGGCTGCGTTGACTTTTACGATTTCCCCCCCATATAGCACTGTTAATCCTTCTGTCAATGCAAGAGTATCCGAATATCCATTTTGGAAAAATTAAATATTAAAAATTGTTGTATTTTTGGGTGAATTTCATTATAATACTTTAGATGTCCATTCTTATTGTTAAAAAAATAATTTTATACAGATCTCTTTCTTTTTCACTTTTACATTTTTAGCCGGAACCTGAGAAGTTGAATATTATACTGTTCAATAAGTAGGGTAGACCGGGGCAAATTGTCATACGGGGTTATCAAAAAGCTTATAACTCAATCAATATATATCAGAAAATTCTCTTTTTTATACTGTAGATTGTTGACGTAATATTTTATGATGTAAAATGGTTTGCGCCAAAAGCATCGCGTATATCACTTACAACAACTTTTAAGAAAATGAAGTTGTAAATTTTTCTGATCTCCTATTTTGTGTTTTTTTATTAATTTTTGGTGGTTTGGTTACCAATCGCAATTTCACTGCAATTATAGAAAATGGCATGTCTTAAATGAGTTTTGGTTGTGGTTAAATAATCATTATTGTAATAATGTACAATTATTGTAAAAAATTTATGAATATAATTCCTGGCTAAACAAAAAAAACCGGCTATGTGGGATAAATTGTTCTAATTGAGCTTTTTTATCTATTCTTCGAGAAAGTCGCGTTTTTCATCTGACAATACTGACTTGAACAGTCCTTCAAGAAGTTATGTGAAGTTAAATTGTAACATATTGTAACATATATAAGGTACGAAAAAAAGAAAGGAAGATAGAGATAATTCCGCCTGATATTATTTTGGAAACCGTTAGAAGAGTGAAAATACATAATTTATCTATCCGACAAGCCGCATTAATGTGAATTACCGTGCATTAAGTGATTATTAATCATTATTTTAAAAAATCTTGAATATGTAATTACCAATCTTGGAACGTGTAATAATCAACTTCGAGTATGGAGTCAATTGTCACATTTTCACAGTTTTATTTAAAATTAAATAACTTATTTGTACGATGATACATTTAAAAATATATATATTTTTTTTAATATCTAAGAGATGTAGGTGTTTTAACGTATATAATGTTTCAAAATCTTACGTTTATTTTTTTTTTAAATTGCTAAACAAAAACTGTGACACAATTCGTCCCGGTTTCCTACTCACTATATTAATTTTTTACAAATATGAAAAATAAAGCCAATGTTTGAAGGTTTTTTATTTTAAATAAATAAAAACCACCTTGATAAAATGCAAAATGCTTTCTTCAATATTTCAATTTCATTGCATAACTGTAATACGCTGACATCAGGAGTTAATCCTTCCATCGATAATATTTTTGCAAATATTATAAATTAATAAAAAACAGTACAAAGAAACAGTTACATGCAAAATGTACATCAATAGACATATGCTTATTTATGTCAATTATTCATTGAATATTGATAACATGAACGAAATATCGAGCATGTTAAAATCTGTTCTTTTGGTATAAAGCAAAGGTACCAAGATTTTTCTTATTCAAAGATTCTTTAAAGTGTAATAGAAAAGAATTTTCTAGACTTAGCAACTATTATAAAAACGTTTTTACAAGATCGTATTATGAAATTATACGCAAGATACTCATATGCGTATTGCGACAAAAAGATGAAAAAATTATTGACAGGTTATTCTTTAATCTCAGCAAATTATCGGAGGACAAGGTTAATGAAATCCGAGTCGAAATCACAGGTAGAATAAAAACGTTGGAGGCGAATAATCATAAATATATGGAGTATTTCCTGCCCCTCTTCCCTCAAACGTTATCAGAGGATATTAGAAACCCCGACTCGCGAACGTAACGATTCCGCTCTCAGTTTTATCGCTCCATAAAGCGAT
Source organism: Cephalotes varians (assembly GCA_037157785.1). Taxonomy (NCBI): domain Eukaryota; kingdom Metazoa; phylum Arthropoda; class Insecta; order Hymenoptera; family Formicidae; genus Cephalotes; species Cephalotes varians. Next base: position 611,639 of record JANQDE010000085.1, read on the forward strand.
TCGCTGGGGAATCATTCTGTATTTAACGTACACCCGCGAACGAGCCACCCGCGTTCCGTAACGCTCTGTTACGGCGAATAAAAATTTGTATTTTACGTGCGACGCGCGGCACTGGCGGAAGGTGATTTCGCGCACAGGACGAAACACGAAACGCGCGGCGCGCTATACTCTCAGTAGTCGTTACATGCTGATTTTATCGAATCGACGATTTTGAATCGACGATTTCATTCGCATCGAGGACCATCACCATGGCGCCCATTGTGTAATACCTCCGTAATTGCGAATAACGGATGTCGTGATTAACAATAACATTCTCTTAATCGCTTTTATATTAATTAATTGCTCGCTCGGATAATTATTGAGTACCTTTCACTTCGCCGCAAAATAAAAATCCCAATCTCGAGGTCCTGAATTCCACGATGTGAATTACCGACATGATCTTTTTTTCGTCGTCGACTTGCGTTTAATTTAATGTAATTACGAGACGGTCATAAATTCAAGAATGCTAAGACAGTAAATCTGTTGAGACGTTAATGTTTAGGAGAGAATTCTCACTTCCGTTTTAGATGTACGGTGGTTTGCAAAAGCATTCAAGCGGTGATGAATCGGTAAATTGAACGAACGCTTTTGTGATTGTATATTCTCCTATTATCGGTTTTACGAATATTTGTAGTTTGCATAAAACTATTTTGAACAGAACTGTATGTATAAGCCATCGTCAAATTCATTAAACTTTGTGCTCTGACTCATGTCAAGTGATATTAATTATAGATTTTACACACACACACACACACACACACACACACACACACACACACACACACACACACACACACACACACACACACCGTGTCTAAATTAACTAACATAGGGTTGTTCGATAAGTCAGGTAAAAAAGTAATAAAATCATTTATTTTCCGGAAAATTCTTTTTCATTTTTCGACATACTCTCCTTAGAGTTTTACACACTTAATCCAGCAGTGTTCCAATTTTTTGATCCCTTCAGAAAAGTAAGAAGGCTTGAGCCTTCAAAATATCACGCAACAGCGATGACCTCTTCATTGGACGAAATTTTCTTTCCCCTCAGCCAGATCTTGAGGTTTAGGAATAGAAAAAAGTCACAAGGGACCAAATCAGGAAAATAGGATCGGGCAGCAATTCGAATCTTAATTCATGCAATTTTGTCATTGCGACTGTGGAGGCGGTTTTAATCGATAGTCAGCAATCGCGGCATCCATCGTGCACAAAGCTTTTTCATTTCTAATTCTTTGTGCAGAATATTATGCACCTTATCTACTGAGATACCTACAATCTCAGCTATGTCACGCACCTTCATTTAGCGATCTTCCATGACGATACGATGGATTTTTTCAATCATTTCTGGCGTGGTGATTTCAACTGGACATCCGGAGCGCGCTTCATCTTTGGTTGATGTCCGGCTTCTTTTGAATTCATTAATCCAAAAATAAACGGTCTTCAACGCTGGTGCAGAGTCCCCGTAAACTTCGTCCAATTCGGCTTTAATCTGCGCAGCCGTTCACTTCTTTAAATAAAAATATTTAATCACTGCACGGAATTCGGCTTTCTTCATTTTTACGACAACTGCTACCATGTTCACTTCCAACGTCTGCCACATGTAAACTAAGCGTCGTTTTGAAACTTGGTATGAGGCAGTTTGAATATAGTGTTACTTCCTGGCCATACACTACACAATTCATTGTGGCGCCATCGCGCAAAAATTTACTTGACTTATTGAACGACCTTCGTCGTTCAATAGAGGAGAGAGAGAGAGAGAGAGAGAGAGAGAGAGAGAGAGAGAGAGAGAGAGAGATTAAGTGGTGATCTTTTATTTAGCTTTCTTAGCTATTTTTATATACATTATATACATGAAAAGCTATTTTAACTTACATAATTTACAGTAATAAAATATGCCTTTAGCTTTCTTTTCAACAAATCAAACCTATCACAATTTTTTATTTCCGCTGGACGTTTATTTCCGTAGGGCGTTATACATTTTTACTCCCTCGTAAAATAAACTCTTCTGCGCACTCTTTGTTTTTCTAAATTGAAGTTCAATGTTACCTGCTTGTTTCGTTATTGTACTACTATCTGTAATCTATCCCTTAACTGAATCGGTAGCATGTCGTTTAATATAAAGATAAATATTTTAAAGATAAATATACATATATTATATTGCAACCTTTATCTTACTGACATAAATTGCAATGCTTCTAGCATGTCTTCCACTTTGGTGTATCTATTACATTAGAATATTATAGCTCCGTTTTGTATCTTCTGCAGTTGGGTTATCTGCATCTCCCCATGCCTATTAATAGCGTCGCGCAATACTCAAAGTGAGGAGTTATAATTATCTTATGAATAGTACATCTAGTATACACTGATATATAATTATCTACTCTATTTAAAAAACTCGTTTTTTTACCTATTTTCTTTGACATATAATCGCAGTGAAATCGAAGTCTGTCGTCTATAATTATAACTAGATATTTCATAGTTTCTACTCAATTTCAATTTCCTCCTGACATTTCAAAATAATATTATTTCTCAGTTCTTTTCGGATACTTCTATCATATATTTCGTTTTATGTGCATTCATTTTTGACTTATTTATATTCATCCAATGTTCGATTATATTAAAAGCCGTATTCAATTTTATTTTTAAATCCGCGTTACTTTCCCCACTTACGTATATAAGCATGTCTGCAAACATTTTGAAATTATCCTTCTGAACAGATTTCGATTATGTCATTTATATACTATAAATAACGAAGGTTCTAGTACCGAACCTTGTAGTACTCCGTACTCGTTGTCAATAATTCAGATCATGTATGATTAAATCACACCTGCTATTTCCTATTATTCAAATATGATTTGAATCATTCTAAAACCCTTCCTCTAATTCCATATTGATACATTTTTTCTAATAATCTTTCTCTATTGTCTCAAACGCTCTCTTGAGATCCATAAATATTACTCCTACCATTTTTCCTTTGCTTACTATTAATTTCCATTCGATGACAGTTTGAATCGCTGTTTCACACGAATAATATTTTCTAAACCCTGACTAATGTTCTGTAATAAGTCCATTAGTTTCCAAATACATTTCAAGTTGTTCTTTCACTACTAATTCTAATACTTTCTCAAATATTGGTAATACATTAATAGGCCTATATTCGCTCGCTTTTTTTTGCTTCATCTATCTTTGGAATCGGTATTATCGTAGAAATTTTCCAACCTTCCGGACAGCGATCTTCTCTCAAAGAGTTATTTATTATATTCGCAAATTCCTCTTTTATTACAGAAAAAGCTACCTTCAATATATCGCTAGTTATCCCCTCTTTCATATCTTCCTTTTTTGGCAATCCCAAAACAACTTTCTCTAATTGTTCTAGCTTGACAGTCTCAAAATCTTGCATAATCCCTTTGTTTTTGATAATATAAATAATTTTCCAATTCACCTTATTTTATTTTTCACTAATATAGCAAATTCATTCACATCAAACTCTTTGTAATTCCACTAAATTCTCTATACTTACTTTTATTTTTACTTACACTCAACTCAACAGCCACGCGTAGTCCGTAATTTTAGGTTCATAAATTATTTGTATTATTTTATTATTATTAGCGAAGATTAAATCTATAATTGTCTGACTGTCTTTCGTAATTCTCGTCGGTTCGTTAACACACTGTTTCATATCTAAGCTTAACATTGTCGTTTTTGCAGTTTCTTTGCATAAAATGAGTCCATCATAAGATCTATATTAAAATCTCTTATTACCATGCATTCTCCCTTTATTATTAGCTCCTCTACTATATCCTCTGAAAATCTCATAAAATCCCCGCGATGCACTCGATGAGTGATATATTATCATTATCACTCCTTTATATAATTTTTCTTTCACTTCCACCGTAACACACCAACAATTCGATTCTAATTTTTTAGCTAGTACTGTCTCATATTCAATATCATTCCATATAGAACTCTCCCGTATTTCTTTTCTCAGCATTATATCTAATCATACTATAATCCAGAACGTTCACTTCATTATCTTTGATATCCTCAGTCAATCTGGTTTCCGACAATGCTAAGAACGCAGGATTTATTTTCTTCATAATTTGATGTTGTATCTCATCCCTATGCGCTATTAAGTTTTGTGCATTTGTATATAGTATTGTCTATAATGTAGTATCTATAAATGAGAAAGTAAACGTCATTTTCTGTATATACAAATTTTTTACATAAAATCATATAATATAATCGAGTTAGATCGAATAATGCTGACGTAATGTTAATATTGTCACAATATGTCGATAACTCAGTCAGCGTTCTTAGCTCTGTGCCATCGTTTTCCCGAAATGGACAGGAAACAGAGATAATCACATCTAGCACCGACGTGATATTAAATGAATGCCATTCTCAATCGAAATCTTTTCGAAAACAACGAGGGAAGACGATTATTGGGAATGCTCGGTGACGTGCCGCGAAGGTACCTCTCTAAGATGCGTATCTGAGATTCGGTTAAAGTGGTTCTGGGGCTTCCATTAACAATGAGGTAGAAGATTTGTGACAGGTAGGGGGTTTGGATTCCGAAGACGGACGAAGGAGGGCCGATGCGGCGAGCGACGAAGAGAAACTGTCCCCGTTGTTGCTTTCGATAATTTGGGAGTCTAATGTTTCGCCCCCTCGGCATTCGAGAGGAGCGTTTTGGGGATCCGGTTGGGGATGAGAGAGGATGAGAGAGGAGAGGAAAGGCTAAAATGAGACGAGAAGACGCCTAAAGGGAGCGAGAGAGAAAACAAATTGACACCTGCACGAGAATGGAATCTTTGGGCTGCGACGGGAAAAAAGCACCGCCGGAGGCGATGGAGAGACGATTGAATAATGCAAGCGAGAAGTGAGGAATCTGCTTAAAAGTCCGATTATCCAGTCCGCGTTCTCCAATTGTCCTTTGTTGCCCGAGAAAGAAGACAGTCGACGATATTACCAGCAAGTTACTAGATGCTAGTTTACTGCGGTTAGCTGATTAAAATATAATGAAAATTCTAACTTTCGCGTGATAAGGTGGAATAAGGCACGCCGCTTAATAATTTTTTCTACGCAGTGGTAAGAAAAGATTGAATATTGAAATGATTTGATAAGTACTTACATAATTTACATATTTACAATTTATTTATTATGGAAGCATACAAAGATAACATTTTTCTTATCACCGTGATAGATATATGACACTGAGAAAGATATATGACATTTTATTAGGATTTAATAAAAGATAATTAATTATTACGATTTGGAAAAATGTAAATGGGCATAACTGAATTTATAACTTATATAATTATATATACTTATAATGATGATATACTTATATAATTATATAATATATATTTATATAATCATTATAATAGTATATATTTATAATTATTGCAGAGAGATTCATCATCTTACATATATCATTGTAAATACATACATACATCAAGAAACTTTTCTTCTTTTTACTTGTTTACAAGTAAAACGCGACTGGTTGCATCGATCATTACTGCTACAGAAGTTACTTTCTAGTTGTTGTGAAATGTGTAGACAGATTCTCGCCGTGAATAAATCTCCCTTAAGTATCTACGCTATTTTTCGAAAGGAGTTACTATCTCACGCTGCAGTTTATTGTGCAAGTAGAGATTCATTAGCGCCGCCGTAGTATATTATTCTGATACCGCGAAACATCTCATTTCGAGATACGGCACTTTTGCTCGGTCCCGAAGTAGAATTCCACAAGATTTATTTCGACGGATTGCTTTTTATCCCACTTAAAACATCAGTCTTTCTAAGCCTATTACGCGGCTCTTTTAATACCATTTCTCTTTTCTTTTGGCTGTAAACATCTCGCAGATCCGTCGCCACATATAAACGACGAAATCCGATGGTGTCTCGGTATATCATAATTTGTCGCCATAAACATTTCGTTTTGAAAATAGCTTTCGGATGATGTACGCGCGCGGTTTATCTTGGGAACGTAGTCACATTTGGAGAACGATGTTGGCTGTCGCGCATACGACACAATATAACGATAAGTAAATCTGCGATTTAATCCGCTGTCATGTCACTGATGATATCTTATTTAATAAATCCTTTTGCTTACATTATTGCATTCGCACATTAAATAAATAAGTAAAGATCAATTTTTCTCTCAAATGAATCAATGATTTTAATATACAGGCTGTATTAAATCATGATGTCGAAAAATCATGAAAGGTTTAATGAATGATGGCTTTAATAAATTATAACATGTACACACACACACACACACACACACACACACACACACACACGCGCGCGCGCGCGCACACACACACATTTTATATACAGGAAATGGATAAAATAATGTGAACACTTGAAAAATATACTATTTGTTTTATTAATAATAATAAATAAGAGATTAATCCACTATTTACCTTTAATACAGATTCTCTTTTTGTTGGAATAGAATCATGCTGCTCACCAACTGGAATATGACTATTCAAGTATTGAATATATTATTCTTTTAGCGAAATACACATCTTTCAATTTTCTTTATAAATAATGTTGGAGGAAATGTGAACTTCAATATTTTTCCTGATTATGCAATCGCGTAATTTAATTATCATTTAATCATTGTGAGCAATTTTGGAGAGTAGAGTTAAAACAGATTTCCCCTCTTCTTCAATACTTTTAAGCAATTGGAAGATATTTTGCTAGAAGAAGAGAGAATAGCATTGGTGATTATTCAAGCATTGTAGGATTTTAATCTAAAGATAAAATCTATTGTAAAATGTATTGAAGATAAATGATCAACTTTTTATTAATAAAACAAGTAGTGTATTTTCCAGATGTTTATATTATCCCTATCTATATCCCTTATATACAAACTTCGAAGGTAAACTCTCTACATCAAAACATGAAAAAAAATTTATATCCACATGTCCGCAAATCCACTGTTGCTGAGATACAGCTCAAAAAGTTATTAGTGGAAAATAAAAAAGTAATATTTATTATTTAATATTATTTATTTTCAATTTTTCAATTACAACCAATGTTCAAAATGTCTCAAAATTGAAAATAAATAATATTAAACAATAATAAATATTACTTTTTCATTTTCCATTAATAAACATTTTGAACTGTATCTCAGCAACAATGGATTTGCGGACATGTTGACATAAACTTTTTTTCATGTTTTGATGTAAAGAACTTACTCCCGAAGTTTGTAACCTTATTTTAGTTACATCTTGTGTATATAAACATAGGTCTTAAATATATATATATATATATATATATATATATATATATATATATATATATATATATTTAAGACCTATGTTTATATAACATTTTTTTCTTATTTCAGCTCGTAGAACGTACTGTTTGTAATCGGGGAACTCTGCACATATGTTTTATAACATAGGTCATATTAATAAAAACTTTTTATTTTAAACTGCAGCACGCATTTAATTCATATAATTATTTACACTGTTGCATAATAAAAAATAAGTTAGCGTATATTCTCTCAAAAAATAGTACCTCGCTGTTAAAAATTCCAAATGAAAGTATTCAAGGAACTTCTCAATTTATACCAACAATAAATCAAACTTATACCGCTAAACTGTCTTCGCCTTAAAGACTTCGCGTCAAATGAGGATACGTGCTTAAACGCTCTTGCTCTGGCATAGTAACGTCACGGGCGACCGTCATATATCGTCATCGCGCAAGAGAGACACAACTACGCGTGTGAGCGGTGCACTTCAACACCTCTCGTAAAATGATAGGCACGAGAGGCGCCGAGGCATTCATTATGCGATGCTCTTGCATACGCGCGTATGAGCGAGTTTATACGTGCAGCCTTGTTTGCGTAGCGCTCTGAGCGAGGGAAATTAAGAGACTAGGTCGCAGGTACGCGCGAGGATTACGGGAGCAGAAAACGGTGGAGCGGCACGGCGTAGCCGGCGAGTTTACGACTGTTCACGGTTGGTGTTTACGTAGCGTCCGAAATTGAGAAAATCAAGATGCTCCGTCAGCAGAACTGTAGAAACGCGCACCAAGAAAACTGCGCGAGTTGCGCGAGTGGTGCTCGATGAAAGGTGACCGACATTGGAGGGATGCATCTTGAGAAAATCAAATGCGCCAAACCGAAATCCGTGAATATCTCGTTGAGTCTTTAACGAAAAACGAGAAAAGCATTCCCTTTTACCATGGATTCTGCGAGTATTGACGGTAGATATTGACTTCCAGCAGTGGCATAAATCAGATACCATTGGGAAATGACTAGAGAAGCAAATGAACGAGTCAAAGAAATAGTCGAAGAAGTCTGTATGGAAACAAATTTTCAATAGCTAAGAATATAAGAAATTAATCTATTATTGAAGAAAATTTTATCAGAATATCTTTAGATCTTTATTATTAAATATTGTTTTTATTTTATATTTTGTGTAAAAATACACAGGCGCTTCTTTCAAAGTTTTTCGATACAGATTTAAGCACAAATAATCTTTTAATTTTATTTTATAACATATTTTCTGCATGCACATATTTGTATTTTCTTCCATTATATTAAATAAAAATGATGTATTTTGAATAGCTTGTTACAATATACCAAGTTTAAATATTTTTTGAATTTTGCGAAATTTTAACAAAACGTTTAATAAGATATTTAAGATTATTTTGTTTTTGTCTGAGCTATTTTTCCTTGAACGTATATGAATGAAGTATCTTTTGTTTGATATAAAATAAGATTAATTAGATTCGCGAAAGAAATACACATAGAAATACACGTTATCAATGGCAAATCGAAACTGAAAATTCGAGTAAAAATAGAATAAATAGGCACGTCTAAGTGTGAAATATCGGAATCGAAGCAGCTGTTGGAAGAAAACGGTCTGCTGCGGTCGAAAAAAATCAAAGCGCGAAGGTGGAACTTCCGTGGATCACCGGGACGATAATGGATGAAACGTCGACAGGGAAGGTGAAACGTGAAAACGAAGGGTTGGCGTCGGGGAAAGACAGAAGGGTGTTCCTTGGAGGGTGCTCGCGAGGTTGCCTAGTTCGACGATAGAGTTTGAATAATGCAGACTTGCACAACGCTGCTTAAAAGTGATCGGTCCACCCCCTTCCTCCTTCCGTCCCACCCTCTTTATCCTCTCTTCTCACCGATCCCTTTAGAATCTCACTCCCAGTTCGTCTAAGAGTACGAACTAAGATTGATTTTGGATTGGATGGGAATTGGGAATAGTGGGTCTGTTACTCTCTAGCAGCCCTCTTCTCCTTCTCTTCCTTTCTCCTTTCTCTCTTTCTCTCTTTCTCCGTTCTTCTCCTTCGTCGTGCCGGCTTGATTTTCTTTGCTTCTCTCTGTTTCCTCTCGATATACATACGTACACATGCGTTTACATAGTCGGGTGTAATATTTTTATGTAACTGCAAAAGACCTTGAGGATGCGCTATATTTACAATTCCAGTTGAGATTTATCACCTTAGAGATTAGAGAGAGAGAAAACATATAAAAGAGTATCAGGTATCAATTTTAGGATTGTTGAAACGACAGTTACTAATAACGCTACATAAAATTTATATTGTAAGATCCGATATAAGTGATAATTTAATTGATGATTTTGCTTTGTATAATTTATCATTTTATTTATCTATTACTTATTACTTTTGCATCGTATTTTCGCGTCGAATTTAAGAATTGTACAATGGATATTAACATTTTCATCGTTGCATTCATTTCGCATTCGCGGCTATCGCTCGCTTTCATGCTCAATTTACATATTTCGCTGCGTCTGTAATCACCGCCGGCACCGATGGAATTATGGAAAGGACGTCCTTTGTGGACGTGACCGTATATAAAAGCCTGGGTCTCTGGGCGAGATTTATCCTGCCGACGATCAACCCTCCCAGGGGAGTATAAAAGTGCCAAATTAGAGTGGTACAGCGACTGGGCCAGTGCCGTGCCTATATAGGGCACGGCGAAAGCCCGCATTGCGGAATGAGAGATCGCCTATCGGGCTATCACTGTTCCCCTACCCTTCGCGATGCCAATTTGCGAGAGATCCCAATTTCAGATGATGCGAGAACATGCGAATCGGAAATGATTATTTAAATTCTCATTTTAATTTAATCCTCATAGAACTCTCTCTCATTATGGCGACATTTAATAATTGACGCGTTATTTAACGAAATATGTATACTATGTTCTTGATTATCATTCTTATTTCTCGCTTTCGAAAAGTTCTACCAGCGAGTTCCAGCAGCGGGAGTTCAGTTTACAACAAAACAAAATATATAACAAAACTATCTTAAGCAACCCGTAGTATATTTATTCAGACTGCACATTCTCCGAAGACTTGTCGTTCCATGATTATTTTAAATCTAATGCATTCCATCTTCTGCTCGTTTATTATTAATGCTGTGTTACTTAAGATTGAGTTGCATATCCGCTGAAATACATATTTATTTAATTTCAAAAGAATGATCTTTTCTTTGTCACACATCTTAAAAACTTATAAAATGTACGCTTTAATACAGAATTTTTTACACAGAAATTTCTTGACGTCGAATGCAAAATTTTTGAAGTATCTAACGTCCATCTATATTTATTGTCGGAGAAATTAGAATAACGGAAAATAAATGTGCGTATTGATGTATCATCGTAACCAGCGATGACATCCGAGTCTGCAGCGGCGCCGACCAGAACACCGCATTGCAGACACCCTTTCGAGACAACGCCGGTATCGATATCGTCTTTTTTTCGTTGATGCAGATATTATTTGTATTTGTGTGAAATTTGCAATATCTTTATACAATTTTTGTAAAAGTATTTCAAATCGAATTTGCTTATTCTACAAGCCCCTCTCGTTCTAAAGCAAAACATTTCATTTCTCTTATGTGTCATTGTTTTTTTATTACCTTTTATTATTTCTTCTTTATTATTTTCCCGGATTATACTGACATTGACATTAGAATCGCCGATGGTGCCATTTTGATTCCGCTAGTCATTTTAATTTTTTTTCTTTTTTACATTATGCAGCATAGAATATTTTGAAAGTATATGAACGTAAGAAAGTTTAAGGGGTTCAAATAATATCAAAATAACTTTATACTAATCGAAAATAAGAATAAAAAATAACTAAATTAACTGCCGTTTGCAGTTCTAGTGGAATAATATTTGCAGTTATAGCATTGAATACACGTAACATCAAAAGTTAAATTAATTTAACTTTGCGATTAATTTAACTTTTTTGTGTGTAACAATTTTGCTTGTAATAATAACTGTAGTTTTTTACAAAGAGAGAAACAATGCATAAACGACGCGACAGCTTCTATGAGATCGTTGTTACTTCGCGACTCGAGCATAGGAGCGCGATTATTTGATCGCAGATGAAAATGTGAGCCAGCGGAGATAAACGGGATAACGGACGATGGTCTGCATTTGAAAATGATTCGTACAGCGTGCGGGTCGCTACACCGAAGCGGCTCCCGCGAGATCGATGCGTCAATAATTTTCTACAACGATCGTAGCTCGTTCGATTCACCGACATTATTCATCGTGCGGAATTCCGAATAAAACAACCAACGGCGGAATCACGTTAAAAGCTTTCTGGCTTTTTCCGCCAAAACGATTCCACGTTTCCTTCTGGCTGCTGTTTCGTACGTCTCTCTTTCTCTCTGTTTCTTTCTCTCTCTCTCTCTCTCTCTCTCTCCCCTTATCGTCATTCTGCCCTTTTGCTTTCCATCCTCTCTTTCGCTATTCCCGCTCTTATCCATCACTTTGGTCTTCTGTAGTCCAACATTTTGTTGAAAAGCGCGAACGTGAGCGCAACGAAAGGGATAGTGAAAGAAAAGCAAACGGATGAAACAGAAAGAAACACCGTGGAAATAAATTTCACCGCAGTTCATGAAGAATGTCGGCAAACGTTAACGTAACACATCGAAATGCTCTCTCGTTCTTTCCGTATGTGATAGTGCAACAAGAGCTGGCAAGACGTAAAAGGGGTGGGCTAAAGTTTTTGGACAAAAAGGATTAGTTGCTTCTTCCACTGTTATTCCTTTTCTCAGCAAAAAGCTGAAAACGACTCATTATCAGAGACTTTAGGTAAGGAACGAGCGCGCATCGAGACAGGATCGATCGAAAGAAATATTTCCGCTCATATCGCATGCTATTTCGAGAGAGAATACACTAACGATCCGTGGTATAGTCCTCTATAAATTTGAAAATTTTTAGCTCGCTCGACATCTCGCACGTGAACGCGTTAACTGTCTCGAACGCGGAAAAAGTGTGAATTAGATACATTTACATGTTAATGCAGCCGTTCAGCCTTTACCGTAAATGCTCTCAATTTATTTCAAAAAAATGTAGAAGTATAATTAGTTTAGTGTACAATCTAAAAATTTTTACATGAATGTACTCTTACATTTTTTTAAATGTATATTTACACAAAAAATTCAATTTGAAAGTGGTAGAATAATATAATGTATATTTGTAACATCATGTATCGATAAAATCCGGTCTCTCTCTTCTCACTAAAACTTCGCGTTCTATTTCTACAATTTCTTAAATAATTTCTTAGTGATCTAAATCTCAGAGAGCGCACGCGTATTATCGATTGCTTATTATAAAACTGGAACACGAATTCGCCAGGGTGGCTCTCGAACCACGTGGCGAAAGTGAATTTTTGAAATCTGCTTGGTTTAGACGTGAAAACGTGCCGAGAATCTCGACGATCGTTGCTGTTGCTGGTCAAATTTTTATCACGTTTATTTGCGATCTTACTGGTCAGAATGAAGCGATCGATGCGCATAGGCGTCACGATGTCTGAAGCACGTTTTACGTTGCAGAGAGAGGACCATTATAGACACCGATTACTGCTAGTAGTAATATTGCTCGGCTCAGATGACATATTTACGAGCGAAATAAAAGTCTGACAATAGGAGATAGAGAGTTCTAATGGGGGGGCAATGGCACAGTACGTTGGCAGACGAGTCAAGTCCGCGAAATAATGATCTCATGGACAAAACGTCGTTATAGAGAAAAATTGTTTTAAATATGCATTGAAATAATCGAGGTCACGCGAAAATGAGCTTACTAATGACTAAGACATACGCTTCAGATGAGTAAATGTCCTTTTAGAACTTGTTTCTGCGCAAAATTACTTCATAATTCAATATATCGGTTATTTAATTTAGCGCTTATTTGTCTTTCTGTCTATTTATGTTCTCGATACGCAATAACTCGAATTTAATAATCTAAGTTTTTTTTCGTATTTCAGAACGTTGGTTGGGGAGAATGGTCACCATGGTCGAAGTGGTCGCCATGTACAAGGTAAGTCCTTAATTGTGAATTTACGACATAAACGTAAATTGTTTTAATTTTTTAAGTTTCTAAAGTGTGTCCCAATAAATTTTATTTTTTTAATTATGATTACATAAAACATTCATTAATTATTTGTCTCTTTACGACTAAAGACGAGTTATGGAAATGATATTTGCTTTAATTTCATATTTAGTTCGACAAGACATTAAGAAAATGATTCTCATTCGAGAACTTCTGTTCCATTAGCCAATATTTCTTCGTAGTAACATGTTTTGTAATCACGCACAAGTCCATATATACATGCGAGATAAAAGTTCTTATTTCTCGATGAAGAAATCCATATTCCAACAAATTCTACGACACGGAATATGGCACATCCGGCGCACATATATTGTTTGGTAGTCGTGCGACACAAAAGGGCGATTTTGACGGTGGCCTCGCTTCCTCCGCATGCAAGGCATGATCCAATCCCGCGATTTCTCATCGTCTGTTTCGTGCGGTTCTAATATTGAGTCCTGCCGGTAACACAACCAGAATGTTAAGCGTTCCGGAACTCATTTTGGCGGCCACCACCGGCAATAAGTTTGTTCTAGACTCACCCCGCTCGTTTTTCAGTTATACAGAAGTGGCCAGAACTAGGAGACGTAGCAATTTATGGCACTTACAACTTGCGAACTGCACTTGGTCGAGAAAGCTTATTGTGTGATCTACAACACTCTACTTATTGATGTTTCTACACCATCTGCACGTACTTTCATCTGTGATAGAGCTTTCGTCTCTATTATAATTTCTGTTACCGCCAATAAGATGTGTAATAATAATTGATGTTGCGACCAATTACGTCGCGATGAGCTTGTTTATTATCGTAAATAATAATATCGCGTAAATAATAATAGGAGCTGTGACTATGTAATAATATTATCTTTATGTTCGATTAATGCTGCTAAAATTAATAGAACTGAATAGTAGAGAATAGGCTTATTGCGCATTGTGTGTATTATTTACGGACAATGTAAAAATTAACCCATCAGCAATATTATTTACGTAATTACAAAGCTTCGTAATTGGGATTAATCTGCACGCATAATGTATGCTACGTATTATTATTCCAATTAACTAATTGTTTGTGCGTCGGTTATTGTTCAAAGCAGATAATTACTATCCGTGTAGAATAATCCAATCGATACCGACTTCTCTAAAATTGGAGCCAAGTCGTGATCAATTCAATTGGCGGCCCATTTAATAACGATGGTTACTATATAAATAGTCGGATAATATGATCGGTATATAATAGATCGGCTAATGCTTCATTTTAACGCACAAAAAAGATTCTAGTTATGCAAATATAGCTAGAAATTGAGTGTGTGAGATATATGTATAGTATATATATATATATAACAGATATAATTAGAATACAAACTACTCCGTAACCATTGATATTATTTGCGTACCGCTATATTAAGTGTGTTTGATTGGTTTGCGCTCATTTCTTCATATTTAACGATTATTCTCTATTATTCATTTTCCCTTATTTCTCGAGTCATGTCATTTCTAAAAATTTCCCCATCTTTACTGTTTTTTCATGAGTTATAGTTCTATTTGAAGCTTTCGGAGAATCTCGATTTAGTTATTATTTAGTTAAGAAAATAATCTGAAGAAGATATTGTAATTCCGAAAAATATCTACACATCGTCTTCTTGAGTTTCACACATAGTGGGTACAAAAACGAAGTTATTTATGAATTACTTATGAATAATTTATAAAAATCTCAGCTAGTCGAAATATTTAATGCCATTTGAGTAAAATGCTACAACTTATATATGATCATAATTGGCAAGAACACTTTATATCATAAATGACACTTCTATTTAAGTGTGCGAATGTATTTTGCACTCCTGAGCAAGGCCAACTTATACTTGTTGAGGTAACGCAATTTTCAGCGAATAAAGATCGCAATTTTCAGCGAATAAAGATCGCTCATGAAATTAGCGTGAAGTAGTAAATTGAATTAACTAACTGCGTCGCGACGGCACGCCGTGATGAAATGCAATTAAACTCTTGACGATTTCAGCGCGTCTTGATTATGAAAAGTTCATTGAATAAGCGCGCCTGGGAAAGACATCCGGTCAAAACACGTTCAAAAAAAAAGTCACTACACTTAATTTGCTGATAAATTTCTCTCTTTTACTCTTTTAGAACGTGCGGTGGCGGAATCTCGCGACAACAGCGTCGATGCAGACGTAGACCGTGCAAGGGGAAAGTCTGGACTACCAGATATAAAATCTGCAATCCAGAGGTGAGTGTCTGATTTGCCTGAGTACTTATCGCATTTTGTTTGTAGGAGAGACCGAGATTTGTTATTTATGCAGATTGTTACATTTAAAGTATTTCTGGAATAAAAAATGATAGCATTGATATAAAGAATACATATTGCCTCATTACAGAACATTACATCAGTAATTTAATGATTGTTCTTTGGAATGCGTAACGTATTCTTCAAGATAAGTAATATTTATTATTTTTTACACTCAAAAGTAGAGTAAATAAAATATATTATCTATAATATTTTTCTAAATCTTATCTGTTATACATTGCAATATATATTTCTTTAGAATCTTTATTTTATAACATACAAGTTTCAGTTATGATGACCTCTTAAAAAATTTTTTTTAACTTTAAATTAATTATAAAATATGGCAGTGTGGGGTTGTGACAGAGTGTTACTACTGTTACAATTATACTTATTAATGTTTATTATATTCCATATTTCTAATAGATATATACAAAATAGGGATTTATTTATTTGTAGCAATTTAATTTTTTGTAGCAAATTAATATTTTTATTACTTTCATTTTGTTAAAATAATGAAAGATTAAACGTTAATTACGTTTATCATATATAATCATATATAATATCCATGATGTATGTAACCATGACATATTCGTACATATTTTTATTATATTCGAAAATTTAATATATATTTACATATAATTTACATATAAATATACATATATATATATATAAATTATATAAAAATAACAGCCGTCACGTACAATTTATTCCAATAATTATCACCACCTGCTCCATGTGAAATAGGTTGTTACAAAAGTTTTCTGATATTTTTATAATGAGATAAATTGCAATTTTTACACATTTACATTTACAATTACAATTAAAAAAAATAAATGTAACATACAGTGTCTATAAAATCTGTCTTCATTCTCTATATTTCGGAAACAGTTTATTTGAAATTTTTGAATGAATTTTTGGGCTCTCCCTGGAGCATCCTCTTTAGAGAAGACAACTTTCTTAAAAGAGCTTTTCGAAATAATTGAACATATTTTGCGATTTTTCGTAATTTTGAATCATTTATTAAATATAGAAGGTAAGGACAGACTTTATATTCTATAGTATAGATATACGGCCTTTAATAAATCTGTTTGCGATATCTATCTGATTTATAGGTTGGTTACAAAAAATTATTTTAAAAATGTAACAATTATCACCGGATTCTCCTATCGAAAGATATTAAATGATATATATTAAATAATAAATTCTCATCTTCGTTATATTTTCTTTTTATAAATCCTATCAACATTATTAAACTTGCTTAAAAATAAAGAATTAAATTAACAAGTATACTTAGGAAAAAAAATTGTACCTGTAATTAGAAATTTGAAGACAAATAGCAATTATGTGTGTTATGTATTATAAAAATGTGTTATGTATTATACGTGTATATACGTGCATGCGTACATGTCTCTTTGTGATGCGCGCGCGCGCGCTTATCTTTCTCTTCGAAACATATCTCTCATTTACTTTCAGCTTTGAATATAATGTCTCACGTTCAAAGAATTATTTTATTAGAACATTGATGAAAAGTCTCATAATGCCACTTTTATCTTACATGGGTTTTTTTTATTTAGAAATAGGCCTCTATTTAGTGGTCGCATACTACTCGCATTATGCGTCAAAAAAATATTATATTTTAATATAGATGTGATTATAAATGTGAAGAGAAGATTTGATGCCAATAACAAAGTTAACTACTTTCTTAAATCAGAAATTTTCGAAGGTAGCCGACAATATTTTACGATAAGAAACTTTCCGTTCTTTAACGCGATGCGGAATATATCAGAAATGTATGAGGAGAAACGTTTCGCTTTATACGTATTAGCGCATTCAAAGCGAATGTTACCAAGCAATGATGTGGCAAATCGCTATTGATTTTCCGTTATGCAAATGTATAGAATGTATCTTGGATCTATCTAGCCTTTATTTAAGGACATTCTTTTACGTGTACATTGGAGCGCAACCGACTTTATCTAAAATTCAAAATAACACGTCTATGCAATAAAACATCAAAGTAATCGCGCGAAATATGTTGGAATACATATTAGACGCTTATAATTTATAGCTCCAGCCACTCTCGCTTATTAATTGCGTGTTCAATCGCGTTACATTTAACAGTAACATTGCCATTTTACGCTCATTACGAGTGATTACTGAAAATACCGTTGAGAGGCGATGCAGCCACGATGATGAGTAATAATGCAAGCAGGGATCGCGCCGCGATTGCAAATTAAATGACATTTATTGTCGTAAATGGTTCTTAAATATTTCAGCCCGCGCCGAACATTCGTCGGCATCAATATTGTATCGGGATGTAAATTGGATACATGATGAATTCGATATTAGTGCATAACAGCCGACAGCGTTCCTCGTGTGTAAGCACGTTCTGCAGTTCGCGGCTAAAACCGATACGCACGCTCTGCAGTTATCCGGGGTACCCTCCCGACGTTACGATGTAGATGCAGGTAACCCGACCTATATCCGTATCTGGGGCAAGTTTCGGAGAGAATGCGGCTGTACGTATTAAACAGCTCCACACTTCAACGCGTGTCTTGCCCGGTCGATGTTCACCCCCAAGTCGATATTCTCAACCCCACGAGGGGTTTAACTCGAGTTGATTATAAGAGGAACGTGCTTGGAAGAATCGATATTAGTCATGAAAATCGGGTGGTAACCCGAATCAAGAGGTTTAACGATCGTTATTAATTCGCGCAATTATGCTCATAATCGCTCACCTTCGCGTGTCTGTTAATAGCCTCGGTACAATTTTCGTAGTTTCATATTTTTCACGTGCGTATTTCTGCATCGTCCGTTCCTGTTTCGTTATTCAATATTTCTCGTTAAAAAATATGACTGTTCGCATGTGCATACTTTTACCTTTAGCATTACTTCTTAATTGCCAAGATAATTTGCCTTTCCTTGATTAAATCGATCATAGTTGAGAAATAAGAAAGGGGAAAGATTGCCATTACCGTTAATCTATTTAATCTCAGACGAGATGACGAGTGCCTTTCGTATCGCTCGAAATTTCGAATAAATCAAACGTCGATTGTGGCTGACGTTAAAATCGAGACAGCACCGGCTTTATTCCATGTGTGATCATGACGTGATGGCATGGCGACGCTTCTTCTCGCGGGTGCATTTCACGATATTGCAGTCCATTATATTAGTTTCCGCATCACGTATCAATCAATTGCTGGATTCAATGATACTCATATACAGATATATATTTTACAATTATTTTCTATAGAATTTTCCTGTAGTATAAATAAAATCAGAATATAAATTAGAATATTTCCAATCGATTTGCTGCGGCTAAACCGCGTAAAAAATCGCGAGTTCGCCGAGTTTCGTGTGCCATCCGAGAGAATTCCGTTCTGTATATTAAAGTTCCAGATTCATCAGAGAGCGATTAGCGACGCCACTTTTCAGACCGATTAACACGCTTGTCGCATTAACGCGACGACGCTCGACCCAAATTGACGTCGTTAACCGGCTCGCTCAGCACAACGGCGCGGATCACCCTCGAGAGATCGTATTCCGAGTTCTCGTAAAATCGTAAAAGTGCAAAGCACCGTCGGCCCCAGATGGGAACGCCTTTGTCGACGCGACCGATGCGACGCGACGTGACATTCCGCCCGCGGGGCGATGTTCGTACGGCGCTTGACTCGTGCACGAGAAAATGCACTCGTCTACGCTCGTACATGCGTCGCGGCGCAACAAAGGTATCGGTGGTCGTTCACAAAGCCACGTCGATCTTCCCAAGACGACCTGTTACACCTCCTACTTCTCCCCCTTCGACCGTTCGCACGCTTACTCCGTTCGCATACGTAACGCGTAAATATTTTCACTTAACCGGACCGAAACGATTTATTGCCCCTCGCCGACGGCGACGAGACTTTACTCACAGATTTACATTTCCGGATAATGCGGAGACGCGTGTGTCGCTACTGTAATTCCAGGAGACTGCGTTACATTGTACTCAGCATGCAAACATGTACATTGTTGCTTCTTGTCGTTACTTTGTTGTTCTCTGTTGTATTGACGCGCTCCTAAAAAGTGGCCGAGAAAGAAAAAAGTAATTAATGATTCTTTCGCTGCACACTGTTGAAAAATTTGTGTTAAATTCCATCCAAATTTTTATGTCAATTTAACACAAGATAAATACAGATAAATATAGTTAGAAAATAACACAAATATTATGTAAAAAATTAACATAAAAATATCATACTTTGACACAATTTGGAAGTAAATTGTGAAAACACATTTCTTTCAGCAAAATTAATTTATGATGTGTCAAATTAACATGTACATTTTATTTATTTTAAAAATTATATTTTAAAATTACATGATTTTTATGTTATTTGTTCATTTACTCATAAATAAGTAAATCGTATTATTTTAACACTAAAAAATGTTGAATATTAATTTAATACGAAATATTTAAATAATACAATCACATTATATTAAATTAACATTCGGGTAAAAATTCAACACAAAAATTTTAACCAAGATCGATTTTAATACAAAATGTTTTGTATTGCGTGTAGCTCGTTTTATTATAATTGGGCTTTACAGAGAACATACATACGTCACATTAGCTTTGACAATAATAGCGTATTTCACTATGAAATATTAACACCGACGTACCGATAGCTACAACGGCAGGGAGTTTACGGCGCGACACGCAATATTATTATGCGCATGTATGCATATCGCGTAATCATAAATACATTGTGCGATATACTGCAAGACAAACTTGTTGACAAATTTGCATCTCCGGCTTTGCGCGACTATAAGAGCAGCTACGGAAGTGACGAAGGACGGGAAGAAAAACGCGAGTCCCGGCTTCGTCAGGTATTCCATTCGCACGATGAACGTTAGTACGGCAATAGGTTTGAGCAGATTCTGCGAAATATTCTTCTTTTGCTGCATTAATCTTTTAGGATTATCCCCATGAAATGGGATAGTCCTGTGATTTTCTTACGTTTACACCGCCCCCTTCCCCCGGATTTCTTGCATGTGCAACAATAACGAAGCATTTGCAAATTCTACGTATTTGCGTATATTTCTTTCTCTATTAATTTTTTTTTTTTTTATTGTTAACAATGTAAAGAATGTAAAAATTTTTAGGAACGTTACAAACAAGGAATATTTAATTATCTTGTTTTTAATATCGTAATTCCTCTTCCGTGAAAGAATAGAATGAAATTTATGTTACGTGAGTGAGATTTTTCCCGCGACGTGTTCCTAAAATTTGCCGCATTTTTTTTAACCTACGTCAAAATGACGTGGATTTTGTTCCTATCCGTGAGGCATCCCTCATTCAAGCTGATGGACAATTTTCTGTGAGCCATAAGTGCTGCCTCGCTTCTGTGCTTTTTATGATGTCACATCCAATCGACATCTATGATTGGTCAATAGCGCGCGACCTCCTGTATAAATGACCGTCCGTGATCCCGACAATTCTGATATTATCGGTGCCTTGCAGCTATTGCGATCGAAAAAGATGTGATTTATTATTACCTGTGGCAATTTTCCACTCCAAAAAAACAAGGAAACCTATGCTTACAGACAAACGAACAAACGTCAAGAAGAATATTTAGAACTTGGGCGGTGTGATGTTACATTATAAAAAAATTTGCAAAATATCTCCTTTTCATAACATTCACTAACCTCTCGCAAAGTCTAGATATTTCTTGCAGAAATTTTAATCTCGCTGCTTCTAAGACATTATTTTTTTATTAATTTAAAACAATTTTTTTGCCAAATTCAAAGAGCTTCTTGTATGAAACTTCCAATGGATTTTTAACGGAAGCACAAGCGAAATTCCATTATAGAAATAATCGCGATAAACACAGTTACACTATCAATCCCTCGTGTATTTCAAACTTTTATCGCGATTCGGTACAAGACCGCGCAACGATCGCGAGTAGTCATATTTGCATTATCA
Organism: Cephalotes varians; assembly: GCA_037157785.1. NCBI lineage: Eukaryota > Metazoa > Arthropoda > Insecta > Hymenoptera > Formicidae > Cephalotes > Cephalotes varians. The sequence continues at coordinate 633,296 of JANQDE010000085.1, forward strand.
ATGCAATTCTAGATGTAGCTGGTAATTTATCGTCGATAGATGGCAAGGTAAAACTTTTAAATCGATCGTTCGCAGGTCATGATTGTAACCCAGACGGTCGGAGAAATTGATAGGATTCGTCACGGAACAAGTCCCTTCCAAGGGGGTCTTCGCAAAGTAATCGAAGGTTACTGGCGGCCAAATATTAATTGCTCGACTCGGAGGTCTTTGCTTAACGGCCGGTCCTCGGGGAGAGGTCGGGGACAATAATTTAAGGACGGAATGTTGTAAATTTCAAGTTAAAGTCCAACTAGAAAGGAATTTACGTCCGCGGAATACCTTTCCTTCGCCTCAACTTCCATTTTTCGCCGCTTCTTTCATTTTCTCTTTATGTACAACAGTAAAAAAGAAAACGCCAAGCGAGAGCGCATACAAATGTGGATTTAAAGATTCAGTGCTTCGTAAAGAGCGCTACGCAATTATTCCGTTCGTATTCAGCGCTCCTCTTTGCGCGTACATAAATATTGCAATTTTTCGTTTGTGCAATATTATTACCGTTGGATTACTGTTTTTAGGCAAAGTTTATTTAATTTCGTGCTACTAAAGCGAAGACTACGAATTTATATCACACATTAACTATTCTTTCTCTCTTTTGTGTAACGTTAAATACAAATTGTAATACATTTCTTCTATATTTAATATGACATAATTAATTTATATTTATTTTTAGTTTGTATTTAATGTGACATAATAAAAAAGAATAAGAAATAATAAGTATATCTCTAAAAAATCTCTAATTTAAATATTTATAAAATCTAATTTATGTGTTAATGTTATTGTTACGTCCAAACCCTAGGAGATTTATTGAATTAAGAGAAAGAATTGAGAAGGAGGGAATATGAAAGGTACGCTGTTTAGAAACTCTGTCTCGCAGATACACGCACAGAGACGCGTGCTGCGAGTCGAACACACTTTTATGGTTCCGGAATATGGGCCAACGTTCCAAAGGAACGCTATAACATCTTTTCCTGCGAGCAATGCGATTGTCGATCCTAATTTCGAATCAAGGAACTTAATCCGGTTAACTCGAGACTGGACCACATGCGATTTCTGAAGGCCAGAGAAAGGATACAAGATTCTTAAATTTAATTATGAAAAGCAAGATTGACTTTTGTTAATATTTCAATTTTATTAATAAAATGATCAATATAGAAATATAAATAATCGTGTATCCGCAGTACATAATTAGAGATTCAGACGATTTTTTTTAAATGTATGCGTGGGTGTGAATGTAGGTGTGATACGCGGGTATTATATTACGGAAGTCGTTGAGCAGAACTTTCGGAGGATTCTATATTATCGTTCTGTCCAGCACTTACAATCGTTAACGCTTATATATATATATATATATATATATATATATATATATATAATATTCTGTGTGTGTGTGTGTGTGTGTGTGTGTTTTCGTGCGCGCGCGCTGGCGAGCGAAACCGAGTAAAGAGAGAATTTTAATCATGAATTTTGTTTATAATAGCTGTGGAAGAGAGAAAAAGGTTATAAAAGAAACGAATAAGGATTTTGTAAAGGAAAAAGGAATGGGAAAGAAAAACAGGAATTATAACATCCGGATTCTGGGTCGCGACAATATGCCTGATTTCGCTTAAATCAAAATCATCAGGCCCAATCGTGTAGGAACCGAGGTGAAGGGGATCAGTATGTTGAGGAAATTGCGTAATTAAGGTATCTAGGGATTAATGGGGATCATAATGATAATAGAACCGGGAACGAGGGGGAATCCGGTTCCGGACGATGAGGAGTGGGTAGATGAGATGACATCGGGGGAACGCACTTCGGAGAAGATGGTGCGTTGGGCGCAGAAGAGCCCGCGTCACCCGAGTCTGCGCCACTGGCCTCGGCTAGAACCTTTTCTTGTAGCTTTTGCGCCTGTTTCATTGATTCCGGGCCTCTTTGGCGATAGCGTGGAATTTGCATCTTTTAAAGATGAAATTTGGAATGATGGAGCATCTCGAGCATCCACTAAAATTTAATGGCATTATAGCCCATGCCAATTTTGAAATTATCCGGGAATCATCTCCTCTTGAGCCCCCCCAAAGACGTCAATATTGAACATGTGATTGAGTGATTTCGAAGGAAATGAAAAATTTCGAATTTTGTTGTTGGGCTTCAGTCAGCCCGCCCACGATAACGATCGCCACGAGTTGTTTCGCTCAGCGTTCAGCCAACTCACCCGAGACAACGCTTGCCCCGAGTTGTTTTGCTGACGAGTCCCGCGAATTAGCCCGCTGGTATCAAACAGAATATTTTACGAATATTCAACGTCACGGATTTGATCGCTAATGTTGATCGGCCAACCCACGATAGCAACGCCACGAGTTGTTTCGTCAGCCTTCAGGTAGCCCACCCGATGACGGGTGCCACGGGCAGATTAGATTCGATTAGGTAATCCATAATAGTGGCGGAAGAAGTCACCGAGTTTTGGGCTTGAGAATTCGACACTCCTCTCAATAAAGTAAAAAAAAAATGCAATGTTGAGACTTATTATTTGTGCGATGTGCTGGGAATGTGGCTTTCTTGAAGAAGCTGGTCTGGAGTAACTCGGCTGGCAGTATCTTTGTGTGATAGCTCGAAGTGTTGTTCCTGTGACACTTGTATTTACTCGATATTGGAATAATTAACTATGCACTAAAACTTAGAATTGGAGGTAAAATGTGAACAAAGTCAAGATGCCATCGTTTATAAGAGAGTCTTCTAAGGGATGAGTTGCTTGTGGAGTTCAAATTAGCTGATTTCAAAATTTTGGTTGGTAGGATAGCCTTCCTTCTTGGTCAAATTAATTTAATTATAAATTATTTTAATTTTTTAACATTTATTGGATATTCCTACATGGATCAGCTCCCCGCAATGCAAATCTTATCTTACGATTGTTCATTAGTGTTTAGTCACCGTTTGTAGAGTAATTTGATTTTTCTTCGATCATCTATTGGCAAGTTTGGATTTTTACTTATCGCCCCGTTTTCTGGGGATAAATTCCATGACATCTTCCAACAATTTATAAAAAATATTATTTATCTTACCCGTTTTTTTTTGTCGGCGATTTCGCTTCTATGGTTGCAGGAACGCATATGTTTAGAAATCGATAGAGCATGTTTCTATTGTCCTTCAAGATTAGATATTACTACGTATCCCATAAAAGTTTATAGATAATGAAAATTCGTGTTTTCTTGTACTTATTGACAAGATTTCATTGGATTCGCCGACATTAATGCTTTGCTTTCGCTTGAAGGATGCTTTGTCACACGTTTAGACAATATTTATTATTTATTTTCGAATATTTGAAATCTCTGACATGTATTGGTACCAATTTTTATTATGGATCAAATAAGACCGACAAAATCGTGTTCTATTTTCTTTTATCTGAGTTTCATCTGGAAAGTTTCTCTCGTTCTCGATTACATCATATTTATATGAAATAAACAACATAAAAAAAAGAAAAAGAAAAAATTTATCGAGTTTATTACCCGCTTGTCGATAAGTGAGCGTTAACTTTCGGGTTTTACTCGTTTCTTATCCTAAAAAATTATTCTATTAATCGTCCCCGAAATGAGGAAATTGTGTCCACAGGATGTAACACTATATTAACGCTAAAATTTATTAAAAAACGCATCATTATTAACTCAAAATTATGGACGTAAATGTGCTTTTTAATAAAATGCGCTTGTGCGTAAAATTACGAACTAAATTCATAAATTGTCTCTGTAAAATGTCAACTTTTACTTTTACTTATAAATAAACGTATATATTTAAAACATATTAAATTAATCACTAGCTCTTACGCGCATATACAAAGTTGTTTTATACAAACGCATTATACTATATGATGATGTAGTTTGTAGTTTTAGTGTATATTCCAAATCCGGTAGTAACTCGGATACTTTTCCGGTGAGTGCAAAATGCGAAAACTGGAATTCAGTTTAGTTTCACTGAACAAACATGTGCCTTGACCAAGTGTGCAGTGCTGCTTAATGTTTGCGCATGAATATATGGAGTCACCACAAACGATATGGAATTTTCAATTACTATTACTTGACTAAATGGTTAAAGTGAAACTTTTTTAAATATTTTTAGACTACAAGAAATGCTACCACAAAAGTAAAAAAAAAATACATACTTATGGTAATATACTTAATTACGATTTAATTATATGTATATATACATAATTTTATATATATATATATATATATATATATATATATATAATTGAAACAAGCATGCAGCTGAAAAAAATGATGTTAGTAGAAATTTTTAAGAAAAATATATTTCTTATTCAAAATATCGAATTCAATTAATTGTTAACAAAGGTATTTGTCTCCAAATATTTTAAAATTAAATTAAATTTTGAAATTTTTTTWAAATAAATGTAAATATCTTTGTGACATGCATTTTTTCCAATCAACACTTAAATTTATTTATTATTACAATCTGTATATCTATATATATATATCCATACATATATAAAAAAGTTAAAAAATTTCTATATTTCTATATAAACAAACAAAGAAATTTTATTAATCAATTAAAATTAATCAGTAAAAATTAACTCTTTATCTTCAATATATTATATGAGACAATTGTAAAATAATCATAAAAAATATGTGAACAATAATAAGTCGATCAATATGCAAATACTACAAATAAACAAAAAGAGCATTATTTTGTCAAAGCAAATCTTAGTGACTATTAATATTTTTGCGTGAATTTATATATATATTTCACAGTTTATGCAAACTGTGCGCCGATTATTTATCGATCTTGAAATCTTAAACTTTGTGAAGCTAGAATAATATCACAAATTAAATTGATATAATTTAATAATAATGATGCTAAAATAGTTTCTTAAACTATTATAAAGAATTTATAAAAATATTTGAAATAATAATTGTGAAACATTTTGATGTGAAATGATCAAGAGAATGTTACTGTTATTTTTATACAAGAATACATATACTATACAAAGAATACATACCGAAAAAAAACGAAATAGTTCTGACAATTATATTTTTGACAATAAAATTTAAATACCTGCAACTAGTTTTACAAAGTAATGAAAACGAAAGTAATACTGAATATTATAAAAACATAGTGAATACAACATATGTGAACTATTAATTGATAGTGAAATAACAATTCAGCTATAATTATATAATTATATTGATTTCACATATAATAAGATATAATAAGATATGACAATTATATTCTTCCAGTTTATACAAATATTTTTTTTTTTTAATGAAGCGTAACGCGATAGCAATACGCGGTCGCTAGTTGGAGGCAGCGGTTCTATTTCTCGTAAATAAAAAAACCACATAGGATAAAATAAGGCACAGCATTATGAGATCGATTTTTTACGAAATTTTTTTAAATAAATTTTTTTCTAATAAAATAGTCCTTGAATATGAGTTATTAGTGTTATTAGGTTCGAAAATGAGAATAATTGAGTGGTGTATCTCAACAAGTACAGTTTTTAATTCTGTACAAAAATTAATTCAGGAACCTTATAATTCTTGGAAGTTATTTGTGCTAAAATGTATTAATATAATAGGAATCTGAAATTTAGCAACCATACACAGATTCTGGCTACTTGCAATTTACTTTTTTTCTTCGTGTATATGTATTAATTTAACACACACATTAACGATTAGTTAATATTATATTCATAATTCATATAACTTATTTGTCCTTATTACACACACACACAACACAATACTTTATAATTGAGATATGTTTATTTGTCCTTAAATTTCTACTTGATGGAAGTTACTTTTTCCTGATTATATAGATATCATAACAAAATTTTATTTTGAAGAACACGATATTAAATTATACTTTTGTAACTCATCTCTTAAGCTTTACCATTTCGAAAATGTGAAAGTTCTGGTATTTTTATTAGGTATAATAAACGTAGGGAGTGAAAGATAATCAGACTCGCGCTTTGTTCGTAGCATTTATGCGGATACATATGCGCACAGGAAAATGAAGCAATATTATTTTCAGTGAAATATTCTGAAAAGAGGAACAGAGAGGAGTTTTATAATAGAAGTTTCTGTGTTATATCTTCCTATTGCGTAGAAATTGTATCTTGATGAATATATAGTAAATTAAATAGCGCACAAAAGTCTCTATCCTAGAAGGAATCGTACATCTCGCGCATTCTGTTCTATATTTTTGGTGCAAATATCAGTAAATATGTCGACGTTCTTTTAAATATTATTAAATATGACAACAATTTTCATATACATATTGTTTTTCAATATTTGCGAGAAATTCTTTTAAATCGCAATGATGATTCAATAATGACATTCGCGATTCGGAGTAAAGGAAAAAGTGAATAAACCAAAACGTGATTTACTCGCGACAGAGATGCGCGATCATGTCCAAATCAGATCCGCAACAGTTAACGCGCGTCCGCTCGCGTGCACATATTCGAATAATACAGCCGCGTAAAATCGCGTCGCGCGAAAACGATACTGTTGTAACTTTTATTAGAATCACCGTGACCGTAACTTTACAGGGATATTAATGTCGCGTTTGGCGCCGAGTCACGCAGCGCGTTGGTTATTCGTTACGCGAGATTTTTGCGGAAACGAAACACCGGATTAACGCGTAATGCAACATACATTTGTAATATATCCCGGAAACGACGTACTTGCCTTTTGTCTCCTTTCCGATTCAGAGGCAGGCAAATTCTGGATTTGCGATAATACTTTGTGTGCTGAAAAGTGTACAGAAATAAATAACAAAAATCAAATCAAAAGTCAAATTTTATATTAAATATTATTAATTTGGATATATTGAGACATTATGTGTTAGATTATTAATATTCTACAGAAACGAAGTTATTATTTTTCTTTAACATATTTCGTTTTTTCTTTAACAGGATTTCGTTTAGATTTTGTTTAATTTATCTAAATTACTGATAAAATTCGATTTACTTATAATTAGAGAAAGGATTTTTCTTTTTTTAAGGAATTTCTCGATCTAAGATATGCGTGCAATATAGAAATATTAAATGGCAAATATATATAACATGTGCGATGTTTGTTTGCGCTAGCTGTAAGAAAATCCGTATAAGTCGAGGAAGCGGATGAGCAATTACGTTGAAATATCTTGATCGTTTGCCGGGGTATTTGCTTATGCAGTCGGCGCCGTCGCAACTTTTATTAGACGAGCTCTGTAACTGCAGTTTTACAAGGCTATTAATATCGCGTTTAGTGCTAGCAGGCCAATGATGAATCCTGTTACGGCGTCGCGAAGATAAATAATGGAACTTCCTTACGAAGCTAAATGCGCCGGGCTCGTGCATAATGCATTACTTGCAATTCCACGATGCGCAAGTAATTGCGGACGACAGGAGTTAGGTGAATTATTATTCTCGAGGTAGTGTCCACCACTAGAAACTATTGACGACAGCGCTATAAATGTTCACAGCGACAATTAACCGGTTTATATCGGGATTACATAAATTATTACGTACATGTCGATTAAATAAAGGCCCGACAACTGAAATAGTAGCTGTAGAACATACGAGAACTAAAAATCTCGGACAAATTTATCTTTTAATTTTTTTTATTGGGACCAGCTATAGTAAGATGTCTTTTATATTTCTTGTACGTAAATGTTTGAGATGTCTTTTATATTTGTCTCGTACCTAATAAATGTTTATTTTTTTAACACCATGTCTCTTCTACAATCTTCTTTTAATAATATGTACAGACTTTTTTCCATCAAAGATAATTTCTTAACACTCATTTTCTTCTAACATTTTGTTTAAAGAAGGACATAGAAGATTTGTGATCAAACTGAGAGCAAAATTTGTGAATTTATTTCAGGAAAGAGAATGTAAATGGATACAGTTCTCCATTTAAATGTCATTACTATTATATTCACTATTATATTTGAGATGTAGAAAATTAATTTGTAATTGCGGACGACAGGAGTTAGGTGAATTATTATTCTCGAGGTAGTGGCCACCACTAGAAATTATTGACGACAGCGCTATAAATGTGTATAAAACTTAAAACTTAAAAATAAAACTTAAAAATATATAAGAGTTTTCTGTTATAAAAAACAAGTCCAAAAATTCTAAATGCCACGTATTTTATCATGATTTCGTGACTTCTAAGGAAGCAATCTGCTATTTTCTGATCTTATTTTTCTCACTTTGTCCTACAGAATTTTTGAAACATAAAAATTTAATTTTCGCATAAAAGTTGGCGTTATTTATGTTATTGCTATTTTATAACAAAATTTTTCTAATATCTATTTTAGATTTAATCTGTAAAGCAAAATATCCTGAGAAAAACTAAACTATAAAATCATAGATTGCTTCTTTAAAAGTTATACAATCGTGGCAAAACTCGAAATTTGTTGGATTTGTCTTCAATGACAGAAAACACTTATATTTTTAACAAATTTTGTATTATAAATTAATTTTTTACATTTTAAATACTGTAGTGAATAACTCTAAATAGAGAATTTTTGAGTGTTCATTCATTCTTTTCTCTAAAATAAATTCGTAAATTTTGCTTTTATTTTAATTATATAAACCTTCTATCCTCTTTTAATTAGTTACAATAGTTGTGACAAATATTTTTAAGAACACGACGATATTACAATGTAATAATCACAATGTAAACTAAAAACAAATGTTTATCGTTCTAATTAAGTTGTCGCAAACTTAAAACGGCTGATAGATAATATTCGTCTTTTCGAACATTATCGGTGCTAAACTCGTTAATTTGTCACGCAGTGCCGTTCTCCAAATATCGGAGCATCGTTAGTTGCTCTCACGTTTGCCGCGTTTTATTTATCGAAACTCGAAAGTTGAACGATACACAGTCGACGGTTGGATTGAATTACATGTGACTGACATGTCCCAGTGGCACGACAATTCTGACACTCACCGTTCGTTGCAGTTTGTGATGCATGCATCGCTGCGACAAGCATATGGCACGGCCAAATGGTTCCCTTTTAGGGTCACGGCAATGTAATTCCGTATACGCGGTTGCGTGACCTGACAATTCAGGGAAAAATAACGGTTGCGCGGTGCGAGAGACAACACGATCTCCAGATAATTAACAAATTAACAAATTGTTTCGTTTACTCTAGTGGATCCACTTGCACAAAAACCTTGTTCAATTTGATGCGTTGCATCACTCTGCATTCATATTTCATTGAGTTGCGCAACAAATGAGATTTCTATAAAACTCTCTTTTCTAATCATTTAAAGAAAAAAATACAAGATCCATGACATCTCCAAGCTAGAAATTTGCCCTATATCACGCGTCGCGTGCATTTTCATTAACAATCATTTGTGGAAGCTTTTTTTTCATTAAACAAATATTAAATAGTATATTGAATCAGTCGTATCCATTATACATTTAAGCAAATAAGTGCGTATTGGAATTGCACGTGGCTATTTTAAGGATGTGTCAAATATTATCAAAAATATAAAAACTTCAATTGTTCAGTAGTTGTTCTATTATTACCTCTGTGTATCTCTGTGTAAGATTTTAAAAGMGCACAATTCTCTTATTCAAATATTATTTAATTTTGTTGCATTTCATAGAACTTATTTGCAAATTTGATGAGAAAGTAGCAGTTACGAATTAAATCAAATTTTTTTACATATATTGATAAAATTCTAATAAATATTCGTGTAAAAGTTCATTTGGAACTTTACTTACTCGTTTAGAAGTTACTTAAAACTGCAGTAAAATATGATCATTGCGCTGCATAAGCCATTATAAGTTAAATTACTTGTTATTTTTTTTTGCAATTAGTTTTAGGATGTAATGTTCACGACCAAAATTTTTTGTCATTGATTAGGAAAAACATTAATTATATCTCTTTCTTGAAGACATTAAAAATTATTTTACGATGTCATTTAGATAGTTAAACTTCTGTGATGTAAATTTATTTATTTTATTTTTCAGACGATATAAAACTGACAACATATGATAAATAATAAGCAGTTATACAAGCAGTTTTTACATTTTGATAATTTTTAGCTCGTATTATGTAACCCAAACATCTTAATATAAAAATGTACATTTAATTTTGCAATAAATGGGTAAAAAATATCTATTTACTTAGCGTAAATGATGTTTTAAAATAGAAGCACTCGTGATACCAAGAACGAGTTTGCACAATTAGACGCGATGCAAATCTCGTGCTACACAGGAGACGACTAGGAGGCCGCGTCTCAAAGGAATTACATCTAGGTAGGACTTGAAAAACATACGTAGAAAACGAACCTCGTCACTCTGGATAAATTTCTTCCCGACTCTAATTTCGCTCTCCCGGCGTGCATACGGCCAGATATTTCGGCTAACCACGGGCGAAAAAAATGCGCAATGCAAACGAATGAATTGCAGCGGTCCGAAGGAAGTTCGTCAGCGCGGGGCCAGTTACGCGAATTACGCTAGAACGAGCTGGCTGCGATTGCGGCAGGGTCGGAAAGAATCACGGCAAATAAAATGAGCGAAGAAAAGGGAGCACAACACCATTAGTATAACGAAACGGGGAGGCGTGCGCTGAATTCAGATTCTAGTCTTCCCCAACTGTCGTCCTCCTTCCATCGTTTATCCCGCGTCGGTCTCTCTGTCTTGTCCTCTTTGGTTTCCCTCGGCGCGCTCTGTTAACACTCGTAATGGCGCGGTGTATATTTCACCGAGACTGTACCCTACGTTTTACCAGCGACAAAAACAGAGGAAATTCATTTACGGAAACGGGACGAAAATTTCACCACCGTCGTCACTGCGACGCGATAACGCGACGAGAGATTTCGCGCCCGGTCGATAAGACGGCCGTGCCGAGCGATTAAAATTAATTTAGGGTTTTGGGATTTCAAAGAAAGGAGACTAACGAAGGCCGAAATTGAACCGAGATTCGCCATTTACGAGGATGAATAATTCCATAAACGTGAACGCATGTAGACAAATGAATATAAATAAAGTAACAAATATAAAAGTGCAAAGATTTTTGGATTAAGAAGATCCTTTGGAAATACTTCTCTCATGTAAATGGTGAATAAATTTTATTATTCTAATCAGATGTATTTGAAATTAGAATATATTATATATACAATGTTGGGTTATTGAACAAATGAGTAGTATATATAGCTAAATAATTAAATTGATAAATTAAATTCTACAAATGCTTCAATACGATATTGTTAGCGAAATTTAGATTAAAATATTAATCGACTAAATAAATTAAATTATCTATCACAGATAAATCACACGATAAGTGATATTATTGTCTTATTGTTAGATTTTTCGTCCTACATTTATTGTAAATTGAAAATGTACCAACATATCTATAAATTGAAAATGATGCGGAAAATAAATGGTTAAGGGCATTGATTAAAATTAAATTTATAATTTCTATAAAATTAAATCTATAATAAAATTAAATTATAATCTATTTGAACTATGAAAATGCTCGTTAGCTGTTGGAGATTAAGAGAGTTCTTTATAAACTTTGGAAATTTAAATCTGCCGATCTTTTTATATAATTTCAGTTGAGAATATATAATTATAATCTAGAATTTTAATTTGCAAAAATATTCGAGTTCTGTAATTATCGATTAAAAGAAGATTTTATGAAATTGCAAGTTAAAGATATCTTAAAAATACTTGATTGTTATTGGCAAATCAATAAATAGTAAATCCGGGAAAAAGTTTTATATATATATATATATATATATATATATATATAGATATATTTTATATATAATTATATATAAATATAATTATTGTATATCTGAGAGGATTGCAAAGTTGATTTAGATTTACATAGTATCTACATTTATGATACACCTTGTAATATAAATTTATATATACAATTTTTTTATCCCAGTTTAACAAACATTTGATTTTTGAATCTACTAGTAGATTCGCAGTAAACTAAAGCGAAGTTTATTTATATCTTCCCGAAAGTAATGGTACTATTGCCACAAGATTATGTGGATATTTCAAAGAGGTAAATCTCCATTGTTGTCTGCGATAATTAGGAATTTAATTTAATCAATTGCATTTAATAGTCTTTTGTGTATAACATAATGCGAAATAAATTCTGAAAGGCTGTTGACATAACGCATCGCACAACCACATCATATATTAGACAAATTTCCCCGACTGGAATGTGTACATTTGTAACTCCTGTGTATATTTATTCGAAACCTCAATGCTAACATAAAAGCAATCGCAATTCTCTCAAAATCTCTCGCAAAAACAACAAGAACAAATCCATATGACTTGTAACTTCGAGTGTTTGAAACACTTTACTGTATAAACCAAACAAGTTTTACATTTTTCGAATTGAAAAAATTACACACGTGAAGAAAATTTTGTGAAGTTGCTCGGCGCGTAAAATGATATAAATGTTCCCGTAATTCGTAATAATTCATTTACCGCGCGTCACGCAGTAAATGATAGACATCACGTTTCGATATTAACACACGATAATTTATTCGCCAATCGTTTCATAGTGACAATATTTACTGGCTGTATTGTGATGACGCGAAACGAACTTGGAGCTGAATCGACAGTTAATAAACTGCGGATAAACATATTGATCCGTGCAACCAATTATAATAAACGACGTGATCGTATCAACATTCCATTTACATCTCGCCGATCATTTTATTAAGTCAATTAACATGCATTTTGTCGCTTCTATTGTTAATCAATGGACGTCCCTGATAATAAATGAAGTATTTCTACATCATTGTTACACCTAAATTATCAGATCGTTTATCTTGTCAATTAAAAGTTACAATCACCGAAAGCGTGTCAACAATGAAAGCACGTCTAAATTATCACTACGTAATTTATTTTGTGATGATACAAGAAAATTTATATTAAATTTAACACATGTCTACCTAAACGGTCCACTCAAATTTTGTGTTAATTTAACACAAGATGAATATGTTAAAAAGCAACACAGATATTATATAAAAATTAACACAAAAAATATAAAACAATTTAAAAACAAATTGTAAAAACATATTTCTTTAGTAAAATTAACATTTACAAAATGTTAAATTAATACGTATATTTTATTTATTTATCTTAGAATTTATATGTATATTATTTTATATTTTAAAATTACATTATGTTTTTGTTTACTTATTTCCAAATTGTGTTATTTTAGCACTAAGAAATGTTGAATATCAATTTAACATATAAAAATATTCAAATCCACAATTAAATTAACATTAAATAAAATTAACACTCAACATGGATATGATAAAAATTTTATACAACAATTTTAAGAACCGGTTACACAAATACAAAATGTTTTTCGTATAATGATAATTACAATGACGAAAAAAAAGTTTTGGTGGTATGAAAGGAATGTTTTTTTTTTCAACATGTTAATAACATGAATTGATACATGCATCTAAATTAGCAGTTAAAAATGGTCGGAAATTGTCGAAAAGCCGGAATTGTCGAAAAAAATCTGGGACATGTATTCGTAATTGATGGATGTGAATGTGTTCGTTGCGTAAAAATAAAACTAATGGATGCGAAACGCTCAAACGGAGCCGATCAGTCATGCTGTCTCGTATTTTCTATTTTACAAAAAAAAGTGCTAGGTGCATCTATCGCGACATATGTGAGATACACGAGCGCGAGCAAGACGGATCATCTATATACCGAGATATCTGCTGATAACAACATTTACGTGAACGATAAAAGGAACTGCATTCTGCGCAAGACGAGGGCAATAAAAGTGTGTAGCGCCCGGATTGCTGCGGATATTTCAAATCGTAGTTGCGCTCTATGTCGATATAGTAAAACGAAATCATTGCCAAATCCACAGCGCGTTCGTGTATATTGTTACATTAAAATATTACGATGAAACGAAAATACGATGTATAGGAAACTCGCACGTCGGGCGTGCCTGAGGTTCAGGGAATTACCATTAAAATTTTATTTCTATCGAATATTTCCCTTTGCCTCAAGACGATTTTCAATTCTCTGGAGAAAAGAAGAAAGATATATATATATATATATATATATATATATATATATATATGGTAGCAACGTGATATTTTTTTCTTATCTTTTTTGTATCTATATTTTATATAAATTACTTGTTTTACTAGACCAAATTTGAACTCGCCGATAGTAGTCGAGAATTAATTAAGCTGTCAGAGTAGTCGCGTACAGTTTCAGAGATCGGAGCGCGCTAACTTTGTACGTAATTCGATAACCACACAGTGGATGACATTGTCCTCCATTCTGCGTGTTTTAAGAACGATTTTGATAACATCAGTTTAGGATAACAAAGTGCAATTTAAATTTAAGTCTGCAAAAAAGTGTAGACTATTCTAGTTCATAATGGAAAAGCGATGAGATATTGAAATAGGTATCTTTAAACATCAAGAATTGCATAAATCGATTGTAGATATACAATAAAACATAAATCGATTGGAGATATGCAACAAGCAAGAAAGAAATTGATCTGATAAAAGTCACATTCTTAAAATAATATTTTACATTTTAAGAAAATAAAAAACTGCTTTCTTTCTCTCTCTCTCCGTTTCTTTCTCAGACGCGACACAAATTATAATCAAGATATTTTTAACGTTGTCTTTATTTCACAAATATACTCTTGTAAATACGATATTTTTTAATCCAAATATTATTACAGATATAATAATAAAATGTTAATAAAATGTGGCAATTTTTTCTCCATGTATTGTTGCAAAATTCAAATTACTAGAAGTAACGCTTGTTTATATATCTATTAAAATTTAATAGAACCATTTGCAGTAATAAATTAATTAAATCAAAACGCGATATGTACAATTCGTAGATATTTAATATTAATATGACAATAATGATTTCACTACAAATTGCACTAAATTGTTTCGAGATCAGCGTATACAAATTGGAGAACATTTGTTATCGCAAACTATTGCCATAATTAGAGTCACGAATTAAACTATATAAAATTTGGTACGAATTAACATTCAATAGGAGATGCTTTTCAAAAAATAACTGAATAATTCGAAAAATAGCGCTAATCTCGAATACATTATTAATCAAGCGAATACATTATTATATATTCGCCCAGCATATAAACTCTTATGACTTGTCTGTAATATAAATTATAACTGTCTGTATTTTATATATATATATATACACACATATATCATTATGTCTCTGTAACATGTTGTCATCGATTTCACAGCGTTGGTACTATATATATATATATATATATATATATGACATGAGATTTGTGATAGTTGTTACAATTAGCCCTATCTTGTTCTACTATCATTAGTTTCGTGCTCAGAAAACTTAGACGTGTTTAAACTTTGACACGGAGACACGGAGAGAGAGATATTAAATAAATAATCCGAGCAGAACACCATCTCGTATCCGTTTTGTACAATATCGTTATTTGAAAGCTAAAGCGTAAAAGAAAAACGCAGATTGACGTTAAATTCAATCTAAAGTTCTACTAAAATCATACGGAAAGAACGATTTTGCTAAAGAATCTTTTGTATCTGTGTACGCTAATTCTGTCACTAAAAGCGCGACGAATAATGACGAATAATAATTGCATTTTATCATCCACATACAGTTTTCGTCAACGAAGAACAGTGCAATACGCTCGTGCACGTAACGGATGCAGACTGAAAGATCATATGCTGTCAGTGGATAATAACAATCTATGTACGGAACTGGGTCAAATTCGACGCTCGGATCGGCTAGACTAATTAGCGCAACCATGTAATGCATTATAAATTTGGATTGTAAATTACAGCGCGTGTATAGATTAAGCTACGTAGGCTTGTCTTTTGATTAGGTGCGATGACATGCGGAATACGATAGAGATAAACACGTGTCACAAGTTTCGGTCTTTGCGTGGAAACCTAAAACTCTCCCTTGTTTAAGTGTGAAATAAGATATTCAGCGAATTGTATGAATGTTAGTTTGCTGTGAAATGTTTTATTACTTAAATTTTACATCGAATGAAGAATTGATAGTTATTATATTAATAATTGAAATTTTTAAATTGTTTCAAATAGAAATTTTCATCATTATAAGCAACATTTTTAGGATAATTATAGTAATAATATATTTTTTTTAAATAATGTGTTTAATAATTAAGTTTCTTATTGACTATTATAATTTTATTAACGTATTTTTAATAAAACATTACGTAGAACATTCCATTTTCGTCATATAATTTACAAAAATAATATGAAGCAAAGAAAAATATATATATCATAAATTTTTGAATTTGTATAATGATTTTCGATTGAGCTTAGTTTCGGAGAATGTGAATCTAATCCCAGGAAGATGCGAGATAATACTCCCAGCTCTATTCATGCGTGAGAGCGCGGAAGTGGTATGAAAGCGAAAAGGTCGCTAACTGTGACGAAATTTGATGCACTTTTAGTCGGTATCAACAAAGGGAAGTTACATTCCGTGCTGGTAATCGCATTTACGGCCGATAAACGCATGTCAGTGCACTGTGTGCGTTATGCAACGATTGCGTAACGAAACGCTATCTGATGCTTGCACCTGACGAAGAGGGCCATGCGAAATCAGGGCAAATTTGACGAAACCGTGGGTGATTACGACGCGGTTAGCGCCGGAGTTACACATCGTCACGTTACACATCTATATACCGCGGTAATCCCTAAATCCACCCAGCGAGCGATATCGCTAACGAAGCTGCGATTCAATATCGGGCACGGGAAATAGTATCCGTTAAATTCGTTGCGAGAATAATGAAATAAATATCTACTATCTGCATGTCGGCCATCGTAATTGATTATAAAAGTTTTAATCTAAATCTTTCTATTTAAAAATTTTACGTTTTTAATATAATTTTTCTGATAGGCGATTTACAGAGAGTGATTAAAATAATAAAATAGAAAAATATAATTTTTTTGACTATGATTAGTTACAAGTTATATCGCAAGTCAAAATTGATATTATGCATAAAATTCATATTATATATAAAAATGTATCTATTGTTTAGTTTAGATAGTGATAACACAATATTAGCGTAATTCGAATAATAATAGACTACGATAAATAGATCACATAAATAAATTGCATTTATATAACTATACGGTAAATAAATCACATTTATATAACATTCTTATGAGTCAATATTGCATGGCCATTTAGCAGCAAAAAATAAGAAAGAGAAAAATCTTGAACAGAATCAGATATTACATTCGGCGAAACTATTACGACGCGATTCGGAATGGGGTTGGACGTGTTTGCACTGCGGTAGCTGAATGCTCGCAGGAATAGGATCGAGCGAAATTTAGGTCCTGTGGAATTAAAACGGTGGAAATACGCTCTCTCCGAGCGTATTCGAAGAACTGCCAACTTGTATGCGGCCAGTGATTTCAGTTGTCCAAAAGATTTGTCGCTTGGATCATCAATTGTTTCATTGAGCGAACATTTAAAGAGAAAAAAATATATTCCTAATTTTTTTATCAGAATTTACAACCGCGAGCATTGAAATATATATTCATTGTCTATTCGCAATTTGAAATTATTTACAAACTGATGCTGACAAGTTAATGAAATTTACTTAGATTTTGGAGAAAGGCATATGAATATATACGTTCAGTTTCAAAACGCGTTTACAAGCTTTACTAAAATTTATTTAATGTATTATTATTAGTTAATACATCTGCTCTTTATTGCTGCACTGAACTGTTTAAACTTTCCTTTCTCGCTTTCGTTAACTTCAAATATATCTATTTCATTTTCAGTATAACGAGTTCAATTACAAAGAATAAACTATATGATTTTTTTTAGGGATATTCACGAAAAACTGCGACATATCAAACTTAATCGCTAAAATTGATTTAAAAAATAATAATAATTTTGAAAACTTTTTAAATTGCTTGCCAAAGATCTTAAAAGTAATTTAAAAAAGAGGATACTAGATATACTTACTAGCTTGTTACGAAGATTAATTAAAAACTAAACAATTGTAACATAATTTCAGTTATTAATCTCTGTTACTGTTTGAAATTCCAACAAAATATATTTATACTTCATTCTAAGTTATTGATCAATAGCAAGTATTTTTCTTTTCAAGAATAGGTGACGTTCAAAGCAGAAAATGTCCGACATTTTTAAGGACAAAATTAAGAATATGCATAAAGAATATGTAAAACCTCATTAACAGTTTATCAAGAACATTTCATTAATTTAATTTTATACAGTTAAAATTAATAGTGATCTTATGGAATCCAAATACATGCTCAAAAATTGTTGTGTTCTCAATATATGTCACTGTACCAATATATCCTTAATTACGTTAAGATAACAGATTTTTGTGTATATGCTTGAAATTTACTCGAAAAAGAAAAAGTCCTTTCGTAAGTGGGAAATTGTTTATATCTCGAAATTAATGTTAGAACGGGTATTTTTAATCAAAAATAATGGGGGTACAATAGTTTGTTCTGGAATAAAAAATTAACTACAAAGATATTGTCTGACTCGATCTAGAATAAATTATTTGGGAGCATCCCATTCGAGTATCGTATTCGTATTCGGAGGTACCACTTGGTACGTAATATCGGAAACGCAAAAGGACGAAACATTAGATTCTGATCGATAATACAGCCTCATTCTACGAAATTACACGACGCTATAAACATATTTCCCTCGTTATCCGATTCATTCAGTCTTAAATTCCTGTTTTTATATTTCCAGGTCACAAAAACGATGGTGCATATCGCAAATGTTATTGTAGCATCAAATCGATATGTACATGCGTTTAAAGTTGCAATCGTATAATTATTACGTACTGCGCTGCCGTATTAAATTTTAAGTAAACAATATACCAATGAGAAACCAATCGGAAATTACGTAATTTCGGTGAATAATCTTAACTGATCAAAAATATGTTATTAAAAAAATATGCCTCCAGATTAATATTAATTAAACTAACTGAAAAATATATTCGCATATAAAAGTATATTTTAAATAAATTTTTCTTAATTGTACCTCATATCTTTGTTCGGATTTTTATCCCGCGAATGGTCGTACACACGAAAAGAATGGTTTTGCTGAAATATCTAAAAATTTAGTTATAATATATGGATATCTGACAATAATTTTATTAAACTATCAAAATAATTATAAAACGTTCAAATTGGTTACTAAAGTATTAAAATTTTTTATAATGCTCATCATGCTTGAGTTTTCTATATATAATAATTATTTTGATAGTACATAATTATTTTGAGTCACCTATAAAATTATTTTCAAATCTGTATGTAGCTAAATTGTTAAATAATTCAGCAAACTCCTTTTTTCAATGCATGACTTAACTATTTTAAATGACCGTTTGCTTCTTGTCAAAGCTGAAAATATTGCTTTTTTTTATGATTTAAATCTGATTAACGAATGTTAAGGATAAAAAGTGGTCGCGGAATTTGTTTTCGTGTGGGTATTAATTAAGTCGCGTGTAAACCGCGTCTTAATACGACTGTGACATATTTTCACGTGGGTCCCTGTCTCGCGCATGTAGCGTGCTCAATTAAATCGGTCCTATCTCGAGTAGGAAATTCAGAGTGACAGGTTTAGACGTTTGGGCGTGATCGTGGGATCCGGCAAGCGCGGCTTGCTCACTGTTTGAAGAGTCTCGCGCGCGCGCCTCGGGCTCCATTTGACTGCATTGACGATTCGCGCGGTGTAGTTTATCGGGATAAGTTTCCGTCCCGCGCGCGCGGTGTGAAACTTTCGTCGAGTAATCCGTTACGAAAGTTATCGGGCGTAACGTGCACGGAATTTCCGTAAATACGGATAATCGAGAAACGTGCCAGCTACCGCCGCTGTTTCTCTTTCTCTCTGTGCGCGCCACATCCGGGGCCGCATCGCAGCTCGCAGACGCAATTCGAGATCAAGTCATCCCCTCCCCCCCCCTCTCTCTCTCTCTCTCACTCACTCTCTCATTTCGTTCGATGCTACACGACTACCAGTAACGATTGGCGCACGCAGAAACGCTCCGACCGATGTTGTGCGGTACGTCGCAAAATAAAATTTCACGGCGCGTTTGTCCGCGAATCCGATAGGCATTTCGTTGACTAGAGATACTTAAAGTGAAACGTGCCGCGAGAAATCAGGTTAACGGAAAAATCGGGAAACGGCGCAAAGCGGTGTCGAACTTGATTTCGGATTTTGATGTTTGACAGTGATATATAAATAAATAAGACGAAAATTTTTATTTATGATATTGATATGACAATGTGTATTGTTTCTCTCGTGTATTGTTTAAAAAAAATAAAAGTTTAAAAAATAGAAGAAAAAGGAACTGTATAAAAAAAAAAGAAATGAACGTGAAGAAATATGCGAATTAAGAAATGCTTATAAATAACTTTATTTTGTTATATTAATGTATGTTCGTTTTTTTATGTATAGTTAATGATTAGAAAATAACTAGATAATGACCGAAAAATCAATTCGATGAGTAATAAAGCGAATGATAATCGTGAAATAATTTGTTAAAGAATTGTTAAAGTCCCTGTCAGATTGCGCATTAGAAATTGAGGATTGCAAAATAATTAGAACTTGACTAATTACAAATAATTTTAATTTTAATCCATTTTGTTTTACAATTAATTTTAATTTTAATCCGTTTTGTTTTATATAATTGAATTCTAATCTTCAATTCGCAATTCTCAATCTCCAATATATAATCTGATACAGACATAAGGATTTGCCAAAACAAGAATTATCTTTATTTATCATGCTTTTCGCGTTCTTAACGAATATACACCTTTAATTAAGGCACATGGCAGTGCTCAGCGCGCGTATTGTCTCGCGAGATACTATTCCCCTTGGAACAGAGAACAGTCTCACGTCCTAAACACGTTTCAAAATGTTATTTTCGCAAGCATTTTGCTCACGACCTCCTCGAGCCTCTGTACTTCCGGTGCTCTCTCGTCCTTACCGGAATTCTTACCGAGGGAAAAGACCAGCGTGTTATCGTAACCGTCGACACGGTGGAAAAAGGTTGTGTTTTCCTTTATTCCGTCCACAAGGGGACGTCACTTCGCGGAAAGATGAAGAAAATGGGCTCACATAGACGACGACTTCTCGCTCGTGTTACTTCTTCGAGGTGTATTTCGCGTCGCGACATTACGCCTTTTTTCCTCCCTTTTCCACAGCGAAACAGCCTCAATGAGGAACTATTCACAAGATATTTTAATGGAGCGCGACGAATAGGGTTTCTTTCAAAGTCCGACCCCGAACAACGCGTTCGCCGGCGGCGCATCAAACATGAAATTCATTGTTTAACATTCATTACAAATAGATTAATGCCGTATAAATGTCTCGAATAAATCATCCAAAACGGAAACATATTAAAAAGAAATTAAATTTTTTGCTGTCACATTTTTTTGCTAAAATTAGCAAATCTTTGTTTTGATATACATGAAAAGAATGATTTTACCAGAGTATCTAAAAATAATAAAAAATTTAGCTAGATACAGATCTGAAAATAATTTTGCTTCACTATCAAAATAATTAAGTAGAACGCACAAACTGTTGCTAGAATGCTAAAACTTTTTGCATTGTCATCTCAACGCTTTAAACTTCTACTTTCTATAATTATTTTGATGGTCCAACAAAACTAGTTTTAAGATCTGTATCTAACTAAATTATTAAATATTTCAGCAAAACCGTTCCTTCCGAACAAGAATATGTATAATAATATGGCGCGCGCGCGCGCGCGCGCGCGTGTGTGTGTGTGTGTGTGTGTGTGTGTGTGTGTGTGTGTATATATATATATATATATATATATATATATATATATATACAATATATTTATTGAGGAATAAAAATAGCTTTGTTATTAAGTTTATGTACAATTTATTATTTAAATTATTAATGATGCTCATATTTAATACAATTAATGTTTATTATTATCGGTAATAAATCGGCATTGATAAATTAAAATTGACGTACGCTTCCACGTACGCTTTTATAATAATTGGACACCGAAGTGAAAATTGCGGTATGTATATAACTATGATTAAACGAATGAATTTCAATTAGAATAAATGAGGTTCGGAAAAATGTTATGCAATATTGTTATGCAATATTAATTGTTGTGCATATTTGGTAACAAAAGAGAGAGAGAAAGAAAGAGAGAGAAAGAGAGAGAGAGAGAGAGAGAGAGAGAGAGAGAGAAAGAGAGAAAAGAATCATCTTTTTAATTTCTCCGAAAATTTTGATGATTCAAACGAAAAATTATTATTAACAAGTTTTTTGAAAGGAATATGTAATTTATAATTAATATAAAATGTTAATATTAATATAAAAATATTAATATAAAAAATATTTAGTGTTATATATGTAGTGTTATAAATGTACATATAATAAGCAATCTCAATTTTTATGTTAAATTTATTTTATATAACAATATTTATAATAAAGTTGACAAATTATTAACGTATTTACGAACAATTTCAAAGTTATCTAATATCGCAGTTATTGTTTTTTTGTACTGAGTAAAAGCGCCAATAAATTAATAAATGCGCACTTGTTAAACCTTCGATTACTATGTATATCTAAGCGTAATGAATTCCAGTTAAAATAATCAACAACTCGATTAAACATTTATGAGTTGTTTTAATATTCGTTTATGTGGACTTTTATGGACTATAATATTAACGAAAATAAACGGACGGATCGCATACGACAAATAACATGGCACATGCACCTGTTCGTGGTTCCACGCAATTTTTATGCGTTGAATAGAAACAGAACGAAAAATTCAGATAAATATAATTTAATAAATATTCATCAACTATATATATATATGTGTGTGTGTGTGTGTGTGTGTGTGTGTGTGTGTGTGTATAAATTACCAAACGTTGACTTCGTATAGCAAACAGACGGAATGTCGCGCGTTCGATTTGTTCGGGTTATCGGCGCGTTGGTGAATTGGTATTTTGTAAACACCAGAAATCGGATAATGAAATTTGTATGACCGCATGCAACGCACATACGCTCCGCGTATTCTTGGATTCCTTTCAACAAAACCATTTGTGTAGTTGCTAACACAATAGTGCAATATACAAAGTGATATACAAAATTTTAAACTTAATAGACCAAATATCTCAAAACATATGGAAGATACGGAAAAATGTTTCAGATAAAAGTTGTATGGGTTGAAGGGGTGCAAATAATGGTGAAATTAATTTTAAAAATAATCAATTTTTTTAAGTCAAAGATTATCGCTATTTTTTTAAATGTAATTATGATTTTTTGTTACATAATATGATTTATTTAATTATTCTGCATATAAAAATACTGAATTATTAAAAAATCAATAATTTACGATATTTTATACTTTATATTCTGGCACATTTTGACATGAAATATTTCATAAATTATTCATTTTTTAGTAACTTAATACTTTTATGGCCCATTAAGTATGAAATTTGTCATCATGTATATACAACACCGTACATTTTTTTTATTATTAATATAAAATATAATAATGTATAAATAAATATGCCAGCTGCACAGATTGAAATTTGCACAAATTAAAAAAAATTTGATTAGGCGTTAAATGCCAATTTATTAATTTATTAATAGTATTAATAATTTATAAATAAATTAATTAATTAAAAGTATAATTATTAATAATATTTAAGAATTGCGAAAATTAGCAATGCGGATATAATAGGATAATTAATACTTAAATACTTATATGTTTTGAAGAAATATTTTTTTCTTTATTAATAAATAACTTTATTAATAAGTGAATGAATAGCTTTTGAAGAAATTATCTCTATCGGCAATTTATCGTTATTATCATCATATTCAAATGCCAATATAATCGAGGTGAAATTAATTCTCTCGAAAACTTAAAACTTGAGATGTTAGAGCCTCTACCGTATTCACCATCAATTTAAGGACGAAGTAAGTTGTCATTGTGGTGTTGCGCGAAAGGTATTATCTATTGTTCCCGGAGTGCACGGGGTTTCGTAATCGGCTGAAACGTCTGACGAATGCCCCATGGGTATCCCATCGGCGCAAGAGTGTTGGATGTAGAAACCCTTTTGCGTAATGAGTAGTTGAGATTCCTTGTTAAGGAACGCTCGAACTCCGCGCTGCGGCTTCCGCGGTTCCTAACAGATTTCGGCGCTTCGCCTAGTTTCTTCCTTCGGTCCCACTTCGTAGCTGGTCCCGCGAAGAGTGCATCTACTCCATAAGTGAGTCGATTTCGGTATATATACGTGTGATTTCGAGAAGCCGACCGTGTAATTACTCGACGAATCTCCTTTTCGAGTTTAAAATTATAATACATAACTTACACTAGCATTTGAAATAATTAACATTGCTTCAAGAATTTTATTAAAGCAAACAACGTGTGAATATGTGAATGGTGCTGCCTTGTGAAAATAAACTTATTTAAAATCTTGTGTTCTTTAAAAAAAATATAATGAAATTATATATACGCGCGCGTGTGTACACACACACACACACACACACAATATAACTTAAAAAAATAATTTTTATGTACAAAGATGAAAAAAAGGCAATAAGAAATAGAATTGTATGATCAATTTATTTAATATTTTTATGTATTTTTTAAATTATATTTGCTGAATGCTTTGACCTCTAATTTTTTTGGATCCGCGATGGAGATATGACTTATACTTTACAAAGTATTCTCTTTATAAATATGGAATACAAAACATAAAATTTTATTCGTAATAATAAATTAATTAAAATTATTTTGCGTAAACTAATTCTAAGTTTTATTCTAAGAGATGAAGGGAGACTGGTTAAAGAAAATTTGTACGACTATAAGTTTGTTTTGTCTAAATGATTGTTTATTATTTTAATAATTTTTCGAGAGAATTTTTTTAATGATATTTAACATTCTTAACGTAAATTCAAGTATACTTATTTTAAGAATATTCACATTTCTATTGTCTTATGTCAATGAATATATAATAATATCTATTCTCTTTATTCTCTTCCGGCTATCTCGTATTGGGCAAGCTTCTGTGAATGAATAATTCGATTAAAATTAAGAATTCAAGATGCCCGGGAATCTGCACTTGTATAGAAATATGATGTTACTCTTTGTATATTTGCATCAGAAAAAAATGATTAATTGCTTGATAATATCGCTTATTTATGAAAAGAAAGAGAGAAAAAAAAATATGAATGAAGATAATTTGTCCTAAAAACGTATTTAAAGTGGATTTTGCTCTTGCTTTTTTATTTTTCCTTTCAATAAATTGTACATGTAATTACGCACCGCACAGTAATGAAACTGATATTCTCAACAGATTTTTCTTTTAGACAACACAAGTTTTCATAATCTGTTTTACTCATTTTTTCGGCATCCAAAGATACATCAAATGCAAATCTTTAATTGCATGTTCTTAATATTATACAAAGCATGATGCAAACAGCTTTGTAATCAAAATTTAAAGTAATTACTTTTTTCTAAGCTCTTATTTTCATTATCATTTATATTATAATGCCTGAAATAATTTCTTTAATCTGATTCCCTTTGTTGATCGAGAGAAATTTATATGTGCATAACATATGTAATCATACTAAAAAGTGATTACGATAACTGTAACAATAAAGAGAGATATGTGTTAGGATATTGCTGCGCAGTTCTGCAAACTGTTTTATAGATCATCTCTCTATAACATGGCATACTAACTCAGCAAGTTACGGAATCGTCACGTTCGTGCGAACTAGGAGTAATCAAGACCGAGGGAAACACTGGTAGTGACAGTCTGAAACTACCAGCTACGTTTCTCTTTGCGCATAATTTCTGAATTTACAAGAATTCGTATTGCTGCTACTATTAAAAAAAAGATGATTTAAATTTACGAAATTAAATTCATGGAAGATCTTATCACGGAACAATTGATTATCTCTGATCGAAAATTAAGTGGTAAAATTAAGAACGTATTACATATATTTTCAAGAATGAAAAAGTTACAGATTATTCTAGATCACATTTAAAAGTAATACAAAAAATTTAACGACGTTTAGAATCTGGATTAAAAATTTTTTCAATTAAAAATAGAAGTACACGTTGTAATAGAAATATAATTAAGAAATAATGACAAAAATCTCAATCTTTTTATATAAATACTTTAAGCATTTTACAGGATTTATGTAAAGTTTCATTACGATACAGAGTTAGTTGTTCTGTAAATAAATAAATAAATATATGTTGTTTACTTATATACAGAATAACTAATCTTTGTGTCGCAATGAAACTTTGCATAAATAATTATTTTGTATACCTAAAGTACTTATATAAAAAAACTAAGGTTTTTGTCATTGTCTTTTAAAATAATTCAATATTTAATAACAAATAAAATAAATAAACTATAAAAATATGTTATTTGTTATTAAATATTGAATATATATATAGTTTATTTAAAGTATAAATATTAACATATTTCCAATTTCAATTTACTTTGCAGGAATTGTATGGATACATCCTTAAATAGTGAAATGATAATACTAATGATAATGATAATGATAGTACTAAAAACTAGAGAGTGAGCACGAGAACGTTATGCTGGATTTGCTCATACGAAAATAATTCGTTGTCATCATTAACTATAATAGATA
Organism: Cephalotes varians; assembly: GCA_037157785.1. NCBI lineage: Eukaryota > Metazoa > Arthropoda > Insecta > Hymenoptera > Formicidae > Cephalotes > Cephalotes varians. The sequence goes on from JANQDE010000085.1 coordinate 659,992, forward strand.
TCTTAGAGGAACGATTACAATATGCTATGCGTAAACTGAGCATACCGTCGGAATATATAATACGTCGACCCAATTGAAACTGAACTCTGCGGTTGGCCGATCCGCGCTAATTAATTACTGCGCTGCCGGCAAATTCATTACAACAAACACTGTTCCTAACAATAGTAGCGGCGAATGTTTAGCTACATTATCCTCGCCGTTCGTGTCGCACGGCCGGAGCTGCAGCCGGTCATATTGAACAGTGTGTGTAAATTTCGCGTGGTCGGCACGCCATGCGTATTTCGCACCTGCATATTTTCCATCGAATTTGATAATTACCGCGGACACAGAGTTGACGCGCCGTGTGACGCCGCAAATAATTATCATGCACGACGCAGCTAAATGCGATTCGGCGTTGTTTATACCAAAAGTTTGCTCCTGCATGTAACTGACCGCAATTAATTCTCTCGTTGAGAAGTGAAGTTAATCATGATTATTTACTCTAACATAATCCATATTCCAGTGTAACCTGAAATAACGACTATATACGAGAATACACTGAAAGAAAAGTATTCGATATTTGTGATTGTAACTGCATGATGAAATAATTATGGTTTCGAGTTCCATTTTTATAATTACTACTTGTTATAATGTTAATAATAATAATAATAATTATATTTATATTTATAATTATATTTATTTATTTATATTATTTAATTATAATTATATTTATAGTAAGAATAATTTATAGTTTTATCAAAAAAATAGTTGGTACCAAAAATGTGTGTGTGATTATAAATTATATTTAATTATTGCAACTATTCTTTTCTGTTCCCAGTAATAATGAATAACAGTGTAATGTTATTATTCTATGTTTCTTCATCTTCTTTAAAAATATCATTATCAAAGAATCTTCGTAAAGTCTTAAAAAAGATTTTAATTTTTATAAACATTAATTTTCTATTTTATCTTCCGACGCTCATAAATTCGCATGACCTAAGCACCAGATTAATATACTTAATGGATAATCCGTCACATGTATAAACTGCATGATACACTTTAAGAGAAAATTCTTGTCTACACTGGAAAAAATCTGGTTGCGTTAATTGGAAATCTGATTGGAATTATTATATGTTTGTTTGAAAATGGACGAATCAGAATTCTTCAAATAAGAATTACCAGATGAATTTGATTAATTATTTCTCGTTAAATACGCTAGAATTTCTTCATGATCGAACTAATCGTTGTAATGATTAACTAATGTGCACATAATTTCATTGTAGGAAACTCATTTACTGTTTCCGATAATATTTAGGTGTCATTATTACATCTTAGCATCTAAATATAATTTCCAGGAATTATCAGATTCCTGAATTCATTTTTGTACAAAAATAAAAATTGTACTGTCAAAATATATCTCTTATTTATTTTTGTTTTCAAGCAAAATTTTGAGGACTCGTATTTAAAAAAAAATCTTATTATAACATCGATGAAAATTCTCATAATTCTGCGTCTTTTATTCTATTCTGTGTAGTTTTTTTTATTTACAAGACTAGCGTTTAATGACAATGTCGTGTACTGCTCGCAGGAAATGTATATAGTGAATACAAATAAAAGTTTTACAGATTTAACTGAAAAATACTAAGCAAATCCTTATAATTAAATCAAACATTCTAATTTTTAAATATTGATCTCCTATCATGATAAGCAGAAATTTTACTTTTATCTCAAGATGCATTCTACTAAATTTATCTTATTGGTAAATTATTTTTCTCAATGTAGGAGTCAAAAAAATAAAGTGTGTGTTTTTAAGAATTTTTTTAAAGAAAATTATTGTATTTATTGAAACGTTTTGTACTTTTTATTCATAAAAGATATATATTTCGTAAATATTGCTGAATTTTTGCGTCTTTTTCTCGCTATTATAGTTCAACCAGTCCGTGAGATGATCGATTTGGACTGCGTTCCACTCGCAACACTCTTGGAATCATTTCATCCTTGTTGTTTGTCGAACAAGGATACTTTGGTCGACATGATGGGAGCTCTCCTTTTCGATCCAGGCTCAAAATAAAAAAATCAAAGTTTGTTTTACTTATTGAACATTATTTTTGATATTGAATCACCATTGGCTCAAAATGTGAAAATAATAAAATTACGGTTAGAGTAAAAGTATCGATTTTTACGAAAAATTTGCATTATTTTCGGAGAAATGAAAAAAATTAAACCAAAAAATTTTTTCAGACATTTTGAAAGAAAGTTGTTTTGAAGATCAGTTTGACAAGTTTGAAGTCAATTGATTAGGAAAGACAAACTCGTTGGAACAATCTTCACAATTTCAACATTCGACTTTTTAAACAATTAATTATTATGATTAAATTATACTAATATAATAAAGAGGATTTTTTTTTACATTTTTTTTACATTTTTAGAAAACTTTTTTTATATTTTCATGCTACACTGAGAAACACCAAGAAAAATAATTTAATTATATCAACAAAAACATCTATGATAGGATGCATTTTGGTGAAACTAAACAAATTTTTTTTCTAGTTGTCATAATAGGACTCGATATTTTATAACGAGAACGCTTAGACTTGGTTAGAGTATCTTCCAGTAAACTCTTTAAAACTTTTAGTTATATTCACTACAGACGTTTCCCGCGAGCGATACGCAGCACCGCCCCTAGATAGAGACGGCGAAGTTCTATCTCTCGTAAAAAGTAAAACATCATACAGGATAAAAATTTCATTATGAAATTTTTCACCAATATTCTAATAAGATGGTTCCTTGAATACGAGTCCTCAAAGATTTAAAGATGAAAGAAAAACATGTCTTCTATTAAATATTGTTGAGTGCGGACGTGCTATCAAACACGGAGAATAATAACAATAAAGGACAGTAACCGCTTTTTATTTTCGATACACTTGATAAGGACTAGAAAGTGTCTGGTCGAAACGTCGTGTTAATTATTTAATAAAATTACCAAAAGAAGTTTCTCTCAATACGTATAAATTTATTACTAGTCTTTTAAATGTTTTTTGCTTTAATATAGAAAATTAAATATAAGTAAATCTAAGTGACGTATTATTAGAAAAGAATAGTTATTATATATAGAAGGAAAGTTTCTGTTACTATATGACATGTTATGTTGAGTAATAACAGTAATTTGTTATAATAAAATAATTGAAATCAAATTAATTTAGTACAGATTTCATCGTATAAAAACAATTTACATCATATGTTCCAACTTAGATTTACTCTCTCAAGCTGAAAAACATTAATACGAATTTTTGAACGTTTGATTTACTTGCCTCCTTTTGAATCAGATTTTTTCTTTTTTTTATTGTAATATTTATTTGATTTAAATAAAACTTAGGGAAAAGTATCTATGTTATAAAAGAGATATTTTGTGATAACTTTTTCATTGTTTTTTTTTGTCACAGATATAAACGGAATTTAATGCCAACTTATCTCTTGTGCCAACGAGACTTGATCTTTATTTAGAAACCCGAGTCTAATTAAGAAAAATGATGTACAAATTTAAAAAAATGTTTTGAGGAAAACACACTTAAAGTTTCAAGTGAAAATTTAATTTATCAATGCATCGATTTTTTCGGCTAGGGGCATAGAATAAGCCCTCCTTAAAAACACTTTGCAACGTCAATCTGTCTGTTTAAGGACCGTTTTTTATAAAAAATAATGGATCGTATGAACCAGTCTTATCAGCTGTCACGGCGAGACTGTAGGTTAGAAAATCATTTGTAGCTTAGTAATATGACAAATTCCATATCAAATCGCTTTAGGAACATATTCTCAAGAATTCGTACTTTAAGATTTTTAAATAAAAAAATTCACAATAATAAGTAAACATGTGCGTATACGTTCAACATGTGCATATACAACTTATACAACTAAATATAGATAAGTTTATTCGATTAGATCTTAGTTACTATTTTTATTAATAATTCTGCGTGAATTTGTATACATTTCTTAGTTCCGCGCGTCGAAAGAAACTTATCTATTTTTTTGAATTACAGTCCTTAAACATGTATTATGGAACGGTTTTGAATGAATTCTGATCGGAATTATTCCATTTTTGCTAAAACATAATAGAAATTCAGGGAATAATTAAACAATTACGATCGGAATTCCGAAAGTTCTATAATACATACCCTAAATTGAACCTGAATAATAATATCACAAATTAAATACTGATAATAAGCGATTTTGAAAACACTATAAAGAATTTATTGTAAAAAAATTTAATTTTTTAAGATTTTACAAACACGAAAAGAACGGTTTTGCTGAAAGATTTGAAATTTTAACTAAATACAGATTTAAAAAATACAGATTAAAAAATTTTGTTGAACTATCAAAATAATTATATAGAATTCTCAAACTAGGTGCTAGAATATCAAATTTTTCTGCAGTATTGCTTATTATTTTTAAAATTCCAACAAAATTATTTTCAGATTTGTATCCAGGAAAATTTTAGATCCTTCAACAAAATCTTCCATTCTTTTTGTGAAGGAATTTTCCTTAGCCTAAAAATTATTGATATTGTATTATGTTAATATTATTATAATATAATTTTTGGCTTAATAATAATACAAATAATATTACAGGGCATATACAAATAATATTAGGATATATCGATAACAATGATAATGATAATAAATATTGTTAGAAACAAACAGGATAATTTTGTATAGAATAATAAAATAATTATTAGTAAAGTAATGTTTCGCGTTGATACGTTCAAATATCGTTGAATCAAATTTCGGGAATAGTGCGCTTGCATAGTGACAAGAAACGAAAAAATAGGACGCGAATAAGATCGGTAGGTAAGAACACAAGGAGTTGGAAGATAACGAACGTTTCTCCATGGCGAACTTACATTGCTCGTTAACTTTGCGAGAAGTGAGGTAAACTCGCAAAGGCGAAAATGTCGATAGAAATACCCCGGAGATATCGCGGTCCAACTATAGAATGGTTAATTATAACGATAATTAGCGAGCACTTTTGCAATGGTAACTCTCGGCTCTCAGGTGTCGATCCTTCACTTTGGATTCGCTATCTCAAGCTCGAGTTCGAGAAGTATAAATGGAATATGATTTTGCTCTAATTAGCTATCCTTGGAATTGGGAAACTTTGTTCTCCAAGTGATGTGAACCCATATAATAAAATACTTTTACTATATATTGAGTTATCACTGTGACAAAAAAAACATTCTTTTTGTAATTGAAAGAACTTTGGCAAGAGAGTTGGAAGGCGAATTTATCATAATCGAGATCTCATGAGTTATTTTGGAGATATTGTCAAGTAACGTTTCATAAAAGAAAATCAAAAATTTATACGATGATGGATTATTGTTGAACTTTTTTTGGTCGCAAAAAATTAATGCCAAACCGAGGTGTCAAATTATTTGTGAAACGAGAACATAAGATATATCTTTATGAACAATCGAGTCCTGATGTTAAGAATTTAGATCGCTCGTTGCCGCGAAACGACGGGTTTCTCGAAGGCACTTGTAGCGACGTAACGACGTCATAGAAACATTTAATGAGCCCGTCTGACAACGAATTCTCTTTTCTGTGATTTCAGCCCTGCGAGAAATCGGGCGATTTTCGTGCGACACAATGCGCCGCCTTCAACAATGTGCCATACAGCGGGCAACTGCTCAAATGGTATCCCCATTACGACCCGGCTAGGCCGTGCGCTTTGATCTGCCGCGGCGAACAGACCCTCGAGAATGGCGTTAGACGGTCGCGGCAGGAAGTGTCGTCGGGCGAGAAGATGGTGCTGCGCGATTCTACAGATAGCCTGCAATTCGACAGCGATGAGACGATAGTGGTGCAACTAGCGGATAAGGTCGAGGACGGCACGAGATGTTACGCAGAGAACACGGATGTGTGCATAGACGGCGAGTGTATGGTGAGTGAAGTTTTTTCATAGCAAAATGACTTTTATCGAGAGATAAGATCGTGACGTATTTTACAGTTTTTGATAGGTGTTTTTATAAAAACTGATTGTCAAACGATGTTTTTGTCAAACAATATCGAATTAAACATTAATTGATATTTTTCTCAGAATTCCTAGGAAATAAAATATTATCAGTAGGCTAGCAGTTTATCAGATTCAAACACATATTGCGGCAGATTGACATTAGTTGCAGCGTTTGCATTAAATTCGTGTTCTGCCAGCAGAGCCTGTCGACGTAATCCGACAGCCAATGGAAATTGAGCAGAACCTATCATTTCATAATGATTTTAATGGAATGTTTTAGAGCAGGAATTACTCAAATAGTTACAAAATGGCGATTTCTACAGTAAATAATATTTTGCTACACTATTGGAAAATTTGTGTTAAATTTAACACAAGATGAACATGTTAGTCATATGTGATGAAAATAATATAATACATAATAAGAATGTAACAATGACACAATTTATAAGCAAATTTGAGAAGCATATTTCTTTACAGTAATTGACATTTATAATATATTATTGTATAAATATTGTATAAATTTATGGTATGTTAAATTAACTCGTACATTTTATTCATTTATTTTAGAATTGCGTTTACTTAAAATTTACGTTTTAAAAATATATATTATTTTAATGTTATTTATTTACTTATTCATAATGTTATTTTAACACTAAGAAATGAATATCAAATTGACATTAATACATAAATACATAAATAACATTAAATGTTAAATTAATACTTAGATATGTTAAAAATTCAATACGAAAGTTTTTTACTGTATAGTAAATTTTGTTGTATTTTTGTCTAACATTTAGCCGACAAAATTTGCAGAACATTTTACAAAATTCATTGTCGACTGATTTGTCTATGAGATATTGAATAAGGACAATTTAAATTCACCGTCTGATTTGTCTATGAGATATTGAATAAGGACAATTTAAATTCACCGTCGATAGAAGTAATCGAGTTTCTTGTATAGTTTTCTTGTGTAGTTTTCTTGTATAGAAATTGTATATTCTTTAATATATACAATCACACACNCACACACACACACACACACACACACACACACACACACACACACACACACACACACACACACACACACACCCCTTGTATACAGAACGTATATGTTTAATTTGGAGATGCTGCATATTACATGTTTTTTTTTATACGTTTCTCTTGACGTTTTTAAAAACAATTTTATGAGAAAATAATAAATCTCACAATTCGAATATATCAGTAATAATTAAACAGCAATATTTTCTACAAGAATCCAGTATTAATTATATTAATTATTATATTAATATAATTATTATATTAATTATTAAATATTAATTAAAACATTAAAGTCAGAATGATGGATGAAAATCGGAACCATCTTTTTTTTGAGACCTTACGTTTTAGCATAGACAGATAAATCAAGCTGAGACCGTGACATCATTATTCTGCGCTTATTGTGATCCGTCATTGATTCGACGCTTGAATTGAAAACCAATCGTACTCGACTCTTTATCTCGATGCTCTCAAATGTCCATCACAATACGGTATTATGTGAGAGAAAATATAGGATCTTCATAGACTTCATAAACGGCACCGCACATCGAAGCACAAATTAGACGTTATATTCTTCCAAAAATATTATTATTACACAGAAAAAAATTAGTATCAAAATAAATCTGTAATACATTCTAATTAAAGAAATTATTGTTTCATATATGAACAACAATCCAGACAACACAAAGTCTAAAATCGGAACATAAGACTTAAAAACGCTTTTAAAACGTCGTTTAAACGTTTCTCGCAAATATGTTTTTTAAGGCGTTTTTTAAACATCTCTAAGATGTTCCGATTTTGGATTTTGTGCTGTTTGGAAATATATAATCTTTTTGAAAAGATTTAATAATCTTAAATTTTAAACATTTTTTATTATAATTTTATTTTAACAATATACAATTATAACAATAATTATTTAAAGAGAATAATATTATTGTTTTGATAATAATAGTATCTTCTTTCGATATTTTTAAAAATTGAATCAAGAAGATGGAAGTGTCATTTTTACTCTGTCTTCTGTATACATACGTCAAACTTTTATTGAATTTCTTAATAATATGATCTATTTTTTTTTTACAATGTAACAAAATTAGTGAAACAGTAATCTTGATTATAAATTTATTAATAAATTAATATTTTTTAAATAAGAATTACAACAGAATTACTACAAAAACTTTTATATAATAATTTATTTTGATAATTGAAGTTTTTTTCTAAAAAAAAAAGAGATAGATAAATAAGATAATAGTTAAATAGAAATAATTCAATTTTAATTTAAAACTATTATAATTCTCGATTTAAAGATATTATTATTTTTTTCCATCTAATATTTTTTTCTTAATTTATGAAAATTATTATTGAGTAATGAAAATGTATTTTTCTTGGAGAAATTATAAAAAAATGTCTTCATATAAACTTGCTAATGCTATAATCTTATTTCAATACTTACATTTTAAGAATGTTTTCAAAACAAGAATACTTTTTGTGCATGATTAAAATAATTAGAGCGAGATAATTGTAAAAATTAATATTAATATTATTTATTATTTTTTAAAATTTATTTTACGTAGATTATGGAAAAATTTGATTTACGTATGAGAAAATATATACGTATCACATATATATTTATATAAATATACACATATATTTTTTAATCATGCGATAACAATTTGCACTCAGCACGAGATAAAACATGAGCAGATATTTAAATTAAATTGAAGTCTCTGTTAATATATGTTCCTATTTTTTTCATGTTTCAACAATACATTATAATTAAAACTGCAATTAAATGTTACTCATATGCAATTGTATGTACTCGTAAAAATATTATCAGCAAAAGCAATCATTTCTGACTCTGACTCTCTTGATTCAAAAGAAGATAATTATCGATTCTTAACCATGGCATTATTGGAAACCATAGATCTGTCAAGTGCAGGCCGCAGTATGTTAGATGCGAGGAGCATTAAGCGATAGGCATAGTACGCCGCTTGTCAGTCACTACAAATTGTCGGTCGATCAACATGTGAAGGCCTTTACTCATTAATTATCGAAATACAACGATACTTACATTCCATTAATTTAACCACAATTTAGCTGCTAACGAGGCACATTGAGACTATAGTAATTTCGGTTATTTATATTTTCACGTAAAATAATTTTCAATTAATTATCGAAGAAATAATGGATTGTTAAAAATTCATATTTGCAAATGAAAAATATAAAAGATTGAAAAAAATTTCAACTAACTAGGAAATTACATTATTAGATTTTTTCACGTGCAAATATCGAGTAATTTAGATCGATTTTCTAGATATGGAAATGCATCCAAAACATGCAAATAATTCGAAGTGATGATGCTTGAATCAAAATAACATTTTGATTTATTAATTCATTTAACTACTCGTTTGCATTGTTAAATCGATGGATCGCGATTTGCCTAGTACCTTGGGAATTTACATATTAAATTCACCATTAGTTTGGTCACCGCGTTTTGAACATCGATATAATCCGATCTGTAATTTTGATCGAATAATTGCTCAATTAATTAATCAAGAGTCGCGTGTGAGCTGAGCAATAACCCCGAAACGTTGCCTGAAACAATAAATTGGAGTAACCTTTACATGCGCGTAAAAGCTATATTTGAAATTAATTATATTAACATGAATATAAATTATATTAAATTATCGATGATGTTTAACATGAAAAATTTATTTTAAATTAATCAAAGATCAAAGCAGCTGAAAGCAAAGAGCAACGATATTAGAGAAGTTTCTGTATAAAATAAACGTATGTAATACTTCTGATGTCTTTTTTTTATTAATCTATAAGCAAGATTCAAGAACAATTTGACAAATTATTAATTAAGTTGATGAAAGCAGCGTTCTTAAATACTTCGACAGGGCTGACTTTAAGTCCGGGATTAAACTGAAGGCGTTACTTAAGAATTTAGCCGCAATTGCCGCGTCTCTTGTCGAAACTTCGTAAGATGAAACTTCTGGAGTTAGTAGAGAGAAACTCCAGGGGATCGGAGAAGAGATTCGCGCGAATGTCGGCGTGTAGGCGCATATACCGAGATAGTACCTTAAACATATTCGCAACTCGTTGCTTCCTGGCGTCGCTACGACGCTCCAGCACGCTCCGCTCATGTTGAGAAAACGCAGCCTAACGAAACTAGCCAGGTCAGTCTTTTGCTAATATTTAACATGGGCGCGTCGAGGAGCCCGATCTCATCGTCCATTAACTTAATTTGATCAACGTCACACGTGTACATGCAAATGGTGTATGTATGCAAACACATGTATTCTAGAAGCGTAACGTGAGAAGGTCAGTATTGTTATACAGTGACGTTGTGCATTCTCTATTAGCTCGTTTTATCTAATAAAGAGAATTATGTTCTGAGAAGTACATACTTTCTTAATAATTATTAATGAGGTACCCTTTAATGACGTGCTCTTGAATGTATTGAAACTGATATTTAATTTCGCGCATAACTTCTTCGTTTAATTAATTATCAAATTACGATACGGATTAAATTATTATTATAAGGAATAATTTCTAAGATTATTCAATCGTACAAAATTTAAATCTCGCGAGTATATATTTTACATTTTTCTAAATTTTATTCGCCTAAGAAGTAGACATTGTCATGCCGCGTGAATTTAGCGCGCGTCCACGACCAAGCATTAAAATCTTAATTCTTTAATCCTAAATTAAATGAGACTCGTGATACCGCAAAACAACCAGAAAGAAATCGGATTAACAATAACGCTGGGAAAAGCTCGCGCTCGCGATGTGCCGGGAAATAATTAACGAATTCTCATAATGGCAACGCCGGGGCGACGCAGTCGCGGGGACAATATCTAATCAGCAGAGAAGTCCACGTAATTAAGCATTAAGCAAACTCCGGTAAACGCAAACTGGCTTTGCGTTATTAAAAGTGCCGAGTTCCGCTTTCGTTGTGGGCACGCCCGATGGTCGCGTCGAGCTTTTTCATTACGTCGCCTACTCGTTAAAATGTATCTTCAGGGCGAAAAAAATTACGCCATTCCCGATTGCGGTGGGAACGGCGAATTTTGAGAAATCAATCGGAAATTGCGGCGATGGCATTAACGTTCTTCTTCCTGTGTTCCGAGAAATCACAGCACTTTGCGAGCGTTTCTTTGACATTTTTCGTGAAGTTTACATTAAAATTCACATTCTCTTTCTAGAATTTTAATTGTTTCGCTGCAAGCAAACTTTTTATTCTAATCACGATATGTCTTTGGGATTATACAATTATGTATAATATATAAATTATACAAGGTAGGGCACCTCAAACAAAACACCAGAATATCTCAAAACTGAACCTAGCAGGCAAAAATGTTTTAGACAAAAGTTGTATGATCTGGAGGGGAAATAACAGAGGGGAAAATCAATTTTCGAAAAAATCGAATTTTTAGAGACACATACAAGTCATCGTCTTGTATTTAAATGAAATTACGTGATGTTTTTATAAATATAATTCTTTTAATTATTCTGTATATAAAAATTAAAGTAGAATTATCAAAAAATTAGTAGTTTACGAGATACTTTATATATTATTCTGGCATATTTTGATATAAAATATAAAATATCTCGTAAACTATTAATTTTTTTTATAATCATATTTTAATACTTTTATACACAGAATGTTAGTAAAAAATTAATAAATAAAAATTAATAATTTATAAGATATTTTATATTTTATATCAAAACATGTCAGAATAAAATATAAAGTATCTCGTTAGCTATTGAATTTTTGATAATTCTGCTTTAATATTTTTATATGCAGAATAACTAAAAGCAGGGACCGAGGCTTAATAGAGAACCGGGCAACTCAGTCAATTTTGTGTCCTTTTTAGATCAGACTACTACTGACTATAATCAAATATTATTGACAACAATCCAATTACTGACAATAATCGGACTACTGACAGTAATCGAACAACTGACAATAATCGGACTGCAATCGAATATTGAAATGATTAGGAGACGCTCGATTCTAGTAATACTTGAATTATCTGCACATTTGTTTTTTAGTAAAAGCGTTTTTTGTATTTTTGATTATGCTGCCAATTTACTAAAATATAATATTAATCGTTAAATATTCATTCATACGTATTTTTGCTTTAGGAATTAAGTAAAGTATATAATATAACCATAAATACCTACATTTATCTTGTATTAATTTAATCTTGCAAATTTTGCAGATATATCAATTAGTCTTAGCAGGGCAGAACTTGTATCATCTTGTTAATTAGCGAGCCAGTACATTTGAAATCGCATGCTCGCGCTCCGCGCTCGCATCTCTGCGATATGAGACATTTTTTTGCACGATTAGGCATTTTCATGCGTTTACTCGTTCTATGTTCAGAGCAGTAAATTGTTTTTACAAGTCCGAGGGCGGTAAATTGTACAAAAGGCTTATGGGGGACGATTAGAAAACCCACAAGCGGTATAAAATAAGAAAGATACACAGATATCATTTATATAATACCGTACACATACACCGCTATCGATATCATCCATATTTCCGAAACTAAACAAATCCATGATTACGTGACTGTAGCTTAAATTCTGTAGACTAAAAACTCTAACTGACATTTCTCAATTAAAAAGATATTAAATAATTTTCGATATACTAAAACTCATGAACGTATAAAAATGTCCAATCGTGCAAAGAATATTATAACTTTGAACGTTAATTTGAACGTTAAGTGTGATTTACCGATCCGGTAATATTGGAGGTCTCAATTTCGTTTCGATCTCTAAACTTATTATCTTTAACTAATAAAATGCCTTTGTTGCTTAAATTACTATTTCGACAGTTTTGTGCCCAATGATTGACCACAATCCCATGCAACCGCCTGGTTCGCCCAAAAATCATTCTTGACTAGAAGTATTATATTTGTAAAAAAATTATATTATTTTATTTTTTAAAAATGGCTATGAGTTTTACGTAATTTTAAAAATCGATTTTTTCGTAAAGTTTTCTTTCAATTTCGAGTTATTCCGAATTTTTTATTTTAGAACTATATTTTGTACCCTCACCTTTATGTAATTTACATATATAATTGTATATAATCCCAAATAAATATTTCGTATCTTGGCTAGAATTAAAATTTGCTTTCAATGAAACAATCAAAATTGTAGAAAGAAAATTTAATTTAGACTTCACACAAAAATTAATTTTATTATTGTTTGTTCCCCTTCAGACAACTGTACAACTTTTGTTTGAAAAATTTTTATCTGCCTGATTTAATTTTGATTTAATAATCCGCTGTTTTGTTTTAGATGTCTTGTATATAATTTGAGATTATTAACATATACAGTAGCGAGTAAAAAAAATACGTAACTTGTCCACATTATTCAGCAACATAATAGATTTTTATGATACATTAAATCTTCGTAATATACATAGAGGTTGTTTGTGAGTGACATCCATAAACGATGTCGATATTTTTACTAAAAAATAAAATATAATGAAAAATTCAAATCGCTCATTTTTTTTTGCTCGCTGCTGTATATAAATATTCGTCGCCTATGAAACGAATATTACACGCTGCAAGATTTTTATTTTGTTGTCAAAGTAATATTAAACATCTATTAATGCCATTTTTTTTTTAATAAACAAAAACTGTCCTTCAGAAATGAATAGCAAATAATTTTCTCGTTCTCATTAATTGCAGGAAAATAAAAGAAAGATTTAAATAATTATGAGACACTCTTTGAACAAATGCGGAAATATTTTATTAAAGTTTGTTCTTAATTTCAAAATGCTATTTTTTGAAAAGATTTTGAATATGCCACAGAATAAAAAGAAAAAAGAAGAAAGTAATCTTACGAGGCAAAAATTTGCTTGCCCATTTCTTTTTCCATATTTTTTAATTTTTACTTAGTTTTTTTTTTCTTTTTCCTTTCAAATCTCTATTTTTAGTTGCTCTGAAATAATTGAGATTAAAATTGAAATAAGTCCTTCCCCTCGGATATCTAAAATCGAAAGAGAAAACGCATATTGTACAATAGAAAATAAATGTATGATGAGTACATATTGAATTCGAACCGTGTAGTCTTGGACAAGTACACAATAAATTTCATCGTTTCAGTGAAAACACGAATAAAGTGCCCGGAGGTTAAGCACCCCTTCCTCTACTGTGTAAATCCCATTCTTGAGAAAACTATGTTAAAAGGTAGAAACGAGTGCAAGGGAAAGGAAGGTAAGGCACGATAACAGGGAAGAGTCGATGGTGCGAGGCTGATAGAAAAGGTAGGATGTAATCCTAATGGAATAGCGACAGCAGGGGTGCTAAGGACCAGAAAAGTACATGGAGCATCGAATAGAATCTCGAGGGCGAATAATTGAATGCCAGTCAAATTTGCGTAACGAAATCGCTACAGTATGGAAAATCGCGAGACATTAGCAATTATCGTCCTCGCTAATTTCTTTGATACTTCTAAATAGAAATTGTCTTGACTCACAAATCGATTTCAATCTGGAAGTCTTCGGAGAAATACTAAGAAGAATTATCTCTTGTGCAAATCTTTCTCTTAATAACATTTCTGTGACGAACTTAAAAACACAAAACTATATATAAGTCTTTGAAATCTTGTTACATTGATGAAATAATTTAAATTGGTAAATACATGAAAATGATAAGGAATGTAAGCACAAATATATGTAATGCACAAATTTTTAAGGTATTATATTTATATATTATATTTAACCCTCCATCGGCAGTCTATAATTTTGCATCTTCCGTTAACAATCTGGGTCTGTGAAATTTAGAGCAGATTTTTTTATTGTTACAGATTGTACAAAAATCTAAAAAAATTCTTATACTTGTGAAAGTTTTTTCAAAACAATTTTTGCTATGATAGAAATCGAAATTATATTTTATTTACTTTTTACAAATTTAAATCAAAATAAAAAGATTTAAAATTTAAATATTGATAAGGATCTTCAAAGATCCCACATTGCTAGTAGAGGATTAAGTCAAATTGTAAGATATTATATTTAAGTTAAGATTGATCTGAAAATATTCTTCTAAAGTTGGGCTTTCTGTCTCATTGATAATTAAATATAGTATAATATTGAGTAATAGCATATACTATTTAATAACAACAATTTGTATACGTAATAATAGTAGAGAAAAAGAGAAGTGTCAATAACTCTAACTTATTTATTATTTTTCGCCGTCACGTATTACAGCGGTTATTTGTACGGAACCAGAAAAGGTCACGGAGTACCATTAAGTCCCGCGATATTTCATCTCTCACGCCCAGAGGAATTCTCGTTTTCTCCCATCTTGTTTACCTACAGAAATAACGAGTTGCTTCGATGACCTTATCTTTCAATTATCGAGCCCCATCATTGATTTCCACTTCCGCGACAAAGTAAACCTAATCCCGCACACCTGCATACCCTGTCTTTTGTAAAAAGGCGCACGTGTCTGCTAAGACACGTTCGATCCTGTCGTCATATACGACAGAGAGAAAGTGTGAAACAAATTCATTCTCACATGAAATTAAATTTCAATAAATTTCAGATCTATAGGATGTTAGCCGTCCTGTTCGGTAAACGTTCTCTAACTTTTCCATTTCTCTCTGAATTATCTTCGCGGTGGCGAATAAAATGAAAATTCTCTCTCTCTCTCTCTCTCTCTCTCTCTCTCTCT